>OU342740.1:330287273-330648697 GCA_910589775.1 Avena eriantha | reverse complement strand
TTCCCATGAACCACACATGGATCCACGAGTGTCATTGCATGTCTGTTCTTTTCATGAACCACAGCTAGAGTCATTGCATGTGTGTCCTTCTCACAAACATATCACCGGTGTCATTGCATGTGTGTTCTTCCCATGAACCACACATGGATCCACCAGTGTCATTGCATGTGTGTTCTTCCCACATGACACACATGGATCCACCAGTGTCATTGAACGTGTGTTCTTCCCATGAACCACACATGGATCCACCAGGGTCATTGCATGTCTGCTCTTTTCATGAACCACAACTAGAGTCATTGGATGTGTGTTCTTCTCACATACCACATATCACCAGTGTCATTGCATGTGTGTTCTTCTCACAAACCATATCATGAACCACACCTAGAGTCATTGCATGTGTGTTCTTCTCACATACTATACATGGATCCACCAGTGTCATTGCATGTGTGTTATTCTCACAAACCATATCATGAACCACACCTAGTGTCATTGCATGTGTGTTCTTCCCACGAACCACACATGGATCCACCAGTGTCATTGCATGTTTGCTCTTTTCATGAACCAAAGCTAGAGTCATTGCATGTGTGTTCTTCTCACAAACAATATATAACCGGTGTCTATGCATGTGTGTTCTTCTCACAGACCACACATGGATCCACCGGTGTCATTGCATGTGTGTTCTTCTCACAAACCATATCATGAACCACATCCAGTGTCATTGCATGTGTGTTCTTCCCATGAACCATATCATGAACCACACCCAGAGTCATTGCATGTGTGTTCTTCTCACAGACCATATCATGAACCATAGCTAGTGTCATTGCATGTGTGTTCTTCTCATGAACCACACATGGATCCACCAGTGTCATTGCATGGCTGCTCTTTTCATGAACCACATCTAGAGTCATTGGATGTGTGTTCTTCTCACATACCACATATCACTAGTCTCATTGCATGTGTGTTCTTCCCAAAGACCACACATGGATCCACCAGTGTCATTGCATGTGTGTTCTTCTCACAAACCATATCATTAACCACACCTAGAGTCATTGCATTTGTGTTGTTATCACAGACCACACATGGATCCACCAGTGTCATTGCATGTGTGTTCTTCTCACAAACCATATCATGAACCACACCCAGTGTCATTGCATGTGTGTTCTTCCCATGAACCACACATGGATCCACCAGTGTCATTGCATGTCTGCTCTTTTCATGAACCACAGCTAGAGTCATTGCATGTGTGTTCTTCTCACAAACCACATATCACCGGTGTTATTGCATGTGTGTTCTTCCCATGAACCACACATGGATCCACCAGTGTCATTGCATGTGTGTTCTTCCCACATGACACACATGGATCCATAGTGTCATTGCAATTGTGTTCTTCCCATGAACCACACATGGATCCACCAGGGTCATTACATGTCTGCTCTTTTCATGAACCACAGCTAGAGTCATTAGATGTGTGTTCTTCTCACATACCACATATCACCGGTGTCATTGCATGTGTGTTCTTGCCATGAACCACACATGGATCCACCAGTGTCATGGCATGTGTGTTCTTCCCACAGGACACACATGGATCCACTAGTGTCGTTTCATGTGTATTCTTCCCATGAACCACACATGGATCCACCAGTGTCATTGCATGTCTGCTCTTTTCATGAACCACAGCTAGAGTCATTGGATGTGTGTTCTTCTCACATATCACCAGTGTCAATGCATGTGTGTTCTTCCCAAACACCACACATGGATCCACCAATGTCATTGCATGTGTGTTCTTCTCACAAACCATATCATGAACCACACCCAGAGTCATTGCATGGG
This sequence comes from Avena eriantha, assembly GCA_910589775.1. Lineage (NCBI taxonomy): Eukaryota > Viridiplantae > Streptophyta > Magnoliopsida > Poales > Poaceae > Avena > Avena eriantha. The sequence goes on along the minus strand of OU342740.1, from coordinate 330,646,867 downwards.
TGTTCTTCTCACAGACCACACATGGATCCACCAGTGTCATTGCATGTGTGTTCTTCTCACAAACAATATCAGGAACCACACCAAGTGTCATTGCATGTGTGTTCTTCCCATGAACCACTAATGGATCCACCAGTGTCATTGCATGTCTGCTCTTTTCATGAACCACATGTAGAGTCATTGCATGTGTGTTCTTCTCACAAACCACATATCACCGGTGTCTATGCATGTGTGTTCTTCCCATGAACCACACATGGATCCACTAGTGTCATTGCATGTGTGTTCTTCCCACAGACCACACATGGATCCACCGCAGTCATTGCATGTCTGCTCTTCTCATTAACCACAGCTAGAGTCATTACATGTCTGTTCTTTTCACAAACCACATATCACCAGAGTCATTGCATGTGTGTTCTTCCCATGAACCACACCCAGTGTCATTGCATTTGTGTTCTTCTCATTAACCCCACATGGACCCACCGGTGTCATTGCATGTCTGCTCTTTTCATTAACCACAGCAAGTGTCATTGTGTTTGTGTTCTTCTCACAAACCATATCATGAACCACACCCAGTGTCATTGCAAGTGTGTTCTTCCCATGGACCACACATGGATCCACCAGTTTCATTGCTTGTGTGTTCTTCCCACAGACCACACGTGGATCCAACAGTGTCATTGCATGTGTGTTCTCTCACAGACCACACATGGATCCACTAGTGTCATTGCATGTGTGTTCTTCTCACAAACCATATCATGAACCACACCCAGTGTCATTGCATGTGTGTTCTTCCCATGAACCATATCATGAACCACTCCCAGAGTCATTGCATGTGTGGTCTTCTCACAGACCATATCATGAACCACACCTAGTGTCATTGCATGTGTGTTCTTCCCATGAACCGCACATGGATCCACCAGTGTCATTGCATGTCATCTCTTTTCATGAACCACATCTAGAGTCATTGGATGTGTGTTCTTCTCACATACCACATATCACCAGTGTCATTGCATGTGTGTTCTTCCCAAAGACCACACATGGATCCACCAGTGTCATTGCATGTGTGTTCTTCTCACAAACCATATCATGAACCACACCTAGAGTCATTGCATTTGTGTTCTTATCACATACCACACATGGATCCACCAGCGTCATTGCATGTGTGTTCTTCTCACAAACCATATCATGAACCACACCCAGTGTCATTGCATGTGTGTTCTTCCCATGAACCACACATGGATCCACGAGTGTCATTGCATGTCTGTTCTTTTCATGAACCACAGCTAGAGTCATTGCATGTGTGTCCTTCTCACAACCACATATCACCGGTGTCATTGCATGTGTGTTCTTCCCATGAACCACACATGGATCCACCAGTGTCATTGCATGTGTGTTCTTCCCACATGACACACATGGATCCACCAGTGTCATTGAACGTGTGTTCTTCCCATGAACCACACATGGATCCACCAGGGTCATTGCATGTCTGCTCTTTTCATGAACCACAACTAGAGTCATTGGATGTGTGTTCTTCTCACATACCACATATCACCAGTGTCATTGCATGTGTGTTCTTCTCACAAACCATATCATGAACCACACCTAGAGTCATTGCATGTTTGTTCTTCTCACATACTATACATGGATCCACCAGTGTCATTGCATGTGTGTTATTCTCACAAACCATATCATGAACCACACCCAGTGTCATTGCATGTGTGTTCTTCCCACGAACCACACATGGATCCACCAGTGTCATTGCATGTTTGCTCTTTTCATGAACCAAAGCTAGAGTCATTGCATGTGTGTTCTTCTCACAAACAATATATAACCGGTGTCTATGCATGTGTGTTCTTCTCACAGACCACACATGGATCCACCGGTGTCATTGCATGTGTGTTCTTCTCACAAACCATATCATGAACCACATCCAGTGTCATTGCATGTGTGTTCTTCCCATGAACCATATCATGAACCACACCCAGAGTCATTGCATGTGTGTTCTTCTCACAGACCATATCATGAACCATAGCTAGTGTCATTGCATGTGTGTTCTTCTCATGAACCACACATGGATCCACCAGTGTCATTGCATGGCTGCTCTTTTCATGAACCACATCTAGAGTCATTGGATGTGTGTTCTTCTCACATACCACATATCACTAGTCTCATTGCATGTGTGTTCTTCCCAAAGACCACACATGGATCCACCAGTGTCATTGCATGTGTGTTCTTCTCACAAACCATATCATTAACCACACCTAGAGTCATTGCATTTGTGTTCTTATCACAGACCACACATAGATCCACCAGTGTCATTGCATGTGTGTTCTTCTCACAAACCATATCATGAACCACACCCAGTGTCATTGCATGTGTGTTCTTCCCATGAACCACACATGGATCCACCAGTGTCATTGCATGTCTGCTCTTTTCATGAACCACAGCTAGAGTCATTGCATGTGTGTTCTTCTCACAAACCACATATCACCGGTGTTATTGCATGTGTGTTCTTCCCATGAACCACACATGGATCCACCAGTGTCATTGCATGTGTGTTCTTCCCACATGACACACATGGATCCACAGTGTCATTGCAATTGTGTTCTTCCCATGAACCACACATGGATCCACCAGGGTCATTACATGTCTGCTCTTTTCATGAACCACAGCTAGAGTCATTAGATGTGTGTTCTTCTCACATACCACATATCACCGGTGTCATTGCATGTGTGTTCTTGCCATGAACCACACATGGATCCACCAGTGTCATGGCATGTGTGTTCTTCCCACAGGACACACATGGATCCACTAGTGTCGTTTCATGTGTATTCTTCCCATGAACCACACATGGATCCACCAGTGTCATTGCATGTCTGCTCTTTTCATGAACCACAGCTAGAGTCATTGGATGTGTGTTCTTCTCACATATCACCAGTGTCATTGCATGTGTGTTCTTCCCAAAGACCACACATGGATCCACCAATGTCATTGCATGTGTGTTCTTCTCACAAACCATATCATGAACCACACCCAGAGTCATTGCATGGGTGTTCTTCTCACAGACCACACAAGGATCCACCAGTGTCATTGCATGTGTGTTCTTCTCACAAACCATATCATGAACCACACCAAGTGTCATTGCATGTGTGTTCTTCCCATGAACCACACATGGATCCACCAGTGTCATTGCATGTCTGCTCTTTTCATGAACCACATGTAGAGTCATTGCATGTGTGTTCTTCTCACAAACCACATATCACCGGTGTCTATGCATGTGTGTTCTTCCCATGAACCACACATGGATCCACTAGTGTCATTGCATGTGTGTTCTTCCCACAGACCACACATGGATCCACCGCAGTCATTGCATGTCTGCTCTTCTCATTAACCACAGCTAGAGTCATTACATGTCTGTTCTTTTCACAAACCACATATCACCAGAGTCATTGCATGTGTGTTCTTCCCATGAACCACACCCAGTGTCATTGCATTTGTGTTCTTCTCATTAACCCCACATGGACCCACCGGTGTCATTGCATGTCTGCTCTTTTCATTAACCACAGCAAGTGTCATTGTGTTTGTGTTCTTCTCACAAACCATATCATGAACCACACCCAGTGTCATTGCAAGTGTGTTCTTCCCATGGACCACACATGGATCCACCAGTGTCATTGCTTGTGTGTTCTTCCCACAGACCACACATGGATCCAACAGTGTCATTGCATGTGTGTTCTCACAGACCACACATGGATCCACTAGTGTCATTGCATGTGTGTTCTTCTCACAAACCATATCATGAACCACACCCAGTGTCATTGCATGTGTGTTCTTCCCATGAACCATATCATGAACCACTCCCAGAGTCATTGCATGTGTGGTCTTCTCACAGACCATATCATGAACCACACCTAGTGTCATTGCATGTGTGTTCTTCCCATGAACCACACATGGATCCACCAGTGTCATTGCATGTCATCTCTTTTCATGAACCACATCTAGAGTCATTGGATGTGTGTTCTTCTCACATACCACATATCACCAGTGTCATTGCATGTGTGTTCTTCCCAAAGACCACACATGGATCCACCAGTGTCATTGCATGTGTGTTCTTCTCACAAACCATATCATGAACCACACCTAGAGTCATTGCATTTGTGTTCTTATCACATACCACACATGGATCCACCAGCGTCATTGCATGTGTGTTCTTCTCACAAACCATATCATGAACCACACCCAGTGTCATTGCATGTGTGTTCTTCCCATGAACCACACATGGATCCACGAGTGTCATTGCATGTCTGTTCTTTTCATGAACCACAGCTAGAGTCATTGCATGTGTGTCCTTCTCACAAACCACATATCACCGGTGTCATTGCATGTGGGTTCTTCCCATGAACCACACATGGATCCACCAGTGTCATTGCATGTGTGTTCTTCCCACATGACACACATGGATCCACCAGTGTCATTGAACGTGTGTTCTTCCCATGAACCACACATGGATCCACCAGGGTCATTGCATGTCTGCTCTTTTCATGAACCACAACTAGAGTCATTGGATGTGTGTTCTTCTCACATACCACATATCACCAGTGTCATTGCATGTGTGTTCTTCTCACAAACCATATCATGAACCACACCTAGAGTCATTGCATGTGTTATCTTCTCACATACTATACATGGATCCACCAGTGTCATTGCATGTGTGTTATTCTCACAAACCATATCATGAACCAAACCCAGTGTCATTGCATGTGTGTTCTTCCCACGAACCACACATGGATCCACCAGTGTCATTGCATGTTTGCTCTTTTCATGAACCAAAGCTAGAGTCATTGCATGTGTGTTCTTCTCACAAACAATATATAACCGGTGTCTATGCATGTGTGTTCTTCTCACAGACCACACATGGATCCACCGGTGTCATTGCATGTGTGTTCTTCTCACAAACCATATCATGAACCACATCCAGTGTCATTGCATGTGTGTTCTTCCCATGAACCATATCATGAACCACACCCAGAGTCATTGCATGTGTGTTCTTCTCACAGACCATATCATGAACCATAGCTAGTGTCATTGCATGTGTGTTCTTCTCATGAACCACACATGGATCCACCAGTGTCATTGCATGGCTGCTCTTTTCATGAACCACATCTAGAGTCATTGGATGTGTGTTCTTCTCACATACCACATATCACTAGTCTCATTGCATGTGTGTTCTTCCCAAAGACCACACATGGATCCACCAGTGTCATTGCATGTGTGTTCTTCTCACAAACCATATCATTAACCACACCTAGAGTCATTGCATTTGTGTTGTTATCACAGACCACACATGGATCCACCAGTGTCATTGCATGTGTGTTCTTCTCACAAACCATATCATGAACCACACCCAGTGTCATTGCATGTGTGTTCTTCCCATGAACCACACATGGATCCACCAGTGTCATTGCATGTCTGCTCTTTTCATGAACCACAGCTAGAGTCATTGCATGTGTGTTCTTCTCACAAACCACATATCACCGGTGTCATTGCATGTGTGTTCTTCCCATGAACCACACATGGATCCACCAGTGTCATTGCATGTGTGTTCTTCCCACATGACACACATGGATCCACAGTGTCATTGCAATTGTGTTCTTCCCATGAACCACACATGGATCCACCAGGGTCATTACATGTCTGCTCTTTTCATGAACCACAGCTAGAGTCATTAGATGTGTGTTCTTCTCACATACCACATATCACCAGTGTCATTGCATGTGTGTTCTTCCCAAAGACCACACATGGATCCACTAGTGTCATTGCATGTGTGTTCTTCTCACAAACCATATCATGAACCACACCTAGAGTCATTGCCTGTGTGTTCTTCTCACAGACCACACATGGATCCACCAGTGTCATTGCATGTGTGTTATTCTCACAAACCATATCATGCACCACACCCAGTGTCATTGCATGTGTGTTCTTCCCATGAACCACACATGGATCCACCAGTGTTATTGCATGTCTGCTCTTTTCATGAACCACAGCTAGAGTCATTGCATGTGTGTTCTTCTCACAAACCACATATCACCGGTGTCTATGCATGTGTGTTCTTCCCATGAACCACACATGGATCCACCAGTGTCATTGCATGTGTGTTCTTCCCACAGACCACACATGGATCCACTGGTGTCATTGCATGTCTGCTCTTCTCTTTAACCACAGCTAGAGTCATTACATGTCTGTTCTTTTCACAAACCACATATCACCGATGTCATTGCATGTGTGTTCTTCTCGCAAACCATATCATGAACCACACCCAGAGTCATTGCATTTGTGTTCTTATCACAGACCACACATGGATCCACCAGTGTCATTGCATGTGTGTTATTCTCACAAACCATATCATGCACCACACCCAGTGTCATTGCATGTGTGTTCTTCCCATGAACCACACATGGATCCACCAGTGTCATTGCATGTCTGCTCTTTTCATGAACCACAGCTAGAGTCATTGCATGTGTGTTCTTCTCACAAACCACATATCACCGGTGTCATTGCATGTGTGTTCTTCCCATGAACCACACATGGATCCACCAGTGTCATTACATGTGTGTTCTTCCCACATGACACACATGGATCGACAAGTGTCATTGCATGTGTGTTCTTCCCATGAACCACACATGGATCCACAAGGGTCATTGCATGTCTGCTCTTTTCATGAACCACAGCTAGAGTCATTGGATGTGTGTTCTTCTCACATACCACATATCACCAGTGTCATTGCATGTGTGTTCTTCCCAAAGACCACACATGGATCCACCAGTGTCATTGCTTGTGTGTTCTTCTCACAAACCATATCATGAACCGCACCCAGAGTCATTGGATGTGTGGTCTTCTCACAGACCACACATGGATCCACCAGTGTCATTGCATGTTGTGTTATTCTCACAAACCATATCATGAACCACACCCAGTGTCATTGTGACGAGGGTTTAACTCATCAATGCCCATTGTTATGGACTTGGGTTTTGGAGAAGGAGGGAGCGCTGGAGACATCTATCGGCTAGCAAACAAGCACACAGGGGACAAAGGATTTACCCAGGTTCAGGCCTCGTAGAGGTCCCTACTCCTGCTTGTATGCTCGTGGAATTATCGAAGGAGTCAAAAGTTACAATGGTGCGCAGATGCAATCTGGCGAGGGTTGTGGAAACTAGGGTTGCGTGTGTCCTTCTCGCCGCCCCCTCCTAGCCTTTATATAGATAGGCTAGGTCTCGGGTAGCAGGTTGAGTCGGTTACTAGTTAGGGTTTTCCCCTTCAAACTTTCTATCTTTAGCTTCTTCTTGTCCTTCAAGCAATTGAGAGTCCGCAGGTTACTCGAGTCCTTTCATCTGGGCCTTGGCGACACCGTGGGCCTGTATGTATTTAGACCGTATATACCAAGCTCGAGTACGTGTAGGGTATACCCATGTCAGTAGCCCCCGAGTATCCAGTGGAATCACAGATTCGACTGGGCACTTTTTGAAGTCTTCGAGTGCCTGAATGAGTATATTTTCGACTGCTTTCATTTATGTCATAGGGATTATGTATATACGTGCCTGATATAGCCGAAGTATCGGTATCAGTTAACCACCTTAGGGTGAAACAACGCAATCTACTCGAACTCGAGTCCCCGGACTCGAATCCGCAAAAGTGTTGGCGTAATTCGACTCAGGCCGCGGAGGTCTTACAGGAGTCGAATTCCAGTTATATGGGTGTAAGCACTTGACGCGTCCGTCAAGGCATGTTCATCGTGCCTGTAGGCACGGATATTTTTCTGGTAGTGCGCAGTTAAATGCGTTGCCATGCCTTATTCAGGTCTTACCTTCACGCTGTAAGCGCGGCACCCGAATTTTATCATCGCGGAGACGATTCGGGCGACCCAGGAGACATAGTCTCTTTGTAGGGGAAATTATGAGGCGGTGTCGCCATGATCTGCGAGTGCGGACGTTATCAACACACAGCTTTTGTGCAAATAATCATAGGGTGCGCGGCTAGCTCTCCCTATGGGAGTAACCCCCGAGTGCCTGGTTGAGTCGAAGACTCAGGCAGGGACTAAAGAACTTCTGCGACTGCCGTCATCTTTTGCTTGTTTGTTTCAGTCAAAGACTCAGGCAAAGACTAAAACACTTTTGCGACTGTTGTCGTCTTTTGCTTGCTTGTTTCAGTCGAAATTGTTTCCGGTGCTCCCTATGGGAGTAACCCATGTCCATAATCGAACCGTGTTTCGAGTGGTTGGGTTTGATTGTGATTGCCCACATTCCTGCAATAAGAAAATAAAAATCGTAGGGTGCGCGGCCAGCACTCCCTATGGGAGTAGCCCTCGAGTGCTTGGTGGAGTCGAAGACTCAAGCAAGGACTAAAGTAGTCGAAGTTTTCCGTTGCGTAGCTGTTGATGACGTCAGTGTTGACGCTTGCATGACCTCAGTTGCCCGCGTGAGCGATTTTGACGGGACGTGACGAGCGGTGGGTCCCACTTTCTGACTTTGATTTGACTGGGCGTGCGTAATCTTATTATTAACTGTGCCTCCTCAATTTTCACGCGTAATAGGAGCAGTGGAGGGACGGTTCGCGCTTCCTCTTCTCCACGTGTCGAACGCGATGCGTGCCACGCGTCCAGTAAGGTTTTTGTGAGCCGTTGGATTGCATCTCCTAGGGGTTAAGTAGCGGCGCTACGGCGGTAATTTTCCATCTGCACTCTTTTCTTCCTCGCTGCCGTCGTCATTGCTGCTGCTCATCTGCTTTTCCCTGCGCTCATCTCCTCCTCAACTCTGGACCACCTCCGCTCATTTCCAAGTTATTTTCTGCGTTCTCATCGCCGCCGCGCAATGGGAAAGAAGAAAGGAGGCGCTGCCACTGAATCCACGGCCACCGTCGCTGCGACGAAGAAGAAGGGTGGCCCCGCTGCTGCGGGCACCAGTGCCGCCGCCAGCGGGAAAAAGAAGGTCGCGGGCACCCGCGTGACCAATGGAACGTGGCGCCCCTCTATCATCAAGGCGTCGGATCTCCGTCTTCTTCGCCAAGACGGAGTTATTTCTGCAGCAGTCGCCGATGCGCGCGTCCCCAGCGGTAAGACCATTCCTGTGCCTCCCGCCGGTTTTCGAGTGATTTTTTTGCGTTCATCATTCGCGGCCTTTCTTTGCCTCTCCACCCCTTTCTTAGGGGTCTCCTTTGTTTCTACGGGCTCTAGCTCCATCAGCTGTGCCCAAACTCGATTCTTCACATCTCTTGTTTCATCACTCTTTGCGAGTGCTGGCTCGGAATCGAGCCGCACTTTGGCCTTTTCAAATGCTTATTTAAGCCGAAGCGTCGGTCCGCATCTGGCTCTCTAGTTTACGACGTAGGTGGTTGTGGAATCCATGTTGGCCCGTCCGCCACCTACTTCGACATCAAGCTCGCCAAGTCCGTCCAGGGATGGAGGGACAAATGGTTCTATGTTTGCGACCAGAAGGCCAAGGACGAGCACTTTGGACTCGCGCCTTTCGATCCCGCGACTCCCTGCAAGAAGATGCGTTCTTGGAAGAACGTGATCATGCCCTCCAAACTCGCGGAGACAGACATGCTATATCAACGCGTCTGCGACCTCGAGAGTCGCATAGGCGCGGAAGAGGGAGGTTGCGCCCTTGTCAGGACTTGGCTGCGTCGTCACGTCCAGCCTCTCCAGGCTAGAGTCCATCCCATGTTTCAATGGGGTGGCGTTGATGATGCCACTCGCGTGTCTACCGATGGCATGTCCGCGAGTGAGGTAGATAAGAGGGTGTGACTGGTCATGAAGTACACCTTCAGGGATGTGCTTCCAAATGAGCCAGTCGTTCCTCCTTTCGATGCTTCGAATCCTCCTCCTGAGGTACAGTTGTGCTACGCAGTAGCTTACTTTCACGATTGCTTTTTCTGTTGCTTACCTGTTCTGTTTGCTGATCTTCACTGTCTGTATGCAAGATTGGGCAGTGTCGCCTTGCATGCCTCCTCTCCCTGAGGGTATTATTCCTCGCGAAGCTTTGGAAGAGGACGAATCTGAGTCGACTGTCCCTTCTGATGTGGAAGAGGAAGCCCCCGAGTCCGAGAGCCCGGATACTCGCAAGCGTTCGCGCAGCGAGGACTCCGATGCGTCGACTCCTTCGACCCCAGAAGGCACAGCTGCTGGTGCGGAGTCACCAATTCCCGTCGTTCCTGTGAGGGCTGTGGCACCATCTTCTCGCAAGAAGATGCGATTGCCGAAGGAGTCTTCGTCAGAGTCGGCGGAGGCCACGTTTAATCTTGACAACTTTGACTAGTAAATTTGCGAGTTCACTAGTTCTTTTCTGTTTTTTTCTTGTTGGCTTTGCCCTGGAGTTTTCCTTTTCTCATTTGGTCTTGTAGCCAAGAGGCGTCGTCATCTTCTAGCGACGTCGAGTTTGTGAAGGAATCTGGAGTCGCAACCTCAAGGGCCAAAGTAGAGGTCGAGCGCGCTCCTTCTCCTCCAGCGGCGGCCCACTCCGGGCACAATTCTTCGAGCTCTCCTCACGTAGGGGAGCATCGAATAGTTGCTCGTATGACAGTTCAGCAAACTTCTTCGGAGTAGTTAGAGGACCATGTAAGTATATCTTTCCTTCTTTTTTAGTGTGGCAGTCAACGCCTTCTGTTGCCCTCTTCTGACTCCTTGTTTTATGTGACAGCTCCTTGTAAAGGAAGCTGCGCAAGTGGCGGAGCAGGTGATGGCGATGGGTCGCCAGCATGCAATGCTGGAGACGCGTCACCGCGTGGTCGAAAGTGAGTGCTTCTACACTTAATCTTTTCGTCTTTTCTCTATTTTGGTGTAATCGACTGATAGCCAATTATTGACTGCCATGTAGCTGAGCATAATGCTTTACTACGCAACGTCGCCACGTTGGAGAAGACTTTAGCCACAGCTGTGAAGGGGCGCGACGAGGCAATCGCGGCTCGTGATGACGCCTAGAAGCGTGAAGAGGATCTGCGCGCCTCCTTTGTAGCCAGGGAAAAGTTGTTCGAAGAGCAACTGTTCTCAGTCGCCAAGGCCCTTGCAGGTACCTTTACTGGTAGATATTGTATTGATGTTCCTATCTGCATCTAGAAGTTTGATCCATGTGTGTATTTTTGATGTAGATGCTGGCGACTTGAATTTTGACCCGCAGGCCCTTCGTCGTGATGATGCTCTGGCTGGCGCGGTATCTGCGGTCGAGGACCGAAGCGCCGCCATCCAGGATACATTGTCCAAGGCCAAGGTCGCCCTTAGTCGCCTCCGAGAGGAGTTGATGCTGAAGGCGGAGCTGGTCGATAATATGGACAAGCTGGTGGAGTCACTCGCCGGGGGTGTGCCTGCTACCTACAAGAACTCCCTCCGGGCGGCTGGTGCGACGATGTCACTCGCCATGTTGCAAGCCCACGGAGTCGAGATAGATCCCTCTGCGGTGTCGAAGGTGATGCTTGTTGGCGTAGATGGTCAGCAGGTAGTCTTTTCTCCCTTTGCGACTGCTTGTGCCAAATATGGCCATTCCTTGATAAATACTGTTGCCAAGTATTCGAAGGAGCTCCAACATGCGAAGAAGGCGACGAAAGCTTCGGCTTCAGGGGCCGGCGGAAAGTCAGTGGCATCTGATACTGCCACGGACTTGATGAAGCCCCCAAAGCCGTCGAAGTCGAAGAAGCCAGCCGCTCCGTAGTTAGCTTGTTGTAATAATTGATCAGTTGCCTTTTTAGCCTAAGGACGTGCCTGCTGGCGAGTATGTTTGTAAACACTTATGTTTATCTTGAATGCATCTGTTCCCCTTGCCTTTGTGTTAATTTGGTCGCCTTAATTGCCTTTGTCTTGACTTGTGGTAGGGTGCATCGAGTGGTCCTGTGGGGGGAAACCAGGATTCGCAATGTCTTGATGAGACAGTGGCACCACCGCGCTCCAGGGTAGAAGAGTTGTCCTTGCTGTCGCGACTTCATGATCGTGTGAAGGAGCTGGAGCGTGAGTTGCCCCTGATCCGTGGTAACGCAGACGTGTGGAAGTCGAAGGCGGAGAAATCCGCCGCCCGTGAGCAATATCTACTTGGCGAGGTGACGCAGTTGGGCGACCAGTTTAAGTGTTAGTTTGCTCGTCCTCATCTTTTCCTTTGTAGTTAGTCTCAATGGTACGTTGTACTCATGCTGTTGGTGCTGCTTCGTGTAGTTGTTAGCGCACGCCATCCACAGGAGGAGAGGGATAGGATTGCCATCCGCCTTCATGATCTCACCCAAGAGCAACTTCAAGAGAGTGGATATTTCTAGGTAGATCATGATCGTGCGACTGCATTGGCGACCCTGCAGGATCACGCTTTGCGAGTGTTGCTCTTCCTGAAGAAGTCGCAGTCGTGTTTGAAGAATATCTATCGGGCGATGTTCCTGTTGGATGACACTCCATCAAGCCTGTTGGCTCTTCTGGTCAAATTTCAAGATATGTTCGCGGTTCGCGAGTGCGTGAGGCAGCAGTTGGTGGCTGGTGCCAAGGCTGCCCTCTCGATGGTGTGATTGCACAGGCCTGACGTGGATGTCGCCGCCATTGCTTCCAGTCCGCCAGCGTCGCCAGCCGAATCTGCTTGGAATATGGTGCCGCACTATCAGGCGGTGGATCGTCCAGCAGAGGAGATTGTCGACTTCTTCGAGGAACAAACCAATGTTCTTCTGTTGCAGCAGTAGCCGGATTTGTATCCTGCACATAAATGTACATGTGTTGTAAACTTCACGTATAGGTTGTAGATATTTTATTGTTGAATGTGTATAAACAGCCTTGTTGGCGTGAGGTGCGTTGCACTATGCGAGTCCTTTTCGTTAGCCTGGCCATCCCTTTGTCAACCTGCCAGGTGCGTTGCAGCTGGGTTGAGTTTGCGTTAAGGGGTTTGACTAATGTGCCAGCTACTCAGGATATCGCGTTTATTGGTTCGAAGAACAGATGTATGTAGGGTGGCGTAGCCCCCGAGTATAAAATTGACAGAAGTGAAAAGAAAAACATAGAGTTTTGGGGCACTTAGCTTTTATTTATTTGAAGAACAGTACAAGGTACAATGTGTGGCTAAGTAGCCTTATTTGCGATGTAAAAGTAAAGAACAGCTAGGGGTAGAAGCGTCGCAGTTGTGCGACGTTCCAAGGGTTGGAGTATGCGACTCCTGTCGCTAAATCTTGAAGGCGATAGGCGCCACCTGGGATTACTTCTGTAATCACGTACGGTCCTTCCCATGGGGAGCTTGAGATGCCCCTACTACTTCAGTCGCAAGACCAGGTCACCTTCGACGAAGGATCTGGGGTGAAGCCTTCTACTGTGGTAGTTGCGCAGGTTCTGCTGGTAGATCGTGGACCTTTCTGCGGAGATTTCTCTTGCCTCGTCGAGGAGGTCGACGGAGTCTTCGAGTGCAAGAGATGACTCTTGTTCGCTGTAAGCGACTACGCGCGGTGCCTTGTACCGAACTTCGGCGGGTAGTACTGCTTCTACTCCGTGCACCATAAAGAATGGCGTGTAGCCCGTGGCGCTATTTGGAGTTGTTCTTAGGCTCCAGAGTACGGATTGGAGCTCATCTGGCCAGCAACCCGTGGCTTGCTCGAGTGGTCGAAGGAGTCGCTTCTTGATGCCGCTGCAAACGAGCCCGTTTGCTTTTTCCACCTGACCGTTGGTATGTGGATGCGCGACTGATGCGTAACTGATGTTGATCCCTAGGTTTCCGCAGAATTCTTGGAACTCTTTGGATGTGAAGTTCGTGCCGTTGTCAGTGATGATGTTGTGCGGCCGCCGAAGCGGTAAACGATGGACTCGAAGAATTTGACCGCGTTGTGCCCTGATTGCTTGGTCACTGGCATGGCCTCAATCCACTTGGTGAACTTGTCGACTGCGACCAAGAGGTAGACATAGCCTCCTTGCAAGGACCTTGGGAGCTGCCCACCATGTCGAGCCCCCATTGTGCGAAGGGCCAGGCCAATGGAATAGACCGTAGTTCTGCGCCTGGTGTGTCTGGCTTGTCTGCAAATCGCTGACAAGCGTTGCACTTTTGGACTATGTCCTTGGCGTCGCGCATGGCCGTGGGCCAGTAAAATCCAGCTGGTAGAGCTTTGGCGACGAGGGCGCGACTGCCGGCGTGGTGCCCGCAGGTCCCTTCATGGATGTCGAGGAGGACTGCTCTTCCATCGGCCAAGGAGACGCATCGTTGTAACACGCCTGTGATGCTGCGTTTATACAATTCACCGTTGATAATGGCGAATGCCTTGGAGCGTCGCGCCATGTGTCGTGCGTCTGTCGGGTCATCCGGTAGGCGCTTACTGAGGAGGTATGTGATGTACGGTTGCGTCCAGGATTGTTCAATCATCATGACGCTCATTGGGCCCTCGAGTCCTGTGTCTAGCTCCAGGTCATCGAGTGCCATTGGCTCATTGGGTGGCGTAGCCCCCGAGTCCGTTGTTGCGCTTGTTTTCTTCTCTGCGGCCTTTGGCTTGATGGAGCGTTCACAGATGCGCTCGAGAAATACCCCAGGTGGTATGGGGGCGCAGGTAGAGCCTATGTTGGCGAGTGCGTCCGCCTCCTCGTTGCTTTCGCGACCTACATGTCGCAACTCGCAACCATCGAAGTCTCCCTCGAGTGCATCGTAGAGGTCGCGGTATGCGATCATGTTGTCATTCAGTGCGTCGCACTCGTGCATTGTTTGCTTGACGACCAGCTTGGAGTCACCATATATGATGAGCCTCTTTGCGCCGCACGCTTTTGCCATCCTCATCCCGTGCAACAGGGCCTCGTATTCAGCCTCGTTGTTGGAGGCTGTGAACTGCATTTGCAGGATGTATTTCAGCTTGTCCCCTTGAGGTGATGTCAGTATGACACCTGCTCCTGCTCCATCTTTCCGCTTGGATCCATCGAAGTGCATTGTCCAGAGGTAGGACAGATCTGGCTTGTCCGAGAGTTGGTTTTCCATCCAATGCATGAGGAAGTCAGGGAGAACTTGCGACTTGATTGCGTCGCGCTTTTCGTATGTGATGTCTCGTGGAGACAGTTCGATTCCCCAAAGCGCGACTCGTCCCGTGGCATCGGGGTTATTGAGCATATGTCCCAACGGGGCGTCGCTGACCACCACGATTGGGTGTTCCTGGAAATAATGGCGCAGTCGCCGGGCGGTCATGAAGACGTCGTACGCCAGCTTCTGGTAGTGCGGGTACCGCTATTTTGTTGGCGTGAGGACCTCGCTGAGGTAGTACACCGGGCGTTGTACGCCATGGACCTTGTTTTCCTCGGCCCGCTTGACGACGAGCACTATACTAACCACTTGGTTGGTAGCGGAGATGTACAGCAGCAGTGGTTCCCTTTCTCGTGGAGTCACCAGTACTGGCGAGGTGGATAGCAGGCGCTTGAGATCTTCAAATGCTTCTTGCCCTTCATTGGTCCACTCGAATTTGTCAGCTTTGCGGAGGAGCTGATAGAAGGGCAGTGCCTTTTCTCCCATTCGACTGATAAATCGACTGAGGGCCACGATTCGTCCGGCTAGTTGCTGGACGCCTCTTATGTTCTTTGGTTTCTCCATGGCCAGTGTGGCCTTTATCTTTTTCGGGTTTGCCTCAATCCCTCTCGCGGAGATGAGATACCCGAGCAGCTGCCTAGATGGTACGCCGAAGGCGCATTTGTCCGGATTGAGCTTAATCCGGTAACGATCGAGATTGGCGAATGTTTCACGCAAGTCGTCGATTAGAGAAGCTTCCTCCTTGGTTTTGATTACTATGTCATCGACATAGACTTGGATGTTGCGACCCAGTTGCTCCTTGAGGCAAGCCTGCATACACCGCTGGTAGGTGACTCCCGCGTTTTTAGCCCGAAGGGCATTGTGTTGTAGCAGAACACACCGAAGGGCATTGTAAACACGGTCTTCTCCTGGTCTTCCTCCTTCATTCGAATTTGGTTATAGCCTGAGTAGGCATCGAGGAAGCAGAGGCGCTCGCATCCAGCGGTGGAGTCGATGATTTGATCGATCCGTGGTAGCGGGAAGTGATCTTTTGGGCAGTGCTTGTTTAAAGAAGTGAAGTCCACGCACATCCGTAGGATATCCGTGTCCTTTTTTGGCACCAGCGTCGTGTTGGCAAGCCAAGTGCTTTCCTTTATCTCGCGTATGACTTTGGCCTCGAGGAGTCTATTGATCTCCATTCCGACTGCCTGCGCTCGTGGCTCAGATAGTCGCCTGATTGTTTGCTTGACTGGCCTTGCGTCGGGGTTGACGTTGAGTGCGTGCTCGGAGAATTCCCTGGGAACTCCTGGCATGTCCGCAGGACACCAGGCAAAAATTTCCCAATGCTCACGGAGGAATTCGACGAGCGCGAGTTCCTATGCGGGACTCAAGTTGTTGGCGATGAGGGCCGTTTTGGCGGGATCTGTCGGATGGACCTACACCTTCTTTGTATGCACAGATGAGTCGAAGGAGACATCAGGTGAGCTTGGCCTACTCAGGGGAGGCAGACTGTTGTCTGTCATTTCCTTCAATCGCACGAGCTCTTCCTACATGCCAAAGGACTGGGAGATTCTGTTGAATTCCCTGTCGCAGCTGTCAGATCGCTCAAAGCTCCCGTTGATCATGATGACGCCGTTGGGACCTGGCATTTTCATCTACAGGTAGGCGTAGTGGGGTACCGCCATGAACCTAGTGAACGCGACTCGTCCGAGGATGCAGTGGTATTGTGAGGGCCAGTCGACGACCTCAAAGTCGATGCGCTCGCGCCGGAAGTTCTTTTGCGTGCCGAATATGACGTCGAGGTTGATTTTGCCCAGGGGTATACGCCTTTCCCTAGGACGATGCCATGGAACGTTGTGTCCGATGCCTCCAAGCAGGTTAGAGGGATCCTCATTGCTCGCAAGGTACTCGCGAATATGAGGTTGATGTCGCTTCCGCAATCCATGAATACGCGACTCATGTTGAAGCCTCCAATTTGCGCCTCGAGTACGAGAGGGCAATGACCTAGGCGAGGTACCTGAGGTGGGTGGTCGCGTTTGTCGAAGGTGATGCACGACTCACTGCCACTGAGGTACTCAGTGGTGGATGGTGGCGAGTGCATGGCCAGGTTGACTTGGCGAGTGATGGCCTTCTGCACCCTGTTGGAGGGGCGCCCCTTTTGTATCATCATGGTGCCCATGGCCCGTGGGTACGGTTCACCCCCGTTGTGCTGGTCCGGTGCAGCTCCGTTTGGGGGTGGCCCAGGTGGTGGTGGTGGTGCGTCGTGTGCCACGGCGCCTAGAGCGGCTCCGTAGCCTCTTTTGACTGCATTGCGGTTCATCCGAACCAATCCCACGTGTAGTTTGAGGAACTCGCGGCAGTCCTTGAGAAGGTGGCTGGACTTTCTCTTGCCATCATGCTTGTCAATGTAGAAATGTACCGTGCATGGCCCGAATAATTTGTCCTCGATGGAGGTCGCGGGTGCCTCATCGTGAGCGCGGCGTTGCCACACTTGCGTGGTTTTCTCGGAGTCGCGGTATCCGCCACTGCGGTATCCGCTATTACGGTTGTCGTCGCGTCTATCAGCGTAGCCAGCTGCGACCATGTTGACGTCGTCGCGATCGCCGTAGATGCGCATGCGACGCTTGCCCTGGCAGTCGCGTCTACGTTCGAGTTCCGCCTCCTCGTCGGAGTGAGCGTGGTTCTTCACCGAATCTTCTCCATCGGCCCACCGATTCGCGATCTCCATCAGGTGGTCGATGGTCTGGGGCTTCGAGCGGCCCGGCTCCTCCCTAAGCTCTAGGCGGTGGACGCCACCGTTGAATGCATCAATCGCGCGGTCCTCCGAGATGTTTTCTGTGGAGTTCTTGATGATGGACCACCTTTGGATGTATGAGCGCAGCGATTCGCCAGATCTTTGTTGGTAGCATCTTAGTTCTTCGATTTATGCGGGCCGTTTGTACGTGCCCTTAAAGTTGCGCACGAAGCTGTAAACCAGCTCATCCCAACTACGAATGGATCTGCGTGGGAGGTTATTGAGCCATGCTCGGGCGGCGCCCTGCAGCTGTAGCTGCAAACATTGCATGGCAGTACTTCGACTGCCCCCGTGGAGCCTGACGGAGGTGATGTGATCCTCTAGCCAGATTTTAGGGTCTTGTAGACCGTCGAATTTCGGATTCTCCGACGGGAGTTTAAAACCTTTAGGCATTCGCTTCTGCCTGATGGATCTGCTGAAGCATCTGGCGCCGCAGAGCTCCCCATCTTCCTCTTCCAAGTCAGCTGACCGAGCACGTCGTGCCCTTGACTTGTCGATCTTGTGTTGCGTGAGGTTGTTGCGCGCATCGTAGTCGCGATCATGTCGCCGTGAGCGACGGCGTCGAGACAGGTCGTGACTGTCATCGCTGGATGAGGGCGAGAAGCAGCGCTTTGCCCTTTTTTGGGTCTGGTACCGGCTCCTTGTCGAGGGCGGCCTCGATTAGCCCCAAACCCGCGATCGTAGATCGGTGCATGGCAGTTCGGGGATCTCCAGCTGGCGGCTGGTTATTGAGGACGTACATGGTGGCTGCTGTCACCGCAGCCTGCGGCGTCCTGGGGACCACGTTACCTCTAGTGTCGACTGTCATAGAGCCGAAATCGAGGAAATTCGCGGCCTCTATGCGCTCTTGCTCGGTGAGGTGAGCCATCCGCGACTGCCTCTTCTTGGCGAGGTACTGTTGCCTCTTGAGGAGGATCCTTCGTAGGAGGAGAGCCCAGCGCGACGAAGGTTCGACTCGTCCGCCGCCTTTTTACGCGCCTCAAGTTGCGCGATTGCTTGTTTTTGGCGCGTGAATTCTTCTTTTAGGAGCCAGTAGTAGCCCATCAGCAGTTCATGCGGGGACCCAAAGGGTAGAGGTGCACCTCGTAGGGCTTCGCGGCAGCGCTCCCACTCTTGCTCGTTGAGCCTGATTACGACGCGTTCACCGGTTTGCTCATTCATTATGCTGGGAGGTTCGACTGATCTCCTATTGGCGCCATTACCGCCGTTGCCACCATTGCCACCGTTGGGTAGATCGGTGTCGTTGCCGGTGTTACCGCCGTTGCCGCGATTGGCGGAGGTGTCACCTGCATTAATGACGGCGCACATGAAGTGATTGGGGAAGCTGTTGCTTCCACAACTTTCAGGAACCGTAGGTTCCATATTCTGTGGCCAGATCGCTCAGATCGAAGTCGCGACTTCTGTCGCTGATCGTGTTCCCGACTGCCACCGAAGCATTGAGCTTGTTGAGGGTGCCGATCGATGGAGGGAACCATGATGCCGGGGCAATCGCTGGTGCTGTCGGTTGATCAGGCATGCGAAGCGTGCCCATCTGACCAACTTGGAAGCGGAAGCTCCCAATCGCCAGGCTAATTCCGTCGCCCACGGATTTGAAGGCCGGGCGGGTGCCTGGCATGTGGACGGTGAAGTCAAAGGCGCCGAAGAGCTGGCGAATCTCCGCTGTTGCGAAGTTGTAAATCGCAGTTGATGGGGCCGAAGAAGCCACAACATCAGCACTCCCTTTTCCCACAGACGGCGCTAATTGACGAGGGTTTAACTCATCAATGCCCATTGTTATGGACTTGGGTTTTGGAGAAGGAGGGAGCGTTGGATACATCTATCGGCTAGCAAACAAGCACATAGGGGACAAAGGATTTACCCAGGTTCAGGCCTCGTAGAGGTCCCTACTCCTGCTTGTCTGCTCGTGGAATTATCGAAGGAGTCGAAAGTTACAATGGTGCGCAGATGCAATCTGGCGAGGGTTGTGGAAACTAGGGTTGCGTGTGTCCTTCTCGCCGCCCCCTCCTAACCTTTATATAGATAGGCTAGGTCTCGGGTAGAAGGTCGAGTCGGTTACAAGTTAGGGTTTTCCCCTTCAAACTTTCTATCTTTAGCTTCTTCTTGTCCTTCAAGCAATCGAGAGTCCGCAGGTTACTCGAGTCCTTTCATCCGGGCCTTGGCGACACTGTGGGCCTGTATGTATTTAGACCGTATATACCAAGCTTGAGTACCTGTAGGGTATACCCATGTCACATTGCATGTCTGTTCTTTTCACAAACCACATATCACCAGAGTCATTGCATGTGTGTTCTTCCCATGAACCACACCCAGTGTCATTGCATGTGTGTTCTTCTCATT
Source organism: Avena eriantha (assembly GCA_910589775.1). Lineage (NCBI taxonomy): Eukaryota > Viridiplantae > Streptophyta > Magnoliopsida > Poales > Poaceae > Avena > Avena eriantha. Next base: position 330,626,773 of record OU342740.1, on the reverse strand, counting down.
AACCCCACATAGACCCACTGGCATCATTGCATGTATGCTCTTTTCATTAACCACATCTAGTGTCATTGCATGTGTGTTCTTCTCACAAACCATATCATGAACCACACCCAGAGTCATTGCATGTGTGGTCTTCTCACAGACCATATCATGAACCACACCCAATGTATTTGCATGTGTCTTCTTCCCATGAACCACACATGGATCCACCGGTGTTATTGCATGTCTGCTCTTTTCATGAACCACAGCTAGATTCATTGCATGTGTGTTCTTCTCACAAACCACATATCACCAGAGTCATTGGATGTGTGTTCTTCTCACAGACCACATATCACCGGTGTCATTGCATGTGTGTTCTTCCAAAAGACCACACATGGATCCACCAGTGTCATTGCATGCATGTTCTTCTCACAAACCATATCATGAACCACACCCAGTGTCATTGCATGTGTGTTCTTCTCACAGACCACACATGGATCCACCAGTGTCATTGCATGTGTGTTCTTCTCACAAACCATATCATGAACCACACCCAGTGTCATTGCATGTGTGTTCTTCCCATGAACCACACATGGATCCACCAGTATCATTGCATGTGTGTTCTTCCCACAGGACACACATGGATCCACCAGTGTCATTGCATGTGTGTTCTTCCCATGGACCACACATGGATCCACCATTGTCCTTGCATGTCTGCTCTTTTCATGAACCACAGCTAGAGTCATTGGATGTGTGTTCTTCTCACATACCACATATCACCAGTGTCATTGCATGTGTGTTCTTCCCAAAGACCACACATGGATCCACCAGTGTCATTGCATGTGTGTTCTTCTCACAAACCATATCATGAACCACACCCAGTGTAATTGCATGTGTGTTCTTCCCATGGACCACACATGGATCCACCAGTGGCATTGCATGTGTGTTCTTCCCACAGACCACACATGGATCCACCAGTGTCATTGCATGTGTGTTCTTCTCACAGACCACACATGGATCCACTAGTGTCATTGCATGTGTGTTCTTCTCACAAACCATATCATGAACCACACCCAATGTCATAACATGTGTGTTCTTCCCATGAACCGTATCATGAACCACACCCAGAGTCATTGCGTGTGTATTCTTCTCACAGACCATATCATGAACCACACCCAGTGTCATTGCATGTGTGTTCTTCCCATGAACCACACATGGATCCACGAGTGTCATTGCATGTATGCTCTTTTCATGAACAAAAGCTAGAGTCATTGGATGTGTGTTCTTCTCACATACCACATATCACCAGTGTCATTGCATGTGTGTTCTTCCCAAAGACCACACATGGATCCAGCAGTGTCATTGCATGTGTGTTCTTCTCACAAACCATATCATGAACCAAACCTAGAGTCATTGCATGTGTGTTCTTCTCACAGACCACACATGGATCCACCAGTGTCATTGCATGTGTGTTCTTCTAACAAACCATATCACGAACCACACCCAGTGTCATTGCATGTGTGTTCTTCCCATGAACCACACATGGATCCACCAGTGTTATTGCATGTGTGTTCTTCTCACAAACCACATATCACTTGTGTCTATGCATGTGTGTTCTTCCCATTAACCACTCATGGATCCACCAGTGTCATTGCATGTGTGTTCTTCCCATAGACCACACATGGATCCACCAGGGTCATTGCATGTGTGTTCTTCCCATGAACCACACATGGATCCACCATTGTCCTTGCATGTCTGCTCTTTTCATGAACCACAGCTAGAGTCATTGGATGTGTGTTCTTCTCACATACCACAAATCACCAGTGTCATTGCATGCGTGTTCTTCCCAAAGACCACACATGGATCCACCAGTGTCATTGCATGTGTGTTCTTCTCACAAACCATATCATGAACCACACCCAGAGTCATTGCATGTGTGTTCTTCTCACAGACCGCACATGGATCCACCAGTGTCATTGCATGTGTGTTCTTCTCATGAACCATATCATCAACCACACCCAGTGTCATTGCATGTGTGTTCTTCCCTTGAACCACACATGGATCCACTAGTGTCATTGCATGTCTGCTTTTTTCATGAACCACAACTAGAGTCATTGCATGTGTGTTCTTCTAACAAACCACATATCACCGGTGTCTATGCATGTGTGTTCTTCCCATTAACCACACATGGATCCATCAGTGTCATTGCATGTGTGTTCTTCCCACAAACCACACATGGATCCACCGGTGTCATTGCATGTCTGCTCTTCTCATTAACCACAGCTAGAGTCATTGCATGTCTGTTCTTTTCACAAACCACATATCACCAGAGTTATTTCATGTGTGTTCTTCCCATGAACCACACCTAGTGTCATTTCATGTGTGTTCTTCTCATTAACCCCACATGGACCCATCGGTGTCATTGCATGTCTGCTCTTTTCATTAACCACAGCTAGTGTCATTGCATGCGTGTTCTTCTCACAAACCATATCATGAACCACACCCAGTGTAATTGCATGTGTGGTCTTCCCATGGACCACACATGGATCCACCAGTGTCATTACATGTTATTTCTTCCCACAGACCACACATGGATCCACCAGTGTCATTGCATGTGTGTTCTTCTCACAGACCACGCATGGATCCACTAGTGTCATTGCATGTGTGTTCTTCTCACAAACCATATCATGAACCACACCCAATGTCATAACATGTGTGTTCTTCCCATGAACCATATCATGAACCACACCCAGAGTCATTGCCTGTGTATTCTTCTCACAGACCATATCATGAACCACACCCAGTGTCATTGCATGTGTGTTCTTCCCATGAACCACACATGGATCCACGAGTGTCATTGCATGTATGCTCTTTTCATGAAGAAAAGCTAGAGTCATTGGATGTGTGTTCTTCTCACATACCACATATCAGCAGTGTCATTGCATGTGTGTTCTTCCCATGAACCACACATGGATCCACCAGTGTCATTGCATGTCTGCTCTTTTCATGAACCACAACTAGAGTCATTGCATGTGTGTTCTTCTCACAAACCACATATCACCGGTGTCTATGCATGTGTGTTCTTCCCATTAACCACTCATGGATCCACCAGTGTCATTGCATGTGTGTTCTTCCCATAGACCACACATGGATCCACCGGTATCATTACATGTCTGCTCTTCTCATTAACCACAGCTAGAGTCATTACATGTCTGTTCTTTTCACAAACCACATATCACTAGAGTCATTGCATGTGTGTTCTTCCCATGAACCACACCAAGTGTCAATGCATGTGTGTTCTTCTCATTAACCCCAAATGGACCCACCGGTGTCATTGCATGTCTGCTCTTTTCATTAACCACAGCTAGTGTCATTGCATGTGTGGTCTTCTCACAAACCATATCATGAACCACACCTAGTGTCATTGCATGTGTGTTCTTCCCAGGGACCACACATGGATCCACCAGTGTCATTGCATGTGTGTTCTTCCCACAGACCACACATGGATCCACCAGTGTCATTGCATGTGTGTTCTTCTCACAGACCACACATGGATCCACCAGTGTCATTGCATGTGTGTTCTTCTCACAAACCATATCATGAACCACACCCAGTGTCATTGCATGTGTGTTCTTCCCATGAACCATATCATGAACCACACCTAGAGTCATTGCATGTGTGTTCTTCTCACAGACTATATCATGAACCACACCCAGTGTCATTGCATGTGTGTTCTTCCCATGAACCACACATGGATCCACGAGTGTCATTGCATGTCTGCTCTCTTCATGAACCACAGCTAGAGTCATTGGATGTGTGTTCTTCTCACATACCACATATCACCAGTGTCATTGCATGTGTGTTCTTCCCAAAGACCACACATGGATCCACCAGTGTCATTGCATGTGTGTTCTTCTCACAAACCATATCATGAACCACACCCAGAGTCATTGCATGTGTGTTCTTCTCACATACCACACATGGATCCACCAGTGTCATTGCATGTGTGTTCTTCCCATGAACCACACATGGATCCACCGGTGTTATTGCATGTCTTCTCTTTTCATGAACCACAGCTAGAGTCCTTGCATGTGTGTTCTTCTCACAAACTACATATCACCAGAGTCATTGAATGTGTGTTCTTCCCACAAACCGCATATCACCGGTGTCATTGCATGTCTGCTCTTCTCATTAACCATAGCTAGATCCACCCATGTCATTGGATGCATGTTCTTTTCATAAACCGCATATGGATAGTAATTAACCTTAGGAGAGCCATAACCTTAGAGTTAGACCGAGTCTTCTAGAAGGCACGCCCTAAAACAGTTGTTCTGCTTGTCGATTGTTACATATTGTTTTATTGGGGTGCTTGAACGATTGGGTTGGTTTTCGTGAGATCGATCCGCGAGTAGTCTGTTCTACGGCACGATTGGCCATGCTTGCTCTGGACAAACTGGCAACACCGCGGGCTCCCCTGTTGCGAGTGTCAGGACTCACGAGTTGAGCGGGCCATATCCCAGTGCCACGTCCCCATTACTTCTCTTCTTGCCCGTACTTCTCTTCCTTCCCCTCGAAGCCACATTCCCCACTTCACTTCCATCCTGCCGTAGCCGCAAGCCGACGGCGCCGCCATCCCAATCCCCTCTCCGGGAGCCACCACCCCTCCCCTCTCGCCATGGGTTCAAGGGGAGACGACGAGGAAACGCGTCGTGACGACAGGGACGGTGATTTCGATGTGATTCATCTCATCTCTATGTCTATCATCCGTGGCTAGTTATCTATTTTTTGAGCCAGATCTACTCCGTTTACTCATGCGCGTATGATGTGTTAGGCCAACCAGACGATGTATGACGCCAACTATCACGGTTTAGCGGATGAAGACAGTCCTCTGCTATGTAAACATGGATATGTGCCCGCTAAATTTGTAGTGTTCGAAGGACGAAACGCAGGCAGGAGGTTTCTACGGTGTCAAGGACATCGTGCAATGATGCGAGGCGGAAGTTGCGGTGTTGTCAAATGGGTAGATCCAGAGTGGCCCAAATCGATGCAGAAAACCCTAGACAATCTATGGGAAATGATTGTTTAGTTGAAAGAATCCGCATTCAGCTCACTTCTTGACATTGTTGAGATGAAGCTATGGGAACCAGTTGACACGACCAAGCATAAGCGAGATCTCATGGGGGTGGAAGACAAGTTAGCAAAGTCAAGAAGGAGAGAGACGCGGCGTTGGCCCTGAAGGATAAAGCAGAGCAACAACTGACTCAAGCAAGGAAGGATCTTCACCAGGCCAAAGTCATGCAGTTCACAACTACAAGTATTGACAAGTGCATGAGGAAAGATGCAGAGAAACAATTGAAGTTGTGCAAGGAAGATGCTAAAAGGAAGGAGCAGACGATTCGATCCTTGCTCTCGCAGGAAGATGCGCATAGGGCTAAGATTAGGAAGATCAAGGAGATGTGTGTTAACTAGTTCTATTTAGCTTAAGCCCCATGCCCTTTTTAAGTTGTAATAGTTGTACTTGTTGACCTAGCGGTCTAAACTATTGGCCCCGGAGTCCTGGAAGTAAAAAAATTGGTCGCCCGTTAATCTGTCTTAACGCTGCATTACTTCCTTTTGTCTGACCAATGCCCCTTGGATATTCCGCCCGTCGCTTCGTTGTCCTCGTGAACAAATAGGAGGCGCCACAGCTCGTCGCTTCGTTGCCCATCCCCTCGCCCTCTCCAATCTCCACCGCGTCATCCACCCCCTCGCTCCCTCTCCAATCTCCACCGCGCCGCCATGGAGATGCCCTCGCTGAACTTCTACGAGGCGGTGATGTTCTCGCACTTCGACATTCTCGTGCCGCCGGCCGCGACGGTGCCCCATGGATGGCGCATCAGCTATGCGGGGGTGCCGGTGGCTCCGCTCCTCTTCCCCGGCGGAGCCGTGATGGAGAGCGAAATCGCGGCGCGTCGCCGCCAGATGTCCGCATGGAAGAGGGCGCTGCCCCGGTACGCGGCGGCCAGCCCGTACTGGTCGGCGCTGTTAAAGAAGGAGCAGAAGGCCAAGATTGGCAACCGCATCGTTTACGGGCGCGTGGTGCACCGGGATCTCCGCAACCGAGAAGGGTGGGAGAGGTTCTGGTCCGTCCCTAGACGGACCAAGTTCACCGTCATCGCCGCCGCTCACCACGAAGAGGTGCTCCGTCTCGCGTACAATGTGGAAATCGTGGAGGTTCCGTCCGACGAAGACGAGGAAGCCGGCGGCTCGGAGGACAGCGGCAGCGGAAGTGAAATTGTTGACTAGTTGGTTGAATTAATGTAGGATGTGAAATTGCACCTTTGTTTAGAAGAATTTGTGGTTGAATTAATGAAATGCCTCGATTTAGATCTCTGTCTCGATTAATTTGTGGAAGAATTTGTGATTTAGATCAATCTCTGTCCCGGATTGGGAACGTGACCGTGGACCAAAGACCCCTTTTCTACTAGTGTATTCTGACATTGGTGGTTTGTTTAAACATAATCTATGTGTATTTGGCCGCATGCAAATGGCACAACCACAATTTATAAAGTGGAATCACGTACACCCGGTTACTGGAGATCCGGGAGCTTCGCCAGATGCAGGGGATGCAGGAGCAGAGAGGCGGTGAGATAGATGGGCTCAAGATTAGGCCAGAAAGTGGCACCCATTTCCTCCTCATCTGCGCATTATCGGTGAGAACATTGTTGTTTATGTTGCCACATCGTTGTGCAGCATCTGAAATAAGTTACTGCTTCGTGGAGTGTGGCATCTTAAATAGTTTATTTCTGTGCCACTTACATTCCGTCGTATTTGGAGACCTCCTACCCCTCAGCAATCGTGGAGCCGGTGGATCCTTGTTTTCAGATAGCAGTGGCACAATCACAATTTTGGATTCAACTACTGACTCGGGCGTTTCCAAACCCTAAGTAGCGCTACATTTTACTCAGAGAACGTGGGTAGATTGTTTTGCCCAGCAACGTGCCACACACAGAGCTCCGGAATTTAACAGAATTACATATATAGGTTCAAGTTCAACACACTACTATGCATCTTCATTGCCAGCAGCCTTCTTCTGCAGCCTGGGTGTCAAGCCTTCACGTCCAATGGCTTCTTCATTTCTTGCCTTCTTCCTCTTCCTCGGTGCCAATTTTCTTAGCTTCACGTACTCTGCATCGCCGGGACAATGGGCACCAGAATCGTGCCTAGCATCATCTTTCCACTCGTTTTTAATTTCTTTGGGCAGCAAAATGACTGACCCGGCAGTCATGTTTCTAACCTTGCGGCGCTTCCTGTCAAAGAAACAAGACTCTTGCATAACTGCCAAATATCTATAGAGTAAATAAAACAAAAATTACAATTCAGCACAAACATGCGAACTGCAAGCGACCTTTGCTTACTAGGAGCTAATTGCGTTCGAGCAACCACCTTGTCCAAGAATAGAAGGGCGACTCCTAGTTGCAGCAGCTTCCACATCCAGTACATCACAATTCAGCTCAAACATGCAATCCGAAGAATACCTTTTCATCAACCCAATTAGCTGACTGTCACAAGATATAGGAACCATGATGCCACGTTCATCCATGAAGCTGAACTTTGTAGTCTGCATCGGCCATACTTCAACATGATTACGCAGAGCAACAACCATACCAGATATAGTGCAGATCTGCGTAGGCGCTTCTTCCATCATGAAACAATGGCTTCCATACCACTTGCCCTTGGAGTCGTACCTGTAGAGGACTACCGTAACCAGGTAAGGGGGTCCGCGAAGATCCCACTTGACAGAAAACTGTGGACAAAATATGTTTGTCAGCGTTGGGCTAACGAACAATTTGAGGTTCAGTAGCCAGCTAGCAGTTGTAATTAGTGCGAATAGCAAAGAGAATGGTAGCTCACCCGCTTGTAGGCAGAACTTCTTCTTCCTTGATAGTAGGATCTGCCATCCTTCGAACTGCTCGGCTCGTCGGTGGCGGAGGCAGGCTAGAGCCTCGCAACGGCAGCTACGGCATGCGCCATTGGAGCTCAGTATCAGCGACTGGGCGCAGCAACTTGGCCTCGGAAGTCAAATGTCCGAAGGGATCGTCCTGCCTGGAGGGTGGATTCCGACGCCGCCGGTGCTGGAGGAAAGCTCGGAATGGATTTGTGAAATTGGTCAACGCGTCCAATCCACTTAGCTGCTTGATTTGCCTAAGAGGTTGCCGCATTGGCGCCCGTGTCACGGACAGATAACCAACATGTGGGTCCCGACCGTCTACTTCACGGGGCGGTTTAACGGAATGTTTGTATTTGGCGGCGTGAGATGAGTTTGCCTCGAAATGGCCCCTCTCAGTAGTTGGTGGCCCAACTTTTTGAAACGCGGTAATTTCAGGCAACTTAGGTACCGCCATGCGCTGGCCTGCCAACTTTGGTACCGCAGACGAACAGGCCCTCCCTAGGGTACCCTCTACAGGGACACGCTTTGATACACCCCATAGAGGCGACTTGATGCCGTCATCACCGAGTTCGACCTCCCCTTGTAACCACTCTCCGATTAATATATCTACCAGGAAGTAGGACTTTTATCCTATGGGGGCTGAACCTAGGTAAAACCTTCTCAATCTTGCACCGCAGATGGCTCACTCACCCTTTCCCTCAACTCAATCGCTACCCCCGGTAGCGATTGTCGTGGTCGTTCCCACAACACGTATCCTCCCCTTCCCCTCACCTCCATGGCCGGCTAGCAGGAGAAGGAGCAGCAAAACGGCACCAAGTCCCAAGAATTCTTTTGCGCTATACTTTTTTGGAAAATTTTCATCTAGTCTAATTTTATAAAATTAATTTTATTTTTTCTCTGTGATATGAAACAAGCAAATCAAACTCTACCTAATCTGAATAATCATGATCTTGCAATCATATGATTCTCGGGTTCCAATATTTTTATAATATTGTCAATCAAACAGGCCAAAAGGACATTGATGTTACCTACGGGGTTGAATAGGGTATTCATTTGAGTTTGAACTCATATACACTAAAATGATTCAGTGTACCTTTGGTTCAGTGTTTGGCTTGCTGGACTCAGTAGTGACTTGTTGGAATTTATTTATTGTACCTGGTTGGTCAGAAAGTTGATTTAGATATTAGCTATCTATCTATCTATATGGTAGATACCCATGATTTGATGATCTCTAGTTGACTTAGCTAGAGAAATGATTTGAGATAGCTTTTAGATGGTCCAAAGATGTATTATGCCCAGTTTGAATGCTTTTCTAGTTTAACCAAATTATGTGGCTACTGCTAATGTATCTGCGACTATGATGTCTACCTTTGGAGTGTACACATTGGTAGCTATCACCTGGTAGTTGGCTATTGATATAGGTTATCTAGGAGACTCTAATTGGGATGATAATGATGTTAAGGCTGAGGCATCAACTCTAGATGAAAAATATATATGGCCGACTATAACCTTGTCTTCTACACTTGTTGAGATACTACTGTGGTGCCTCACTAGAGTGTGCACAATAGTATATCCACAGTGGCATGATCTGTTGTTAATTGCGGTAGCCTTGATTTGGCTTAAATCATCTACTTTAGATGATCATGTGATCATGTGTCTTGTTACAATCCCTATGCCTGTGATGCAGGTAGGTTGAGGCTTTACTTATATAAGAACAAATACTGCTACTATCTTAACAAAAAATACCCTGTGATAAACTTGCATATCATTTGTGTACAGTTTTGAGGGTACTCTTATTAACCATGATGCTTAGCTATGCTTTTATGAAAATATACTAGAGAATTATTCTTTATATGACAACCTGATTCAGCAGCGTAAACAAGTGGGCTTGATGTTCATATAGATTAGCATGTGATGTATCTTGTGGCTACTACTTGATCTTCTAGTCTTCTCCTTCTTCTATTCTAGCTCCAGCTGCTTCTTCCAGCATCTGAACCTCCTCCTCCTTGTACCCTTGGATTGTCCTTGATCAGCTACTGGAACTTCTCCTTGAGATGTGGACCTTCTCCTTGTAAGCCTTCTCCTCCTCTTATTTTGAAAACTGATGCATTAAGGTGATCATGTTGGCTGTGTAGTTTTTGGTTGATGAAATATAGGGGACCTAGTGAGATTCTGAGAAGAAATAATGTGTTCTTTGTGGTGTGGGGATGAACAGAAATGAATCATTAAGTGGATGTGCTATGGAAGTGAAAATGATGTGTTAGCTAGCAGCTCTGCTGCGGCGTGCCTCCCTTCTTATTTGACTTCTACTAATGTTGTTGTGTTGCCATGCAGTAGTGTGCCTATGTGTGTTGGCAGCAGCCTACCTGCTTACATATGGAACCCACCAGGGTTCAAGTTTCTTGGTTGGACTTTCTCTCTTATGGATGAGCTCAACTTGGTAGATATTTCCCTGGATGTATTAGCTATAACTTTTGCTGCTAGGTGCGAATTGCCTCAAAGCCTATGATGCACTAAGTCTGAGGCAAAGAAAACTACTGATAAGAACAAATTTCTACTGGTGAAACTTTCCCCTAAACAATGCTCAGTGATGACATTTTAACAATGCAACTCACTGTTTAGTCTGAGAGCACAACTAACCCCCACTAATCCTATTTTATTTATTTTGTTTGTTTTCTTTTATTTTTGTAGGAACAAGATCAAGACAAAGGACAAAAGAAACTAGTCTAGGAAATAGTTTAGGATTGCTTTTAATTATTCTTACAATTTCCTTTTTTTCTTTTGTAAAGTGTAAAAATTGTATTATTACCTTTATAATGAAGATGGTTACCTTTATTGTCCTTGTAATTTTATTTTCTATTTGAGTAAGTGTAAAGACATTGTAATATATTTACTGTGTAATAAAGTTTAAACTTTTCCATTGGTTAATTCTTTTATTACTTGTAATTTATTTTTATTATTATTGACTTATAAATCCTTGATTTCTTATTATTTTAATAAAAATTATTATTATTTATACCATTTTGTATTATGATTATGGAATACTCTATAATATTTTGAGATTTAAATTTTAAATCCAAGTTATATTTGAATTGTATGATCTCATATTTGAAGTTTGAATTCAAATTGTTTCCCCCAAAATAAGAAAATCAAGAAAGGTCATGTCTAAATTCATAGCACTCATCTGATGTCCTAAACCTCAGTCATCATAATAAGAGGAACCTCAATCTCTTTGTGTTTTAAACAAACGCGTGAAAATTTCTCCAGATTTTCTTATGCATGAATGCAATGCACACACCTGTGGTCTCTTCTTCTCTGACCCAAAACACTGAGATGTTACACACTTGTATTAAGCCTTTTGTGAAAGATACTAAAGTGATCCTAGAATGAATCATCGGGGTGTGGTTAAAAACTTATTGAAGTATCTGAGAAGGAGAAAATATTAGTTCTTAGTATTTTGTGGCAAATATGAGCTCGTTGTAAGAGGTTACACTGATGCTAGCTTAAACATAAATAAGGATGGCTTCAAATCTCAATCTAGTTTTGTCTCAACACTCAACGGGGTGTAGTAAGCTAGAAAAGTTCCAAGCAGAGTATTATTGCGGATTCTACAATAGAAGTGAAGTATATGGATGCTTTGTTGGGTGCAAAGGAGGGCTATTGGATAAATAAGTTCGTCATCAAACTAGGTGTGGTCCCTTCTGCGCTAAACCCCATCAACATCTACTGTGATAATAATGGAGTTGTCGCTTAGGCAATGAAACCACGATCTCACCAGAATTCCAAGCACATCAAGTGCAAGTATCATCTCATTCATGACTATGCTAAGAAGGATTGATTGTGCATCATCAAAATTCACACGGATCCGAATGTGCCTGATCCATTGACAAAGGTTGTGGCACAAGCTAAGCATGAAGAACACCGTAGTACCATAGGTGTTAAAATGCTTAAGCTTATGTAACTATTTTTGACTCTAGTGAAAGTGGGATACTACTGGTAATAATTTCTAGAGGAAAATAAATGTTTATTGCTACCCCCTTATTCATAACTGTAGTTTATCCTTTATGCTATAACTGCTATGTGTCTTGATTGTGAGAATAAAAGGAAAACTTAGTAGCATGTGTATAGGCATAAACACTAAGTGTTCCTGGTCTTATGGGCTTGACTAGCTCATTGTCAAATATGATCAAGTTTCCTAGATCATGGTATAGTTATTGTAACAAGGATACCATTTTACAATGAGGGCAGATTGTTATGGCTTAACAAGGATGCTGAACCAACCCAAGTAAAAACGATCTACTAAAAGGTAAACATCGTCATTCTGTTGTTGGTATATCGTTGTTGTTGTTGTCATATTACTTAGTCCTTTGACCAAGAGGTTATCAGTTGTCCTTCATAGTGGAAGGCATGCCTTGATTACTTTCAAACATCTCCTTTAACTAGGCAACATTAAAGGATGCTTTCAGATATGTTGGAAACCATGAATGGGCACAAGGTATTCTGAGATGGGATTTGCACCTCCGGCAATGGAGAGATACTCTTGGGCCCTTCTCGGTATTACGGTATCACCATTACATCTAGCCAGACACAGGGTGATGAGACTCACCAGATATACAAACAAGAGAAAGAGCGACAATCCAGTAACAAGGTCAACATGGTATAGTAATTAAGAGTTATATTGCGAAGATAACACATTGTCTTACCTCGGGATTTTCATGTATCTTTATGCAAAGGGATAGTAATGACATCAATAGGTTTGTTCACTTACTTCGGATTATATGGCAATCATCATGGGTGCTCAGATCTCGTTGTTGATTATTGTCCACAAATCTGCAGACATGACCACACAATACTGAACCTATGAGGTCACATGCTTAATGTATCTTGTTATATAGAGTGGGTAGAGCATGTAGGTGAGTGATAGATGCTACCGAATCGCTCCGGATCATCGGGAGAAATATCAGGAAAAAACCGAAAGAGTTTTAGAGTTATGGAATAGTTCCGAGAGGGAATCGTACGCCAGAGCGAAGCCCCGGAAGAGAGGAAGGCGCTTGGGCTTCCCATGGCCCATCTAGGGTGGCGCATGGGACTCCCAGGCCCATCAGGTGTGGCGCCTGGGCCTCCTTGGGATGTCACACATATTCCTAATTTGGAGGAATCCATTTTAGGGAAGTTCAGATCTAATTGCTAATTGCTAATTGCCGTTTGATTTGATCTAGTCATTATGGGAAGGTACCATATATTCTATTAGAGGAAGTAGATGACATTAAACATAATGAGGGATATCATGCATTAATAAGGGAGATCGAGGAGATTTGGGAGGGGCGTCAACCAAGGAGAAACTCTAACACGTCAGGCGCCCCCTCCCCTCCTCCTCTCCTCCTATATAAAGGGAGGGAGGGGCAGACCTCCAACCATCCCATAGAAAGCCTTTGGCTACCTCCCTCCCTCCCACTAATATCTCCTCAACATATGAGTTGAGAAGACTGCTCCGCTACTCTGGTGTTGCCGACCCCTGGATGGCGAAGCTCTGTCGGAACAAGTTCACCAGATGCGTGGATACCTTCGGAGGGATCACACTATTGATCCTACATCGAGCTCTTCACCAACATTGTAACATCCCAGCATTAGGATCCAACGAAGGGTAGAAATAGGAATATAAGTTTGTGCATGCATGCATCTGTAAAATCAGGGTAAATTTTTTGCCAAACAAAACACTAAAGGGATCAGAGTTTCTTTCACTAACTGGAGGTAGGAATAGCTCTTGTTAGTGATTGCTATGAATTTTGACATGACCTTTAGGCAGAATTAAGAATTTGGGGAAATTACTTTGAATTCAAATTTGAAATTCAAATCAAATTGAAAGTATCTAAATATTATAAGTTATTAGTGTTGAAGGGTTTTCCAAAAGAAAACCCTATTAACATTGTTTGGTTTTAATAAAGAAATAGTAATCAACTAGATGAATTAATGACAAGGAAAATTAAATAAGAAATAATTCTTATTTCTCTATTTTATAATAAGGTCACAACTGATGACAAATACATCAAAGGTATAAGGTTACAAAGAACAGAAATTTAACTTTATTAATTTGTAATAATATCTTTACAAGATCCTTTACAAAAAGATTACAAGGAAGGTTACAAGAAGAACCTATACTAACTATCTACTCCTATACTAATATTGTGAGTCCAGATCTTGTTCCTGCAAATAAGAAAAACATCTAGAAAGAAAAATTAGGGGTTAGTTAGATAAATTTTACTCTCAGTGTTGAACAGTGAAGTGCACTGTTCATGGTACATCATTGAGTAAATAAAAGGGTAAGTTTCACCAAAAGTGAAGTATCTGTTCTTCTCAGTAAATAGTTAAGAATACAGTAACAGCCAAGTGGATAACAGTGAGTTTCACCAGGCTGTCAGACAGTAAACAGGTAATAGTAAAAGCCAAGTTACTTGAGCTGATCCACATGCACGGCACACACACACACAGCTTAGTCGACTAACTGCATGGTGTGTGCTGTCAAGCTACCAGCAGCAGTACAAGCTACCATACAGAGCACCAGTCGAAGGGGAGCACATGAGCTCATTTCTCCTTCTCAGGCACATACTCACAGCCATAGAACTTGCTGAAACCATAGCCAAATACTCCACAAACTTACCCAAATCAACCATCAGATCTCCACTTGATGGTAACATAAGGAAGAGGTGAAGCAGGTGGAAGGAAAGGTCAAGCACAAAGGCACAGGAACAACACCAGGTGATGCAAAGCTAGAGCAGGCAGCAAGCAACACCACAACATCATCAACCAACAAATAATCTGGTGAGTTCAAATAACATCTCCATATGATCAGATTATCATAGAGTCAAATGAGCATAGGTGTTCACCTAATCTTCTCAGAAAAACACCCAAGTGGGGTGTATATTCATCCTAGAAGCATTTCGATGAAAGCCAATGACACATCCTTATAAACAAATCCAAGATCTCAGCCTATGCATCATAGATCTTGGATATAAACTTAAATCTCCACATTCATAAATAACAGCAGCTTTAGAAAAAGATTCAGGGCACATCTCCTATGGAGTAGCACCTCTGAAATCCAATGATCTTCAAGATCAATATTTAACTCTGAGGATGCCAATCATTTTCTTAAAGAATTTAAGAAACATTAACTAATACCATGCCTCAGACTAGCATCGTGGGCTATTAAATTTGTAGCATCTTAAGGATAATAAAGCCAGCAAAAGATTTCAATTCATTTAGCTCAGCCATACTTGGACACAGGAAAGATTTAGCCAATAGAAGTATGGACACTTGTGTACCATTCTAAAGAAGGTGTCATAGGTATAACTTCTAAACCAAGCAGATATTATACTTAGATTTCATCAGTAAACTGGTAGTTAGCTAGCTAATCATTTTCCTGGAATAAACACTCAGGAATCATACTCATGGTTGCACATATACAATCAGAGAATCATAGGAGTATCACATTAACTCCAATCTAAAAGATCAACACAAACTAGTGTATAAAGATCAAGTAAACATTACTGACAGAACCATTGTCAATACCAAGATCAGGAAATAATAGTGAAATCCACATCACTAGCATAAGTGGGTAAACATCCAGGACAGTATAACCACTACAATCAGTCCTAATAGAGTCATCATAATCAAACCAGAGGGATGAACCCTAATCAAACCATGAACCCCAACAAGGGAATGATCACTAGAGGCACACAGAGGTTATCGAGCAAGGCAAAGAGGAGCATAGTAGGGGAGTAATCAAACTTACTCAGTCCTCGCAAAAATAACCGAAGAGGAAGCAGAGGATGGCTGGCGGCGAAGCAGAAACGGCGGCACGGGGAGCACCCCGAAGGGGCGCTGCAACCCACACCAACCGTGCGTCAGTTCCACTGGAGAAGAGAGGCGTACGCTGTGCGAAACCCAGCGCACCATCGCTGATGCTCCAGGGTGGCAAACCCTAAACCTAGTTTCGGGCAGGGGTCAGCGCGGCCAGGAGAGGACCCTAGTGGCGAATCTGCTCGGAAAAAGGGAGCGGCATCGTCGACTTAGTCACCCTGCACCATGGCGGCGGCAACGGCGGCCGGAGTCAGTCGGAATCGTGCGCGGCGGCGGTAGCAGACGGAGGAGGTAACCGCATTGGCGAGAGAGCGAGAGAGGGGAGAGGAGTGTGCGTGCGTGGGGGTACTAGGCCTGTGGGTAGCCCAGTACTACCCTGGTGGGTGTAACCAGGCCAAGTGGGCCGGGTTAGGTTGGGCCGGGCCAGCCTAGTGGGCCAGGCCTGTATATTAATAAGGTTATCTAAAAAGGGAATAATAACAAATATACCCCTGAAATAAAAGCAACTCTAGATAAATATATAAAAATCTTAAAAATACAAATAATATCTCTATGAACTCACAAAGATATTTTCTATTGAGTAAAAATAATCAATAGAATTTTTGGCAATTAAAATTTAAGGTTATTAGTAAAAGGATGCTAATTACTTTTGAATTTTACAAAAATATAGGAAACATCTAAAATTGAATATTCACTTTTAAGATCCTAAATGAATATATTATTATAGAAAAATACTAATTTGTTTTGAAAAGTGAATTTGGTGTGATGAAAATAAATCCTATTTCCTTAAAGGAATTTCAGAAAATATTTAAATAAAATAGTAAGCTTTTACTAAAAGGGTAAAACATGCAAAGAAGCAAATAATAAATCATTGCATGACATTACTATGCATTTCATATTGCATCTTTAAATATTGTCCTTATCGGGCAATAATGGTTCTTTGTAAAAACCGGAGCTCAAGGTCAGGTGGAAGCATCCGACTTCACTACCTTGCAGTCACAAGGCAAGTTCATAACTTGATCATGTCCTTCTAAGAGTCTTTATCAAATATATTGCAAATTGTGTGTTATCATCTATGATCTGGAGAAAGAAAAAAATGATATCTTCTCTAATAAATAAGATGCAGTATCATCCTAAGTGATGATAAATATCAGCAATGGAACTTAGGGTCCCAATTGCAGAAGTCACATAGGCTTAACAACCCATGACATCAGTGATTCTAGCACCGTATAATACGCGTTAACCGTGAGATTTGGAATGGGACAGAGAAGTCAGTTGTATCTTCTTCCTTTCATATGGAGGCAAGATGACCTTATCGTGACGTTGGGATTCCTGGTATGGATCCAACATATGGGTGGGCACCCTTAGGCCCCACGATTTTGGTGTCTAGATTATTTATGAGTGGCTGCCGGAGGTATAGTCGGGCCTTTTAGGGAGCTTACCAGGGGCATCCCCACTTCATAGAGTCTTCGGGAACTCACCAGGGTTATAGCTTGCGCTAGTTGGAGACTTAACGGAGGTGTAGTTAGTCCCGTAGGATCATGCAGACATATGGGGTCGCGGAGAGGCCAGTGATTGGCTTGGAACACCTACTGGGCCCCCACATCATAGAATTGTGGACGGGAAAGTACGCCCGATTGTGCAACAAGGAGTTGGTATCTCATGGGTAAAGCAACGCACCTCTACAGAGTGTAAGAATTGTGACATGTTACTCCCTGTTCCGAGAAGGAGCTACGAACACGGCAGGAAAGGAACTCCATGAAGTTTTGGTCAACCTGTGAAGGCTGATGGGCATAGTTTTTTGATAATAAAATCAATCTTTGAAGAAATGTTTACGAAAATTGCATAGTACCCAGGACGTATCGTCTGAGGTGGTAGATAGAGCATCAAACTTTCCACATTGCATACAATGAACTTGCTGGGTAACGTTGTTACTCACTCTTTCCTTTGAAACCCTGCTTAGACTCTAAGAATCCATAAGACACTTCGATGTACGCAGCTGATGGGCAAGAGGATGTCTGCTACGAGGAACCAGACCTATCCAGAGGAGTTGAAGGGGTGGACTACGAGATACGCTATGGAGTGGAGGGCAACGATTCCGAGTAGTTGCCTTAGTTATTAGTAAACCCAATTGAGCCGAGCAGTAGGAACTATATAGAATAAGTTGTTGAGCTCAATTCGAAGTATGAGTTTGGATTTTATATCTACCACTAAAACTACTTAAGTTTGGTTTGTAATTTCATAATACTTGAAGGTTGGGAACTTTTGGTTTGTAATAATGAAGTGTGTATGTTTGTAATATGGACCCGCAATGTTTCTATTGTACCACTCTGAGGGGTGTGATATTTACGGAACGGTGTTCTGTGAGTGTCATATCAATGATTATAGTGTACTACACATGCAGTGGTATGCTGGGTCACCACAAACATCTTCATAGATGAACGAATCTCCACGGGAACTTGTTGTGATCTTGCGTAGCTCGATCTTGGTGTGTTCGTAGTACCAGAAAATTTTAAATTCCCTATGCTTAACCCAATAGATACCCCTAACAAGCTTTGGTTTCTTGTCCACTATGGGCATGAAGTAGTGGGGAAACAATGCCACATAAGACATCACCCCTACAAACGCTTCACAAAGGTGGGTGAAGTCCACCAATGTGAGGAGAGCGTTGGGGTGGATTTGGATGAGGCGAAAATTGTATGCCTTCATCATCTTAAGAAAGAACTCCGAGAAGGGAAGACTAGTCCCATCCTGAGGAAGTAGGGGTAGATCGACACCTCCCTCTTGATGGTCCCACTGCCCAGGAACAGAGCATGGTGGCTCCGCCCAGGACGTGAAGCCGCAAAGCTTGAAATTTCTCCTCATCAAAAAATGGAGGGGATGCGAGCGCGACAGGGCCTCTTTGCCCCTGCCTCCTTGGACTGGGTCCTCAAAGAAGAAGCCCCTCTCCCCGGTCTCGCAGCCACTTGACCCGCCATCTTGGTGATTGATCTTAGGACTCAGAATCGTGGTAGAGGAAGATGGAAGAAAAAAGGGAAACTGTTGCGGTATTTTTATAGGCCTTGGCCTAGGAAACTCATCCGCCTACTTCCCGTGTCGCAATAACTGACGCAGATTCCTGAAGCATGCCAGTGCGTGGAAAATCTAGCCTCCCACGGGGTACGAGGATGGAGCATCCCTTCATGTATCATAAGGACTTGATTCGAGAAAGCCAGTGCCCCAAAGGCGAGTCCCAAGTCGCGGTTCCAATAATGGTAAGGGCATGACCGCTGCAGCGGCCAACGACCCAGTCGGACCCATGCCCGGGGGCTGGTGTCGTATCCATGGACTCGAGGGCCCCTCGGATCCTACTAAGTGAACCGCGATCCATCCGCAGAAAGAAGTCCATCGATGGCGGCACGACCAATGGAGTTCCCGAGACCCCCGGTAACGGTGTCCGCGGGGAGCGAAGACTCACCTAGCACGCTTTCTCTACAAAGGGTGCCCGATTGATGGGACAAGACACACCTCCACAATAGAGCACCGTGTACTGCATCCCAAATGCCTAGGCCACAGACTCGCACCACCACATTATGATCATGCACGCCGCACTGCGTTGCGTGGTGCCGACACTTGTGGTGTCCCCTTGTCATTATAAAAGGAGGCCCGTGCCAATCAAGGAGATCAACTTGGAGAAGAACTAGCTATCTTAGAAGGGAAGGAATCGGCTGATCCTCTCCGGGAACCACATCTATAACCAGTTCATCGTCCACCATATACACCATAGTTGCAACACGTAGGGTTTCGCATAATGCGGCCTGAACCTAGGTAAAAAAAACTTGTGTCTCTGTGTGATTGTCTGTTCTTCACGTTCATCGATCGAACTTGCTACGTGTTGCGGCCCTGACCAAACTAAAAATGGGAGTGCATATCCCCGGTATCGAAATCTAGGACACAACAATGTTGAAGAACTAATGCTAACAAATACGACATGAGAACCAAACACGCGCAACATAGGAGGTGAAAGTAGACAACAACAAAGAACACATTTTTAGCATGAGGAAAATCCCTTGAACTATACACCCGGATCTTTGCAACATGGTAGTCACATGTATACAACAAACACCACACAAACTTGTAGTGTGTCGAAACACCTCATGACATCATAAACCTAAACAAAATTTACTAACCCCCGACAGTGGAGGCAATTCACTTTGCCAATTCAAACTCGCCTACCACGAATTCAACTTGTCGAAATCGGATATCCTTGATGTATTACCCATCTCCCCAACGTCTATCAGGGCTCGGGTGATGGATTCAAGCTCCACCGGTACCATCCCTAGGGAGAGGACAGGCACCAAGAGAGGAAAGACAGGAGTAAGACCATCCCTAGAGAGAGGATAGGCACCCAAAGAGGAAAGACCGGAGGAAGGGGAGGAATAAGCAAGGAGAGACTCCAAAGGAGAAGTTGCGGAGGTGCCCCTGTATGTCCGGCTGATTTCTCTGCACCATCATCCCGGTAAATTATACTGTATTATTCCCCCTATCTAAATGAAGTAGTTGGCAGTAGTTGGTGTTTTTTCCATGAGATGCGGTATTTAGTGTTTTGAGTATGATTAGTTGCGATGTTTGTGTACGTCTCCATATTCTACACCCATGACCCAAATGACGGCGTTGCGCCACACTATGGTAGATATGGTTACAACAACATACTCTGGTTGGAAATACGTTCCGTAAAGATACGATGTGCTGAGAGATGATTCCGAGATTAAGAACTAAGTAGTACACAATAAAGTTTGCATTGAAATCTTAATCATTAATTATATACTAAGCTGAAATCGTATATATATACATATCACGTCAGCGTCATTTGAACTTATCTCAAACACTGCTGCTTCATCGCCCCACAAAAAGGCCAACTGCCATTCTATGATAAGTGCAAGTCTGCTAGATTTGCTCCAAAACAAAGGCAGAAGACGACTTATTAAATGATTATTATCCCTGATTTGCAATCCAGCAAATCTTCAGGCATCTTCAGCCCAGCAAAATTCCCAGCCATCCTCATTAGAACGCCGCTGCTGCTTGATGTTGTCTTCAACCACCCAAGTTGCACTTTCATTATCGCAGCCATCCAGCATTTCAACATCCGGATCTTCAACAGCTGGCCTTGCACCTTCAGCGACTGTATGCTTATCTGTAGACTCAACTGCTTCCACAGTCCTATCTGACAAACTCCCACTCTTGTGAAGCGAAGAATGGAGCGAAGAGGAAAGACTTGAAATTGCCGATCGCTGCAACTTGCTCCATGATAACCGCTGATCCACTATTCGCTTAAGTTGTGATACATCCTCGCAGATAACAGCCATCTCACCTCTGCATAAGGACAAAGATAAGAATTACAATACTCCGTGGAGTTTAATATCCTTAATATATAATCCAAATTAGTTATCTGGTACATCAGAGAAGATGTCTGAACAGTCACAAACATCACACTAAATAACGAAAAAACAATTACAAATGGACCAATATGTTTGACAGCTATTTCTGTACTGGTATGTTCATAAAATAATTTTGTCAAAATATTTTACATGAAAAATCAAATGGACCATTTTCACCTAACCAACTTAGATAGCCCTTTTGTACTCCCTCCATCTCAAATTAGATGTCTCAACTTTGTCTAGATTTGCATGTGACCATTTTAGTGCGTAGATACATGCGAATCTAGAGACAGTTGAGACAAGTAATTTGAGACGGAGGGAGTATATTACTCCCTCCGATACTATTAGTTGTTCATATAGGGTAGTTTTTTACTGCACTTTCTAAAACATCAATTATTTTTGAACAGAGGTACTACACAAGAATTATATCTAGAGTACCCTCTCTACCCTCTTTAGTTCAAAAAAAATGAACTAACTTTTCCAAAATGATATATTATTTTAAAAGTTAGTTCTTTTTTTATCTAAAGAACATAGAGGGCAACCTAATGGTGACCCACTTGCATATCTAATTATCTCATTTACCTGGGAAGACTATTATACTAATTTCATAACCTCTACAAGCATGCTTTTAATTTAAAAAGCCATAGGGCTTGTGATCATCTTCTGAAGATGATAAACTCATACAAGATCATGGAATGTTCCAAAAAAAAAAGTAACCAATTTTATAGTTTATTTGAGATGTAATCACATAAAATATGCTATAGCCCAATCTATTGCTGAATGAAACAGTTTAGCAATGGCAAAATAGCGACATGAAATGAGGACTTACTGCAGTGTATCCACAATTTGACCCCGCTCAACCAAGAAGTCCTTCAGCTGCTCAACCAGATAATACAATGTAACATTAACAATTGAAATCAAACAAAGATTATTCTTCTAGTAGTACTAAAAAAAGACATGGATGAACTCCAGAAGAACAAAAGTATTCATAAAATAATTTATTAGACTGAGTAAGTAGTGACAATCAGTATCAAACATAAAGCAACATATCTTAGGGAACAAGAAAATAACACAGGAAAGACAGCAAGAATATAAAGGATGCACGCTCAAACCTTCAAATTCTCCTCGGCTTCTTTCTGCAGCTTTATTGATTCTTCAACAATGGCATTCATCTCCTTTTCCTGTTTGCTAAGGAGTGCCTGAGCGGAAGCTTCCTTTTCAATCTTTTCCTTCTCAGCTGCTTCATATTCCAGTTGTGCAGCAGCCAATCTTTCCTCAAGAGTTTGCCGTATCTATATAGATTAAATTTGCAGATCATGTTCAGATTCAGGTCAAAGTTAATAATCTAAATAAACTTGCAACTCATATCCAATATAAACTATGAATGAATTCTTTCAAAGAGCAACCATGTTTCGTCATAAGATTCTTCTAAATTATGAGCAACTATGTTTTGTCATAAAATAAATTTTTCGTAACAATAAAGAACAGAACAAATGAATACAGCCAAGACATGATGGACCATCCATTCCATGTTCTGTTAGGAAGCTTAGTCCGTGGAGAAAGAAAATGAACTCCTATGAACAAAGAATTAACATGACGCCAACCATAATAAAGTATGAGGGGTCATATCCACTTCATTTTCAGTTTTCATCCAGGATGGTACCAAGTGCAAATACATATGCTATTAAAGAAAGCAATAAGATACTACCTCTTCGATAACAACTAGATAACTATTCCTCTCTTCTGACAGCCTCTGAAGTCGAGATTGGAGCTCTCGTGCCTCCGTGGTCAAAATAGATCTCTCGCCGGAAACCTCACCAGCATGCTGTATATAGCACAAATGATCAGATTCCTTCAGGCTAAGCAACTCAACGAGTTCCCTCTTTTATAAAATAATCGATCAGGGGATAAAAGGGCAAACCATATCATTTGCTTCTTTTGCATGATTCAACATCTCTTTGAGCTCCTCAACTTTGGTGAGAATGCTTGCACCAGCAATAGATGATTCATGCTTGGCTACTTCAGCCTTTTCTTCAAGAAGTTCCACATCCTCTATCATCTTCGTAACTAGCTGAAGGGAGGGTAGCAGATCATTCTGCATTATGCCACAGAACAAGAATAAGTGTCCAACTTCAAAAGTGATCGACAAAGAAGCCATTATAATATACAGGGTGCACTTCAGCACTTATATAAGCCAGTGATCGAAGTTCTCTAAAATGCAGTATGCATTATAAAGAGAAACGTAACACATAGGACATGGCCGATTTAGTTTTTGGACATAAGCATTCAGAAAAATCACGGGTAGTTTTAGCTATGTAGAAACTAAAGAGCTATTAACCATTCAAAATGTGAAGTAACTGTAGGTCGAACACAGCAAAGAATCTTTTGCGCTTTCCTCAAAAAACTGTAGGTACAACACGGTTACATCAAGTTGGCCCAGGATGAATTGAAGTGGCTTTTATAGTAAACAAGTCATGAAACTTGAGATAAATATTAAAGCCATGCAATTTTTTCAACACAATATAAAGAAGTGGGCATGCAAAATAAGTGAAAAGTGTGTACCACAAACTAGGTGCAATCCACATACACCATGCAAACACATGGGAGTAATGTGCCCATGAAAAATGTATCGAAAAGGTCGGCGCGGAGAGATTATGTAAAAGGAATACCTTCTTGTTTTTGGCATCAGCAATGGAATCCTCAAGTGACTCAATACTAACAGACTGGCTTGAATGAGTTGAAGCCATCGAGACAAAGTGATTAGAATTGAGATTAGGAATCAAATCAATGTCGCCATGCTCAATCATATGTCCTGACTGCTGTGTGTTGTAATCAATGTCCGCATTGTTTTCATCCTTCTGTACTATGACTGCAGAAGACCCAACAAATGATTCTCGGATGTCTGTAATAGGGAAATCCAGAGCAGGTGCCAAAGCATCATTTTCAATATTGAGCAATTTAGGTGAGACTTCATTGTTGGGAACAAGATCAGAAGTCTTGGAAGACACTTCCAGATAATTACAAGGAAACTTCAAAGAAATATCGTCAGAAATGTAATCCCCAACTGGGATTGCAATGTCAAAATCTTGCTCTTGGACTTGCGCAACATTAAGATCTATGCTGGCATTCCCTTTTTTTCCCATGAGTGGTGGAATAATAGATCCACTTGATACAGAAAAACGTTTTCCAGCTGATATAGAAAAACCTTTTGCACTGCCAAAATCTTGCTCTTGGACTTGCGCAACATTAAGATCCATGCTGGCATTCCCTTTTTTTCCCATGAGTGGTGGAACAGTATATTCACTTGATACAGAAAAACGTTTTCCAGCTGATATAGAAAAACCTTTTCCAGCTTGATTATCTGAATGCTTTAAGTTACTCGTATAACAGGATTTCAAATGATCTTCAAGGGTCAAATCACACAGCTTATCATTAAGTTCAGGGGCAGAATAGAAAGGGAAATCTAGTTGCTCACTCATCACTTGGAATGATGGAGTCACATCTAGTTCACCCATTATATTTTTTTGCATGTCAGTGATGATCTCTTTAGAAGATGTGCATCGTGCAGAATCAACACTTCCACTTGCTTCGTCACGCACATTATACCCTGATTTGACAGTACATTCAGTAGCATAACATCAGACAACAGGAAAGATAATAACTGAGTACTACAATAGCCGAGAAAATATTCTTGCAATTTACTGAAGATAACGAGTGCGTATAGATTAGCGCAAAAGTGAAACCCACATTAACTCAATGAGTCGGTTAGAAATTTAAGGCAGTCACAGGAAAGACGCAGAGAGACAAAGCCTTGAGCCATTACTTTACTTAACACTAAAAAAATTAAACTTCAAACAATCACTGGTACGTTAGACCACCATCCCTACATAACGCTAACCACTATGCATGCAAACCTCTTTTGTTAGATTAGATCTATTTTGCAGTAAGGATAAAATGTATCAATAAAAGATCGAGAAGGAATGCCTTCCACACCCGCCACAGACTGGCCCATAATTTCAGTATTTATACTTACCAGCAGATGATGAACTTCCCGCTTCACGCACAACATGATTAGCAGATAAATGTCTCACAAGGTCATCCCCAAATACCGCAGGTTCGTGATGGATGCTAGAAATCAAGACTGGACCTGACAAAGATGGCACAGCTTTGTCAAGGACAACTACAGACGTGGAAATCGACATATTTATGGAGCTATACTGCGACGGCATACAGTGATCAACTAGTCTCAATATTTATACTTACCAGCAGATGAAGAACTTCCTGTTTCACGCGCACCATGATTAGCAGATAATAAATTTCTGGGGAAGTCGTCCATAGATACCACAGGCTCGTGACCGACACCAGAAGTTCCAACTGAGCCTGTCATAGATGGCATGACTTCGTCAAGAACGGCGACCACAGCTGAATCAGCATCGTTATGGTGCTCTATTGCGACAGCCTTGAGCATACGAGGATCAACCTGCAGAAAGGGGCACAAAATAAACGTCACCACTTCGTCAGAAGAACTGGACAACACATACCCTGTAGAGAAGATCACGGATCAAAATATATATATATATATAAAGGAAGAACCGATCTAATAATACTCGAGTTTCCATTGGAAATCAATGTATCAATCTGTAACCAAATCTCTCCTACAAGGTGAAATTCAGAAGAAACCGGACACTCGTCTCGCCGGCTACAAGAAAAATTCCAACCATCTCCCCCCTTCTCCTTCGAGAAGCACGAGTAGATTCACGCGAGACAGAAAGGGGAACCGATCGTACCTGAGGGAAGAGCTCACAAAGCGAGCGGAAGACGGGCAAGTGGTCTCCCATCGCCGAACCCTAGAAGCAATGAATTAGGACCGGCGGAAAATTACTGGGAGCCGGCGACAGAGGGATTGTTCCAACGTCGCCTAGGGAAGAGATTAGGGTTTGCGGGGCTGCTCTTCGATCGCGAGGGGACGAGTGAAGAACGAAGGTGAGGAGGCCGCATAAAGACCGGCTCAGGGCTGAGGGGTAGGATTTTACCGTTTCGCCATCGGTTAGGTTTTACGTTTAGGCCCCCTTTTTATCTTCTTTTTAGAATAACATATTAGACACCAAAGCGAGACAGTTTCCAAACCACCGATTTATTTTTAGCTTATGATTTTCGAGAAGCTGGATTTTAAGAGATTGTGAGGAGAAGCTATGGTGGGGAGAAGCTGACAGAATCTGATGCCTTCTATTTATTTTTAGCTTCTAGACATTTGGCTTATTTGATGGGTTGAGTGGTGAAATATCTATAACACCCCTGAATTTCATTTGTATGCTAGTTCTTGGTACATATGAGATAGAAATGATTACTGAAGATTAAAAAAAGACAAATGAGACTACCCTTTATCTTTACCTCATGTTAGTCTTTTTTAATGTTTTGCAATGAAAGGAGATCAATATAAGGTGAAACAACACAAATCTGGAATTATACTATAAATTAGCTACACTGAAATTATATTTCTCATGCCTAATATATTTTACTGCAAAGAAAATCATGCCATAGTACCAATCACTGAAAGAAAAAGAAGCAAAAAGGGCCTTCCTACCGGTGGCTGAGAGGAGGCCATGGCGAGGGCAGACGGCGCCGCAGGGCGTTGGTGGGTCGGAGCGGCGGCGGCTGGCGAGGAGACGATCGGGGCGGCGCCGGCGTCTGGCGAGGAGAGGGTCGGGGCGGCAGCGTATGGAGAGGAGACGGTCAGGGCGGCGGCGGATGGCGAGGAGACGATCGGGGCGGTGGCAGACTCGCGAGGAGACGGTCGGGCGACGGCGAACTCGCGAGAGGGAAGGGAGCTGTACGGTGGCGGGCACTGACGGCGAAGGCGTAGCAAGACCTCGTTTTCTCGATGGGGGCATGTGCGCATGCGGGAGGAACCGGTCAGCTCGCGAGCCTGCCTTTTTTTCTTTTCTTTTCTCCTAAATCTGGCTGATGGCAATTCTCTGTAAATATGAGCAACGGTATGTTCACAGATGGACAACCTTTTGTTTCACCTGTGGGAATCGCGGGAATCACCTCAGAATCGAGGTCCGACCCGATTCTCAGTTTACGTACAAAACCAGATTCTCGGTGAAAATAAGCTGCCAAAATCTGACCCATTATTTTAGAATTCTGTGATTCTGGGACCAAAATCTGCTTGAGAAGCTAAAAAAAAGTCGGCATGTGTGCCTAACGACACCAATTTTGAACAACAAAAGGTATCTATCAATGTCATCTCAACGTTTAGACTACCCCTCCCTCGATCCCTCACCCAGCGACGACATCAGATTTTCAATTACTAGATTTGAGCAACAAATCATGGCAATGTGATCTGGTCTTCACTATGGTATATGGCTCCTTTGATTCAGAATTTTGTGTAGTCTCTCTCTGTCCAGAAATAAGTGATATGGTTTGTCGCATGTATCTAGACATGTTTTAGTGTATAGATACATTAGAATCTAACAAAGCTAAATCACTTGTTTCTAGACAGAGGTAGTATTCTCTGGATTTGGTTCCTTAGAAATTTTTCCTACATAAGTCTCTTGATTTGTCCTAGTAGACTTGTAAACTCTTAAAAATTCTTCTCCATAAATGAAAATAGCAAATATTTTGTCTTGTTTTAAAAGAAGAATTATAACTTTTAGGAATTCCATCCAGTCCAGTGATATTAGAATCTTTTGTTTTTTCTACGATTAAGGCTCTTTTGGTTCATAGGATGGAAAAGGTATATGAATAGGAAAGACATAGGATTAGGATGTGATGCCTACCTGGATCGTATGGAAAGATGAATTCTCTTTAATTGTGGCAAAGGAATTTTCTATGATCCATGACCTAATGATTTTTTCTATAGGATTTACGCTACAAGATTCCTATATTAATAGTTACTATGGGATATGTTTCTATGAATCAAACATCTCGTGCAGGAAAAAAATTATAGGATACAAATCCTACACAAATCCTATGAATCAAAAGAACCCTCGACCACATACTTGATCTAAATTCGTATAGTTTTCACTATAGGATTCGAGAGGACATGCCGCTCCATTCCTATGGTTTTTTTGTTCTTACTTTTAAGAATTTGGTAAATCAAAAAGACCCTAGGAGTAGGAGGTGCCCGGGGGTTGTAGAGACAAAAAGACGGAATACTGAGAAGGATAGGAGGTGAACGAACCGATCGAAGTTCTTTGAAGCAGCGGTCTTAGATGAAATAGAAGTCCTACTAGTACCAAGTAGCACTACGTAGTACTGTATTTGCTACTTAGGTATAATCAGGATTTTCGTATCTGGTGTATTAAAAAAAATTCAGAGAGAGTGCAGGGTCTTGCTTCAGAATTTGAGCGGCTTTTAATATCTGCTTACGAGTATTAACGCTTGGGGCTGATATATGATTCCTACAAAGAAACAGTAGGCAGCTGCAAGAAACTGAAGAAGGTGATGTAATATGTGTGAACACGAATCATATCTTAGCCACGAAGGAAGTATAACAACAGTACTTGACATTTAATAACCGAAAAATACAGGCTGAGCTGCTCTAGGTCGTTGGCTCGTCCAGTTCAGCGAAAATGCTTTCATGATGCACTATTTCTGTGCCGACATAGGCGGCATCTAGTCATTCCATGCACGCAACGGATATCGCAGCTTCGGATAATGTCACAACTCACAACATAAGTTCAGAACATAACACAGCAAACACTTGGGAGGGCAATATTATGTCATAGATTTAAGAGTACAGGCCTGACCATGACCTGGAGAACCGAGATGGTACTAAAACATGATGAAAGTTGGAGGAGTACAGATAAACCGCTAGGGGACACCATCCGGCTGCTCGACTTAGTTCAAGACAATAGAGCCACGGTGAGTTCGCTTTATGTGAAAATTTAAACCATCTAGTGAACATTTTAGAGGCTATAAATGGAGCCAAAGATAGGGGCTAGTCCACCTAGACATAGTACATGAACTAATTCTCCTCTTCCACCTTCAGGGCTTGCAGCTTTGAGCCCAGGCCACCGTCGCCATTGTCGTCCCCATCTTTTTCCTCACCATCTTCATCGTCCTCCCCATCCTCTTCTTCACCATCATCTTCGGGGTCCCCCTCGGGATCGTTCTCGTCCAGCGGGCCAAGCACTTCCAGCGAGTTCTTACCACCCTTCAGAATCTCCTTCACCTCATCAACCCCTTCCTCAGAGATGAAGTTCGCGTTGATGTTCAGCAGCACAAATCCTGGCTTGTTTGCGATTGCTTGAGCGAAGCACCTGGCTCCAGACCTCTGAAACATGTTTGTGCTCACATCAAGCTCCTTCAGGTCTGGGTGGCCTTCCTGCAGAGACTGTGCAACCGTCACAGCACCGGAATCCTTCAGTTCGTTCTCAGCCAAGGTGAGCTTCTTGAGCGACTGCATTGCTGTCAAGCACTCGGCTAAGCCTTTGGCTGCTGCAGCAGTTATCTCGTTTCCTGCCATTTCAAGGATCTCCAACTGAGGCGCTGACTGTTTGAGGACATCAGTGATCGCTAGCGTACCCTCGTTCTCGAGGTTGAGGTCACTGAGGTACAGCTCGACGAGATCATGAAGCTTTGGAAGCGTTTTGCTAAGAGCAACGCCTGCCTCAACACCAAATAAGTTGTCCCTGATGTCAAGCTTCTTCAGACGGGTACATGTCCCTAATGCCTCAGCCAATGCCACTCCACCATCAGATCCTATCCTGGTTGCTGAGCACCTAAAACTCTCTAGGTTTGGAGAACGCTTAACCATCTGAGCAATCGACATAGCACCTTCATCGCCAGTCATATTGTTGTGGAAGTGGAGAACCTTAAGCTTCTCAGTTGAAGGAATAAGCTCAGACAGAGCTTTTGCAGCTTCCTCTGATATACCATCGTTCATCACATATAGTTCTTCAAGGTCGCCCTGTGATTTCAGCAGCTCCGTGAATGCCCTGACACCCTTCTCGCCTAAAGCATTCTCAGAGATGTTGAGGTATCTCAGTACAGACCCTGCTAGAGCTTTGGAGAATATGCGCATCACATCAAGGGCTTCATCCTCGGGCCTTCCGGCTACAAAATCAGAGAGATCTACCTCCGTGAGCTGTGTTTTTATCGATTCAAGAATTGGCCCAGCAACATTGGCAGCACCAATACCAAAGCTCCTGTTGCTGAAGCAAATCCGCTTATACGAGTTTCCTGGTTTTGTCAATGGACTCAGAAGTTCCTTTGCTTCTTCTGCCTCAATAAAAGCACGCGCGCCACCAGATATATCAAATACAGTATCAGCAACCTCAAGAGATGTATCAATAACAGGTGCTTCTGGTTCTGTGGTTATCCCTGGGCCCTTTTTCAGGACTTCCAGCATCAGCTTGCTAGTTTCTTTTGCATATAGCTGGACAGCAGAACTACCATCACCATCAGGCTCCGTCTTGAAGTGCTCATCTGCAGAGCCAAAGCACTTATCTTCGATCCTTTTAGCATTCTTGTAAGCCTCTTCTTTGCCCAAAATGCCGTACTTACGAGAAAAGATTGACTCTGTAGACAGATTCTTGGCCATCCTCTCTACAAGCATCAGCCGAGTGCTTTCACTGGGTGGCCACAGTTTGATGGAGAATGTCCTGGGTTGGAAATCTAGCGCTGTTGAATCCATGGGGAAATGAGTCGCTTCAAACAACAACAACCTGCTGGTAAATCACCAAGGACAAGTATCAGCATAACTCCAATCACAGAAACTGATATGATATTGGGTAATCAACAAAAATAGTGGAGCAATTGGAGGCCCAGTCCCTGAGGGGTACCAAACACATAGTACCAACAAGTATACAGCTAAACACCAGCTACGAAAACTTGAGCAAGTCTACAGTGTAACAACATCAATTCGAAAAAGACAAAGAATTTAGCTTAAAATAGTTCGTTTACAGAGGACATCAAAGATAGAGTTAGCAATCACAGAACAAGGCAAGTTCAACCCAACACATGGAAAATAATGTATGATGTGGCTATGCTACCATTGGACATTATAACTATAGGTTTCAAGGTTTGACTGGCTGACTTGAGTATGAAACCAGCAGTCCTAAATATGGGCGTAAGTTGCTTCACAGTTGAGAACACAGTAAGCTACTACAGTCCAAGATAAAACCTCGAGATCTATTTGATCAAATTTAAGCTTAAAGTTACCGCAAAGTGCTAGTTCCCAAAGTCATGCACTCAATTCAGGTTCTCTATATACCAGGATGGACTACGAATTAAGAGTAACAGTTTAATCGGCTCAAGCAGAACCCAGATCTGTCGTGGTATCTCGAATCTTCTTTCAGCAAAACTGCGAAAGCCTAAGCTAAGCCAAACAATTCAGGGCATGAAACACTGCAGCTACGGCCGTAGTCGACCACGGGTAGTGGGCGCCCAATGCCCCTGACACTAGGAAGATTAGAAATACAAAGGGCAACAAATTCACGGGCATATATATTAAAAAAAAAAAGCAAAAGCCGCAGATCTGATGTCGAGAGCTTGTCGATCTAAGCCAGTCTAAGAAGGGTTTGCAGACGAGCACGACATAGAAATCACATACTGGGATTATTTTACCTCGAATCTCGACAGCGGCACCGTCTACTTGAGAGGAACGGCCACGAGGTCGACTCGAAGCTGGGGAACGGCGGCTTCCGCTCGAGGCGGGCTACGTCGACTGGAGGTGGAGGATGGAGGCGGCGTGAGGGAGCGGGCTCACTGGAAGATGGAAGAGGGGGGAGGGTTTGCCTAGTAGGGGGAAGCTACTGGAAGATGCGGCTCGCGAGGTCGCTCCGTGGCCGTCCGATTGAGGAGGTTGAGGTCGACCGGACGATTTCGACAGAGTTTGAGGAGTGGGGGATTTAACGGGGAGCGCGCCTGACGCCTGACGGTGATCCGGATTTCGAAATTCAAAATTTGGCCGACGTGGCCACGCTGGACTCAACTGCCAAAGCGGTGGATCTAGATTCTTTACCACGCAGCGTAGCCTGCCAAAACGTCGTGTACTGTGGAACAGCGGTAGCACACTTTTCAGAACTACACGATGTGTTTTTCGAAGGAATGAAAAGGGATCCTGCTCGATAATCGCAGTATATTACGGGTCTCAGGGAGGATCCGATTTAATTTTCATAGGTAGGCTAGGACAATTAAATCGGATCTCAGGGAGTAGTAGTGTACAAGGTGCATGAGATTCACTGCGGGTCTGTTTGGTAGCTTATAGCTGATTTTTGGTCCAGCCCGGCAGTGCTAGTCGTGGCTGTGATGTCCCCGAGTGACGAGAGAGAGATAGAAATTGGGGATGAGACAGACAAGGTAAGATGGAATTCAGATTTCATTTAGTTTCAACATAACCAACCTTACATCGACTTGGTCCTTATAACTACGGACAGAATATACTTCTAGGTGGGACTAGGCTCTCCAACTTACTCTCAGAACTACTCAATGTCTGACTGACATATAGGTCGATCCTCGTTCGCCAGGTCCAGCTCCTGATGGTCTGGCGACTCGATGTCCACCGCGAGTGTAGCAGGTGTGACACTGCTCCCCTCTTGTGCAGCAACCTCCTCTGCCTCTGATTCCCACAAACTCGCATCTGGGTAGCTGGATTTCAGCACGTAATAATCCTCCCAGGTGGCCGCATTAGCAGGTAAATGTGCCCATTGCAAGAGTACTTGAGGAACAGCAGCGTTTCCTTTGCGGACCAATCGGTGTTGAAGAATAATAGCCGGAACCGGAGCAACGGCAGCCAAATCGGCAACAGCAGGCAGCTCACTGAAGACAGGAGAGTAATTAGCGGTGAATGGTTTCAATTGCGACACATGAAACATTGGATGCACCTGAGCTGCTGCCGGCAATTCCAACTTGTAAGCCACGGGTCCAATACGTTCCAAAAATTTGTAAGGGCCAAAGAACTTGTACGAGAGTTTGGGGTAAGGAGGGTTCACCACTGACTGCTGTGCATAAGGCTGCAACTTGAGCAAAACTTGATCACCTAGAGAAAATTCCCGCTCAGAGCGATTCTTATCTGCATAGGATTTCATGCGTTGTTGGGCACGTAGTAACTGTGCTCACAGAAGTGTTGTATGTGCCTGATACTCAATTGATGTGTCGTGGATAACTGAATCAGCAACAGTAGCAGACAAATTGGGCATGGCACTGAAATTTGGTTCGATCTTATACAGAGCTTTGAATGGCGAGCAACCCAGGGCAGTATGGAAACTAGAGTTGTACCAAAATTCCGCCATAGGGATCCAGCGGCGCCAACATTTGGGATTGTCCTGGACCGCACAACGAAGGTACTGCTCTAGACATTGATTCACCCGCTCGCTCTGTCCATCAGTTTGTCGATGATAAGCAGTGCTGTAGTGAAGAACAGTACCCATAGCCTTGAACAATTCACGCCAAAAGGTACTAGTAAAAATCTTGTCACGATCAGAGATAATGGTCAGTGGTACCACATGTAATCTGACAATCTGATCAACAAACAGCTTAGCCACTGACATAGCCGTGTAAGGATGATGTAGTGGCAAGAAATGGCCATATTTAGTAAGACGATCGACCACCACTAAAATGGAGTTGGCACCTTCAGAACTGGGCAAACCCTCTATGAAGTCCAGTGTAATTTTAGCCCACGGTCTCTGTGGTGGTGGCAATGGCTGAAGCAGTCCAGCTGGTTTAGTTCTCAGAGATTTGGCTTGCTGACAAACTTGGCATTGTTTGACATAGTTTTCCACATCCAGGCCAGAAATAGAGCTGCTTAATTCTATGATAAGTTGCATGTATTCCTGAATGTCCACCCACAACACTATCATGGAGAGAAGAAATCAGTTTAGTTTGTAAGGCTGAGTTGTCACCAATATAGATTTTGCCCTGTTGTTTAATAATGCCTTGTTTTAGGTAAAAACCTTGTTCATTGGGAGATTGTATGGCCAAAGTTTGCAACAATTCAGATGTTGTCTTGTCAGTAACATAAGAATTGGTGACTTCCAAAAGCCAGGCAGGTTGACAACTTGACACCACTGAAGTAGCTAGTAAATGACCCACTCTAGGCAGAGAGTCTGCTGCATAATTATCCACTCCTTTTTTATATTTGAACTCAAACTACAGATCAACAAGTTTAGCCATTGCTTTCTTCTGTAATTCAGTAGAAAGTTGTTGATCAGTAAGGTTGCACAAACTCTTATGATCAGTGAGGATGGTAAAAGGACCCCTCTGAAGATATTTCCTCCACTTGTCAATGGCCATAATTATTGCTAGAAACTCGTTTTCATACACTAAGAGTTTCCTGTTTAGAATTCCCAATGCTTTACTCATATAAGCAATGGGATGACCTTGTTGTGTCTGGACAACACCTATACCTGTATCACAAGCATCTGTCTCCACAGTGAATGGTAATTCAAAATTTGGCAAAGCCAGAACGAGTGTTTGTACCATTGCTCTTTTCAGGTGTAGAAATGCTGCAGTGGCTTCATCATTCCATATGAAACCTTTCTTTGTTAGCAATTGAGTCAAAGGCTTGGTTATAATGCTGTAGTTTTGCACAAATTTTCTGTAGTAGCCAGTTAAACCCAGAAAACCTCTTAACTCAGTTGCATTGTTAGGGACAAGCCACTTTTCAATTACGTCAGTCTTCTCAGGGTCAGTGGCCACTCCCTATCTGATATGATATGGCCCAAATACTGAATACTTGTCTGACCAAAACTACACTTGGACAACTTAGCGAAGAATTGAGTTTTTCTGAGTTGTTCCAGGACCAATCGTAGATGCTACAAATGATCCTCCCAGCTGGCACTGTAAATCAAGATGTCATCCAGAAAAACGATCACAAATTTGCGCAGAAATGGAGCAAATACTGAATTGATGATACACTGGAACGTTGCGGGGGTGTTCGTCAGACCAAACGGCATTACCCGAAACTGAAAATGACTGTGATGTGTCTTAAATGCAGTTTTGGCTTCATCTTCAGGGCGCATCCGAATCTGATGATAGCCGGCACGCAAGTCCAACTTAGAGAAGAACTTCGTGCCAGCCAATTCATCTAGTAACTCGTCGACAACTGGCAAGGGAAATTTGTTTTTAATGGTGCTGTCGTTGAGGCGACGATAATCAATACAAAACCGCCAGGTGTCGTCCTTCTTCTTTACTAGCAAGACTGGCGAAGCAAAGGGACTCATACTTTGAGTAATGATTCCCGAAGCCAGCATCTCTGTGACTTGCCGTTCGATTTCGTCCTTCTGCAATGGTGAGTATCGATACGGTCGCGTATTGGGTGGACGTGCATTGGCTTCAAGAGTAATAGCATGATCCAATTGTCGCCTGGGAGGTAATGAATGTGGTTCTTGGAATATGTCCTCATATTCTGACAGAACAAACTGCAAATCAGAAGCAACATGAGTTGCAGATGTGGTGTCTGTAGCAGTAGATGCATCTAAAATGGCCATTGCCCAAACATCATTGCCAGTGAGCAGTTTATGTAATTGAATGGATGACAATTCTTGGAGTTGATCATGTTGTTTTGTGACCATGCCTTGAAGTAAAATTTTCTTTTCATTGTGGAAAAATTCCATTGACTTGAGTTCCCAGTCCATTGTCATGCGCCCACATTCGACCAGCCAATCCATTCCCAGAACCGCACCATAAGCACCCAGGTCTATAATTCTCATATCGGTGAGAAAAGTGTTACCCTGTGTCCACCACTGTAACTGAGTGACCTGAGAGTCAGATGCCATGAAATTTCCATCTGCAATTTTTACTGGAACTGGTGGTGTAGATGAGATCGTGCAGCCAGCTCGCTCCGCAAATTCCCTGGTCACAAAAGTATTGGTGCTACCTGAGTCAATTAACAACACCATAACCTGATTGCCCACAAGAGCTCGTAGCCGAATAGTGGCTCCTTTGTCAGTACCCGCCACAGCATTAACAGACAACTGACAACAGCTAGTCACGACAGGAACTTCTTCTAGTAATTCCAAGGCAACCACGGCATCACCAGACAGTACCTCCCCAAATTCTCCTACTTCGATCGTCATTAATTGACCTGATCGTTTGCATTGATGCTCCTCAGTGAATTTGTCGCCACATTTAAAATAGAGACCATTTGCTGTGCGGAAATCTCGCAGTTGCCTCTCTCTGTTGAAATCATCAGTTCCATGCTTCTTTGGCCAGTCGTTGCGTGCTGGAGCAGGTGGTAATGTTGCCGCCATAGCTGGAGGGTGTTTAGTTGGGGCGTTTGGATGAGGATGAGTTCGATGCTGCTCTGTTTCTTCCTCCTGAATCCGAGCCAAAGAAGCAGCTCGGGCAATGCTAGCGGGACCTTGTAATCGAACTGGTAGGCGAATGTCCTCTCGGAGACCAAACACAAACTGTGACACAAACCAGCGACTGGCAAGAGTTTCATCCAGAGAAATGAGATGGTACATGCACTCTTCAAATGCCAATCTGTATTTAGCAATGGTTCCTGTTTGCTTCAATTGTAACAACTTAGTCATCTGATCATCATACTCATCCTGACCAAATTCCTGAACAACAGCATGCGTCAATGCATCCCAGGTGATCAAGCGATGTGTGCGCTTGAAGGCCTGGAACCACAGAGCCACATGTCCATCCAGATGCATAGACACCGAGCTCACCCAGTGATGTTCCGGCACTCGATACATCCCAAAATATGTGAGACAGAGGTCAAGCCAGAGCAGTGATTTGTCACCTGCAAACCGCGGAAAATCATGGCGACGCGGGCGGACGATGTAGTCGCCCGTTGGTGTAGTGTCGTCCGTGTCCTTTGGTGAAGAAGGCGCGGTGACGTAGCCTCCTGCCCCCGCCGGTAAGTTCATCAGCGGTGGCCCGTGGTTGACGAGGCGCGGCATGGTGGAGGAGACTTCCTTGTGCGCCTGCAGAAACTCCACCCGCGGCTCCGCACGCGGCGACGCCTTTTGCTTGTCATTGGTGACGAGGGTTCGCTTGACGCCGTCCAAGTCCTTGCCAAAATCCTCGAGCTGATGACGAAACCCTTGTACGTCCCCCGTTACCGTCTTCAGATCGACGACCATGGCGCCCACCGTCTTCGTCAACTCCTCAATCGATTTCGCCAGCCCCTCCATCCGCTCCAACACGAAATTAGTCTGGGCCGATGGCTGACTCGGTCTGGCTGGCGCCGTCGCGGCTCTCCGACCTAACCCCGATCAGGATTTCGCGCGGCATCACCGGAGCAACACCATACCTTTCTCGGTGGGATTTTACAGGCCAGATTCCCAAATTGCGGAGCGCGAGCGGAGCAAAAATAGGCTAAGGATAGCAAATTGTGATGTCCCCGAGTGGCGAGCAGAACGATCACACGATCATAATATAATTCAGAGGAAATCAGAGCAAGAGAGAGATAGAAATTGGGGATGAGACAGACAAGGTAAGATGGGATTCAGATTTCATTTAGTTTCAACATAACCAACCTTACAGCGACTTGGTCCTTATAACTACGGACGGAATACACTTCTAGGTGGGACCAGGCTCTCCAACTTACTCTCACAACTACTCAATGTCTGACTGACATATGGGTCGATCCTCGTTCGCCAGGTCCAGCTCCTGATGGTCTGGCGACTCGATGTCCACCGCGAGTGTAGCAGGTGTGACAGTGGCTAAACCTGGAAATGGATCAATGTCCAGGTCCTATATCAAACTATCCAATGTTATCCAAATATACGTGATCCAGCCTATGTCCAGTCCAAACAAGAATTAGCAAAGTCCAAATCCTTCCAAATCCACATGTAAGAAGTCTAAATCCATCCAAATCCAAATGGACTCCGTCTCGTGAGTTCGCACTCGTAAAATCCACAAGGCGGGTGCACCCTTTCCCTACGAGACGTGTCACACACCTATGTATTCGGAGCATGGTCCAACTATATTTATTAAAACAAAATGTCCCTCACCTTTCGTCTCTTCCTACTAGTAATCATGTCGTCTTCTCCCCTTATGTTTATCTCTTTTCCATTGTTGCATCTCTAGAGCTCCAATCCTTGCATCTGAGTTCTGTTCTTGTAAAATCAAAGCTATGATTTTCTTCCTATCCCACCATGAACTTTTTTCTATCTTCCAGGACTCAAAAGTGCATCAGAGGGATTACAGTGGACGAGACGAAGAACCTCACGACTCACATATATGTCGATTTGGCCACCTGATGCCGCCATGGCAAGGGCTTGAGCTCGCGCCGATCAGGAAAGACGTCTTGTAACCTTCTCCGGAGCTCGAGGTCATGGAAGACATGTTCATGGGCGTCTTCTTGTGCCTTCACGCCCGCTGACTACGACGGCGCCGACCTCGGCGACCTCACAAGTCACAACCGACCACCAACTCATCCATGTCGCCTGCGATGGTGCGTGATCCACTAGCTTCCCACACACCTGGGCGCTCCCCTACGCCGGCGCCGAGGAGTTGCTCCTACCTCCTCTCGTCACGGACCAGATGCTCCTCGACGAAGACTCTATCGCTAGTAAATGACATCCAGTGGATATTGGATGGATTCATGTTCTGAGTCCAACATTATCCAGTGTTTATTGGATCTTAGTTTAACATATGTCCAAGTCCAATACGGTCCAGTCCAACATGGCCCAAGGTGCGTTAGGTCCAAAGCCCATTGGACGGTGCAAGTCTAGTCCCAGGTTTAGTCGTGGCACTTCCCGTTGTGAACGAGCTCTGGGTCAGCTTCTGCAACTCGTTTGGTAGCCTGGGTCACATCCTTTGGACTGTGATTGTAGCCCCTTTGGTTGCCTGTTTTTTCCAGCAGATGCAAAAAGGGTGTTTGGTGCCCAGGTTGGTTCCTTCTCTTTGCAGACACATGCTGATAAACTCACCACGTTCAAATGTGGTGATCTTACCATAGCACATCAACACAGCACACATTCATGAACATACCACATAAGAACACAACATAGAAACTAGACTAGCTAGGTTAGTTCATAGTCAGGTACATCCCATGACACCTGATAGGTTGTTCACGTCAGGGGTACACACGCCTGACCCAAAAGACAGTGGTTCGACATTACATCCACCAGACAAACTAGACTATATATACAATCAATAGCAGATGGGACGATCAGATGAGCTTATCACAATGATCAACTCCTCCGTGTTGTTGAAAGCCCTGAAGAGAGTCACCTTGAAGCCTTGATCTGGACGTAGAAGCGATAAGGGAGGTTGTCATTTTTGCGGTGACCAAGGCAAGGCTTGTGGCCCTGACGTTCCTTCTTCTTCCTTGTCTGCACTTTCGCCAGCAAACTGTTGAGGGTTGGTCTAGCCGTTGAGGGAGGGAGGTCTCGGATGAAGTCCTCATACCCAGGCATAGGAGGAACTGTGTTTCTATTGATGGCTCTGATTTTTGCCATCTTTCACTACGTTTAAACGTTGTTTTTGGTCAAGAAATTGCCAAGAAACTCTCACCTCTTACCACTAATGACTAATAGTTGCAAAGATATGCAAATTCCTTCTTTGATTTATGTTGTGTAGGAAATCACGACTTTTAAAGCAAAATAAGGAGTCATAATGAAGGATTTTGAGGAAGTACACACGACCAAGTAATTGAAGAAGTGTTCCAGGGCATCAGCACGCTTAACAACCACTGGTACGGACGCGGTCTGCCCGTACCGCCCGCCCGTACCAGGTGGCGACGACTTTGTCTTGTCAAACCCTACAACTTTCATGAAGACGCCTACATATTTTGTGGCTCCAGCCGCCGGCCAGAGAGCCGCCATTCTCAGATTGCATCACAACACCACCAAATGAGATCCACACCATTGTTCATCCATTATTCATTACTTCCACCATCCATCCATCCACTAGCCATAGCCATTGCTTTGTACTTTAGATCACCTTGTGATTTGGCGACCATTCTAAGAATATTCAATCTAAGTATTTGCATGATGTTTTCTATCTCCGATCTATTTGTTGTGAGTAAATAGTCCTCACGGGCTACGGGCTAGGGAGAAACCTTGCAGCAATTATATGCATCTGGATCATGGGAGAATTGTATTTTGTTTGAATTTGTGATTTGTATCTTTTGTTTCTTTGTCTCTTGTCTTGATCTGTGGACTTGTAGGTACCCAAGATCCCATAGATTGATAAAGGCTTAAGGTGAGATACTTGGCTAGCAGCGATCTCATAGGAACCTCAGTGATAGAAAGGGTAGTATGGTCTTCGCTTAGCGCCCTATTCGAGATCAACAACAACATCACCACTTAAAGCTTTGATCTGTGTTTACACTTAATAATCGTTTATAACCCGTGGCTTTGGTGTACTCTCGGTTGGATAAAAACTCTATCGCTATGCCCGCTACATCACGGGGGCTCTAGAATATTAGGATGTGTTGTCCACAAGAGATTATCTCAATACAAACATTATACATGACTATGCTTATTATTATCTTTTATCCCATTTGATGTGTAGTTGCAGGTGGATATTCAACCCTGGCCTATCTCCATCCATTGATTCAAACCCATTATAAAGTAAACTAGATTGGTCCGGTCAACTAAGGTAAAATGAACAAACAAAGTCTTGTAGACGTGTCCTTTTTATTACCTTTTAGTAGTGCTTTCCAGGTTTCGATTAAACCTGGGTCTTCTATGGAAAAACTATTATACTACATCTGTGAATCCGGATCGAAGGTATCAACCCTTTTTCTGGCATCGTGTCGGGAAGCAATTTCGTTATCCTGGTGAGGTCATTAGAGACCTTGTTTTTAGTTTTATTATTAGTTGTAGTTTAATTCTTGTTATTAGTTTACTTTCTTGTTATCTATTTGAAAATCCCAAAAAATTAGTTACTTGTTATTTGTTTTCATTACTTAAAAACTACCAAAAATATAAGAGCCATGGCTCAAAAGAGATTAGGGGAGTCTGCTACTCCCACTGATGATTTTATTTGTGCACCCATCACTCAGCCCACAGTTGATGTGGAAACATATGAGATAAAACCTAACCTTTTAAGTTTGGTTCAACAAAACCAATTTGGGGGTTCATCTGCTGAAGATTCGGGATTGCGCTTAAATACTTTTACTGAAATTTGTGACATGATGCGTATTAAGGATGTAGATCGAAATGCTATTAAGTTAAGATTGTTTCCTTCCTCTCTTAGAGGAAAGGCCAAGGATTGGTTCCTAGCTCTACCAAAGGGCACTATTAATCTTGGGAGGAATGTACTAATTTGTTTATGACTAAATTCCCCCCAGCTAAGACTATGCAGCTAAGATCCAATATTACAAGTTTTAGACAAGAAGACCGTGAGCCACTAGCACTTGCGTGGGAAAGGATGAAAGAAGCCGTAATAAACTGTCCTAAACATGGGATGGAAGAATGACATATTACATTTATTTTATAATGGTATTAACCTAATGTCTAAGTCTATGCTAGATACTGCATGTCAGTGTTGCAAAGAAGTTACTTTATGATATAAAAAATAACCATGCCCAATAGCATGTGGAAAGAACCTCGGAGAGAGTAAGTTCAATTACCGAGGTAAACAATGAGGAGCTTAGATCTAAGGTAGATGCGTTGCTTAGCTTAGTAAAGGGTAAGGAAGATACCCAAGTTAATGTTGTCACTACCGATGTTAATGATGTTAATTTTATGGTTCTCACTCCATTTAATCCTGCATGAAAAAATAATTATGCTTCTAATATTCAAAAATATCATGCTAATCATGCAGGAGCTCCTTATAATAATTATGATAATACTAATGGAGCAAATCATGGCAATCTCCTGTTTAAGCAAACCGTTAGAACATTTATACAGGCTCAAACCGAGCAAAATAATATGCTTATTAAAATTACAGGGAACCATGAAAGTAGTATAGGAATATTTGTCGTCGGATTGAGGACAAGTACGCCATGAGGGGTCCTCGAGGCGTGTGAAAGAGAGGGGTGTGAGACATATGGTGTTCCGGGATGGTGAGCACACAAGTTTACCCAGGTTCGAATCCGCTGGCTTTAGACGGATCCTACTCCTGCTAGCAATCCAGTAATACGGCAGAGCCGGAATATGGGTTACAAGGGTTTCGCCTGTACGAGTTGAGATTGTAGACTATTGAGGGTGCCCTAAAGGCTCTCCCTAGGACGGCTTATATAGATATCTGGCCTAGGGTTTACAGGACAGATCTATTCGGCTACGACTAAGAGTCGGTTACAGAGTACATCTTGAACTACAAGTAACACTATGGGCCTAAGTCGGTAAGTCTTCTGGGCCTTCCCGTAGCCGGATGGGACTCCGTCTTTTCTCCCTGACTGGGCCGCCCGTGAAGCAAAGCTCTAACCCGAAGTAGGTCACCCTGGTCAGTGAGGAACTGTGAGGATACCCGGAAAGTATATCCCCAATAGCAGCCCCCGGAGGCCTCCAAGATCCAAATTCGGATTTATCATCGTCTAGCTTGATCTTCGGCTTGCAGAATCTTGAAGGGTTCCTGAAACTTCACAACAAAAAATACGATCCAGGTCTTAAAAATAAGTCGGACCTATCAACAGGTTACTCAGATTTTCCAGCTTGATTTCAAACTAAGCCGGAACTTGGTATCTAACGCCACCTGACACCAGTCATGGTCAAGTCACGTCATCTGACAGGCATCCTGTCAGCACGACCGTTGGTGGGTCCGCAGTTCGCGGAACCGAGGCGCCGTTTCAATGCGTACACGGAGATCAAGGCGACGTAATCATCGCGTGGGTCCTTCCCAGTTCCTTCCACGCCGCGTGGCGGTTATACAGTGTCATTTGCACGAATATTGGCGCGGTTAGGTGGATATAAGGGGTAAGGATTCTCCTCCTCCTTTCTTCACATGTTCCCTTGCCGTTTCTCCTCCTCTAAATCTCCCCCGCGCACAGAGCTCCTCTGCTTTCCCCAAAAACTCCCAGCGTTGCCCATCTTAGGTCACCGGCGCACCAGAGAAATGGCTTCTTCATCCTCTTCCGGCTTGGCGACGGCGGCGACGGAGGCGGCGACAGAAAAGGAAAGCTTTCGCGGGGTCTCGATCTCCTGCGTTCTTGACGATGAGAAGCTCCGCGGCGTGGAGACAGAAGGGCTCCTCCACGCCGGTGACTGGCGGAGCGGCGACGGGGAGACCGTCCCCAACCCGCATGCTGATGAGCGGGTACACTTCGGCACCCACATCGATAGAGGTTTGTCGTTTCCTCCCTCGGAATTCTTTTCCAAGGTGATAGATCATTATAGTGTTCAACTCCACCATCTTCCTCCCAACTCTCTCCTAGAGATGAGCGCCTATGTGGCTTTGTGCGAGGGATACATCGGCATTAGGCCAAGTCTTACTCTATTCCGGTACTACTTCCATGTCGGGAGAAATTCTATCACTGCCAGTGTTCCTTATATCACCGATACAATTAGCTTTTCACTTAGACGTGAGCGTGCATATCCTAAGATCTTAGCTAGTGACTCGGTCAAACAATGGCCAGCCACCTTCTTTTATCACAAGGATGTTCTGGCTCCCGACAAAGCCACTGCTTTGTCGGCTTTTATCGATAGAGCTGCCACAGCCCAACCATCTTGGGACGAGGCCCCTCTGGCTCTCAGTGACGATCTGATCCTCGCTAAGAGGCGGATTGAATACTTGATCAAACACAAAGGAGTGAAGGGATCCGACTTGGTCCAATGTTGGGTGTCACGTCGGATCCAACCCCTTCAGTACCACGGAGACTGACTGATGCACTCCATCATGTCGTCCAAGAAATATTCCCTCCACATCATCCCCAGAGCCTATACCACGCAAGGTTATATAAGCCAGATAAAATGGTTGATAAGAGAGCGGATCGAGAGGAGGATCCCGGAGGTTTCTCTGGACATGCACACAGCGGAAAACCCCGTAGTGCCGGTAAGCTTCTAACAGTAAACCTTTTTATGTGTTTCAATCTTTAAGTTACATTGCAATACTGATATGTTTTCCTCTTTTCAGCTTGCTGACCTCCCTGAGTCTGAACTTGCTCCACTCGAAGGATATCCTCCAGAGTTTTCTCAGGAGACGGAATTGGTCCTATTGCCGGACATTGCGCTCAAGAAGCGCAAGGCTCCGACAGTGGTTGTTGGCACAACGGAGGTGCCCATTGTGAAGAGGTAACTTTCAATCACAACTTCCGCCTTTGTACCTTACTCGAATTTTCTTCCGAGATGTAATGTTTTCCATTTTATTACATT
The DNA here is from genome assembly GCA_910589775.1 of Avena eriantha. Classification (NCBI taxonomy): domain Eukaryota; kingdom Viridiplantae; phylum Streptophyta; class Magnoliopsida; order Poales; family Poaceae; genus Avena; species Avena eriantha. The sequence goes on along the minus strand of OU342740.1, from coordinate 330,582,428 downwards.
CTCAGAGCTAAGCAGCTCTTCAAGGGTAAGGGGAAGGGAACTTCTTCGAAGCCCCTGCGACAGATGAAGCTTACCATAGCTTCTCCTGCCGTGGCTCCTCCGACTCCTTCCCCTCAACCTTCCGCAACACCGGTGATCACTCCTTCTCCGGTTATCGCAGAAGATCCGGCTCCTTCAACGGAGCCTGTGAATCTTGAATCGCAAACTGACGTCACCATGAGTGAGTCAGGTATAGATAAGGGTGAACCCTCTTCGGGTAATGATCCCTCGGCAGAAACCTTTGCCGAAAACCTTCTCAGCAATCCGGGACTTGCCAAGCTTGGCATGTCCCGAAAATCTGCTGAAGAGATCCAACGGCTGGCCAGACAGTGCCTGGAGAAAAGAAATCTATCTGCCGAAGAAGAAGCGCAAGAAGCAGAGGACATCAAACACTCTGATCTTCTTGAACAAGTGCGTCTCCATGACAAGAGGATAAGGACCGGTGAGCTTCCAACTGCTCCAGTGACTCCTCTAACTCTCGCCGAGAAGGTTGCTGTTGAAGTGAATGCGAGTTTGGATAAATTTACTCACGAACAATACGTAAGTCGGAATTCTAACTCATGATTTTTCTTTATTTCATATCATATCCTCTAGCCCCCAAGCATGAAGTAGGATAAATAATCCGGGTTTATGCCTCCTTAGGATGCCAAAGAACGAACTAGTGTAGCCCCCAAGGCTCGTGCTGATATTAGTAAAAATATTAGCCCGAGTCTTTAGTAGACTTCTAACTTTGGTATTCTGACTTATAGAAAGTATATTCCTATAACCAGGATTTGTTGAAAAATGTGTGCGACAAGCGGAGAGAGATCAAAGCTCTCCGACTTAAGAATGCTGAGCTTAAAGTTGCCAAGGATGATGCCGAAGGTAAACATTCCGAGACTCAAACCTTGTCTTTCATGTTTTTTCACAGTCGAATTTTTACTGAACTGTTGTTCTTTTTGACTTACAACGCTGGTGAAATAGTCCTGCGCTATGATTGAAGAGGCCGAGAACCTCAAAACTTTGGTGGTGGAGAACAAGGAACTTCGCCAAGAGCTGGATCAGCTCAAAGCGGATCATGAAAAGAGCATTGCTCAAATTCTTGAGTCCTCCTCCATGGCCACTGACGAGCATGATCGTAAGATTTCTGCTCAAGATCAGAAAATCTCAGACCTTAATAATGAGCTATTCAGAGAGAAGGATCTTTCCGAGGCACTCCGGGCTAAACTCCGGAGTCTTCGGGACGAGAAGACCAAAGTTGATGACGTCATCTTCGGTATGTTCCACCTGTCTGATTTGTCTATTTTCTTCGACTTCTTTCAATGTCGGATTTTCTTTAGCTGTTTTTGTCTATAGGTCCTCTGAACTTGACGGACTCCACCTCCACTGAGCCCCACACCCACCAGCTTACCCAAGTCAGTGACCTGCTTCATGACTTCCGCCAATCCCTTGAGGATATTGGCGAAGCTCTCAAGATTCCGGATATGCATAGCATGTCGGATTTTCAGGTGTGGGACAAGGCAAAGGAGATGCCGCAACTTGTCCAGGATTGGTACATGTCCTACGCGCGGTCCGCAGCACAGAACGCTCTCACCATGGTCATGAGCCACCATGGAAACATGGAAATATGGCAAGTGACCAGAGGGTACTGCAAAGTAGATGAAGATGGCCAGGAGCAAGATATCAAGGCCATTATGGACTCCTGCACCGGATATGGGTGTCACGTGGCTGATTTGATCAGCTACGAAACTCCTTTCTTCACCCGCGTGGACATTCTGCCTCCGCCTCTAGAAGAATCAGCAGAAGTTTCCGACAATGACCGCACCGTTTCGGATGTGGACATCTCGGAACGATATCAAGGAGATGTATCCAGCGAGCCGGTAGCTCCTTCCTCTCCTCCTGCGTCATAGATTGCTAGAAACATTTGTATTATTCTGAAAAACATGATGGGTCTGTAAATATGCAGTACTATAATTTTGCTAGTGCTAAGCTTTTGATCTATTCAGCACTTTTGGCTTCAAATTTTTTGTGTGCCTAAAATGTTTGCATAAGCACCTGTACTATTTCGCCTATACTTATCGTTTATCTGGCTTTCCGCCTCATCCCTTTCGTGAGCCGGCTAAACCTTCTGCTCGAAAACTTTGCCGAGCAACGGACCTCAATTGCTAAACCAGTTTAAACTCGGAAACAAAGCTGGCTTCCAGTACCAACAATTCACTACTCGGAAAATACCCGCATCCAGTAATCAGACAAAGAACCAAAATATAGACTAGAAACTTTAGAGTTATACCCGAAGGTAGCATTTTTAGAATCGGAAATCTAAACCAGAACGAACATGAGCATAAAGTACTTTCAAGCATTCTAGGATTTTCGACTATGACATGATCATTCAGAAATAAGATGGTAAAAACTTCTCAGAAAAACTTGAGGCAACCAAAACTTTTATTTCTCACAGAACATGTACATATATATGATTACAAAGAAGGATAAACTATGAATAAAAGGGACATAGCTGAGCAATATTCCATGGTATGTCTAACTCATCCGGATTTGTACCGCCTCCAGCTCTCTTTCTCTTCTTAGTAGCAGGTCTTTCTTTGACTGGCCTTATGTTAGTTAAGTAGTACGATCCATTGTGCAATACTCGACTAACTAAAAAGGGCCCTTCCCATACTGGGGAAAGTTTGTGCTTTCTTTGTTGCACAAGCCGGAGAACCAAATCACCTTTATTGAAAGATCTGTTTCGGACTCTCTGGCTATGATACTTGCATAACTTCTGCTGATAGGCTGTTGATCTCATTTCAGCAATGACGCGAACTTCTTCGACTAAGTCGAGATCATTTTATCGAGAAATCTCGGCATCCTCTTCAATATACACGGCCACTCTAGGAGAAGTATGAATTAAATCACTAGGAAGAACTGCTTCTACGCCATAGACCAAGAAGAAAGGTGTGTATCCGGTTGACCTATTTGGAGTTGTTCGTAAACTCCGTATTACAGAGGGTAATTCCTCTGCCCAAGCCCTCACAGCACGTCGTAGTGGTGCTTCGAGTCTCGGTTTTAGGCCTTGTAGGATTAAACCATTTGCTCTTTCGACTTGTCCGTTAGCCTGTGGATGTGCGACTGACGCAATGTCAAGCCGGATATTTTGCTCGTTGCAGAATTCGGCCAATTCTCCCATAGAAAAGTTACTCCCGTTGTCCGTGATAATGCTATGTGGATAACCATACCGGATTATAACATCCTCGACAAATCTTTTGACTGTTGCTCCATCACAATTGGTGACAGGTTTAGCCTCAATCCATTTGGTGAATTTATCCACCATCACTAAGAGGTGAGTAAATCCACTTGGAGCTCGTTTAAACGGTCCTACCATATCAAGCCCCTAGACCGCAAAAGGCCATGTTATAGGTATTGTTCGCAGCTGATCAGCCGGAACATGGGCTTGTTTGGCGTACTTTTGGCCGCCTTTGCACGTCTTGACTAATCTTCGGCATCTGCCTGAGCTGTAAGCCAGAAAAATCCGTGTCTAAAAGCTTTTGCCACTAAAGATTTGGCTGCAGCGTGGTGACCACACTCGCCTTCGTGGATTTCTCTTAAGATTTCCACTCCTTCTTTCGGAGATACACAACGCTGAAAAACCTCAGAAACACTCCACTTATAGAGCTCACCTTTAACTATAGTATAGGCTTTCGCTCGTCGGATGATCTGCCGGCTCAGAACCTCATCTTCGGTTAATTTGCCATCTACCAGATAATCTAGGTAGGGTTGAGTCCAGCTGGGAATTACAGCCAGAACTGCTATTAAAGGTGAGTCGGATTTGGTCGGATATTCTTCATCTACTCCCTTTATTGAGGGAACTTTGAGGTGCTCTAAAAAAGCACCATCCGGGACCTCTTTCCGCGTAGAGCCTATCCGAGATAATGCATCTGCTTCCCCGTTTTCTGCTCGAGGGATGTGTTGAACCTCAAACCCTTCGAACGATTTAGATAGACCATCCACGACAGCTTTATATGCTGCCATGGGTTTATTTGCATTACAAATATCCGAAACTTGTTGAGCAACAAGATCCAAATCTCCATAACACATCAAACGTCGGATGCCAATATCCTTAGCAATCCGTATTCCATGCAGCAGTGCTTCATACTCGGCAATATTGTTTGTCGCTCTGAAGTGGATCTGCAACACATATAGAAGTTTATCTCCTTGGTGTGATTTGAGCACCACGCCAGCGCCCGAGCCCCCTCGAGCCTTAGACCCATCAAAGTAGAGGGTCCAATATTCCGACTCAGGGAGGTTCATATTCTCCTTCGTCTCTGTCCAATCAGTGACAAAGTCGGCAAGGATTTGGGATTTTATTGCTGTCCGGGGTTTATACTCAATATCAAAAGCTGAAAGCTCTATGCCCCATTTGGCGACGCATCCTATGGCGTCACTGTTGTTGATTATATCTCTCATGGGGGTTGTGCTCACCACGGTAATTAGATGCTCCTAAAAATAGTGTCGTAACTTACGAGATGCTAGAAAAACACCGTAAGCCAACTTTTGATTGTGCGGATACCGCTGTTTTGATTCTGTCAGGACCTCACTGACAAAGTAAGTCGGATGCTGCACTAGGTGTTCCTGATTTTCCTCCGGTCTATCCACCACCGTGACGATACTAACGACTTTGTTTGTCGCAGCAAGATAAAGCAACATTGGTTCCTGTGGTTCCGGCGCAGCAAGGATAGGAGCAGATGAGAGTACTTTCTTCAGGTCTTGTAGTGCAGCTTTAGCTTCGTCGGTCCAAACAAAATCCTTGGTCTTTTTCAGGAGTTTGTATAATGGTGTGGCTCTTTCACCAAGCCGGCTTACAAATCGACTGACTGCAGCGATGCAACCAGTTAGTCTTTGTACGTCCTTCAGGCGAGTTGGCCTGGAAATATTGAGTATAACCTTGATTTTGTCCTGGTTCACCTCTATGCCTCTTTGAGACATGATGAAACCTAACAATTTTCCGGCTGGTATTCCAAAGAAACATTTCTTCGGGTTAAGCATGATGTTGTATTTTCGTAGATTGGCGAATGTTTCCTCTAAGTCGGAAATTAGCGTTTCCTTCTTTTTGGACATCACCGCAATATCATCCACGTATGCATGTACATTGCGTCCGAGTTGGTCGTGGAGGCAACGCTGCATCGTGCGCTGGTACATAGCTCATGTGTTCTTCAGCCCAAAGGGCATCGTAACAAAAAAGAAGGTTCCGAAGGGGGTTATGAATGAAGTTTTGACTTTGTCAGATTCCTTCATCCGAATTTGGTGATATCCGGAATATGCATCGAGAAAACAGAGGAGTTCAGAGCCTGCCGTAGAATCGATAACTTGATCAATTCTAGGCAGAGCGAACGGATCTTTTGGACAAGCCTTGTTCAAGGCAGTATAATCAACACACATCCTTAAATCAGTGGTGTCCTTTTTAGGGACCATTACAGGATTGGCCGACCAGTCAGTGTGGATGACCTCTTCTATGAATCCGGCTAACTCGAGCCGTGCTAGTTCCTTAGCTATTGCCTTACACTTTTCATCGCCGAAACGTCGTAAGGACTGTTTGACGGGTTTAGCGTTTGGGTTTACATTTAAAGAGTGCTCGGCAAGTTCCCTAGGTACTCCGGTCATGTCAGATGGCTGCCATGCGAAGATATCTTGATTTTTTTGGAGGAACTTGACGAGCATGCTTTCCTATGCGCTATCTAGGCTTATGCCTATCTGGGTCACCTTGGAGGGGTCATCATCCTTCAATAGCGTCTTCTTCGTCTCTTCTGATGCCTTGAACTCCGGATTTGGCTTTGTCACCTCCTTCTTCGTTGCGGGCATCTCGGACGGATCTATGCTCTTCTTGATCTCCTGGTACTCCTGGGCGTGCAGCACAGCTTCAGCAAAGGCGGCATTTCCATCCTTGCACTCTCATGCTTTCTTCGGGTCTCCCCTGATAGTGATTACGCCATTGGGACCTAGAATTTTCAACATATTATAAATGTAACACGGACGAGCCATAAAATCCTAGTGAGCCGGACGTCCGAATATAGCATGGTACGCGCTCTTGAACGGGACCACTTCGAAGGAAAGTGCCTCCGTCCGATAATTCTTTGGAGTTCCAAAGGTAACATCCAAAGTGATTTCTCCCAGGGAATTAGCTTATCTTCCTGGGACAATCCCGTGAAATATCACAGAGCTATGGTTCAGCCGAGTCTCCGAGATCTTCATCCGGTGTAGCGTTTCGACATAGAGAATATTGATACTGCTGCCACCGTCCATGAGGGTCTTATAGAAACCATAACCGTCAATAAGTGGACTGACGATTAAGGCGTATTTTCCTCGCATGTGCAACTTAGGCGGATGATCAGCACGGTCAAATGTGATTGCCACTTCCGACCAGTCCAAAAGTTGGGGGACAGCCGGAACTGTTGCATTGAGCTCATGTAGAACTCCTTTCTTAACCTTTGCTGGTTGAGATCCGAGGAAGGTGACATAAGTGTCTTTCTTGGTCGGAAATTTTTTATTCCCTTCCGGCTTGGGATTTGAAGCATCATCTTCCTCCATGTTGGAATCTTCCTTAGTCTCTTTATCTTTTTCAGGATTCTTCTTTCCCTTCTTCCGCTTAGCTTTATACCCCGCGGTGTCATCTCTTTTGATGTCGTCATTGAAATGACATTCGGCGTTGGTGTGGGACGAGCCCCCATTGGCGTCTAAGTGATGCACACATGGGTTATTGGCAATGTCGGCCCAAGAGTAGGTTTTGCCCGGTTGTTGGTATCCTCTACCTTGGACTCTCGAAGTTCCACGGCTACGCCCGCGGCCTCCGCCGCGCCTTCCTCGTCCTCCAGACTCAAAAGTAGCAGTGACCACGGCCGTTTCCGCGTTGGGTTTCTCTTCCGAGGTATTTTTGTGCTTCTGAGCTTGTTGCTTTGGTTGTTTTGCCGACTGTGGCACAGCCAGGGCATTGAGTAATCCCTCTGCATCGTCGTCGGCATCTGCATACTTGCTCGCTGTTTCTATCATCTCTCCCAAATCAGTGACTTTGTCACACTTCAAGCGATGGCGCAGTAGACCAATTGGGAGACCTGCAATGAAAGCTTCAATCGCAGTTTGATCATTTACTCCTTCACAGGAGTTCTTGGTGTCGATCCATCGTCCGAGGTAATCCCGGCAAGTTTCTCCGGCCTTCTGGATGCAACGTTGTAGGTCTCCGACCGTATAGGGCCTCCGATATGTGCCTTCGAAATTCCGAAAGAACGCGCTTTGCATGTCATACCAGTTATGGATGGTGTTCTCCGGAAGTTCATTAAGCCATGATCGTGCCGTCTTCCGCAACATAAGTGGGAGATATCGGGTTGCGACCAGACTGTTTCCGCCTTTGGCGATGTAGCAAACTTGGAAGAAATCCTGTAGCTAGGTATCTGGCCGAGCAATGCCATCGTAGGCCTGGATATGTCATGAGATAGCAAATCCTTCCGGGAATCTTGTAGCTCTGATGCGTGGTCCGAAGCACTTTGGGCCCACGTAGATATCATCGTTTCCATAGTGTCGCGCCTCTATATTGGAGTTGATCATGTGCCTTGCGTCGTTCGGGGATAGAGATTGTCCCGAATGTCGGTTGTGGCTGCGGTGCCTTGGAGCCAGACTTCGGTTTTGCCACCACCTCCTCCGCCATGTCGTCCTCCTTATCCCCCTTGAGAGCCATTGTGATGACTGCTTGGTGGAGAGGGTGGGGCAGCTGGATTGTTTCCGGCTGTTCGCCGGCCTCTGTCCGGAGTGTCATTACTCTGGTTCTAGGGAGGGTCTTCACTACGACGAGCCCCCTGCCGGCTTGTCGCAGCATGGTTTCCGTCGTTCCTTCGTCCGTCATCCAGACGACTTTCATGTCTAGGAGGTGGCATCCTTTGTCGGTCCTCCTCCCGACATTTCTCCTTATCATCATCCCTGCGGTCTTTTGACTCTCGCCGGGGTTGGTTCCTCGGATTCAGTGTAGCAATTGCCTCTTGCTCCGCAACTAGGTTAACGTTACGCCAACCACGAGCAGCTTTGTGGTGCTGTCCTGAAGATCCAGTTCTCGAATAATTGTCTTCCCGTCGTTCATGGCGGTAGTGTTGCTTCGGGACGCGTTGGGGTCTTATGTCAGCCCATGCCGGATCCGTGCGACATTGGTCAGAATCAGAGACCAGTTTTTGACTTCCGGACATGTCGACCTTTTGCTGCTCTAGTCCCTTGTTGAGTAGTTTGATTCCCAACCGGATCTCCTCCAGACCTAGATTAGCCGATAGAATTTCTTGGGCCGCCACGGTATTCTGTACTGGGGTTGGATACACCGAATCCCCTCTGCTATCTTTTCGAGGCTTCCCCATCTCTTCTCTGAAAAGGACGGCGTGAATTTGCGGGAATTGGTTGTCATTGGTATGACGCTTCCTGGTGTTCTGGTATTGCCTGGAGTTGTACTTATCCGCATATGCTATGCGTTTCTTTTCCTCCTCAATGTTTTTGGCTTCATCGAGGAGTACTTGACGACACGCTTCTAGGGCCTGCGCCCTCTCGTCTAGTTCTTCCACAGTAAGTTCTGCAGCTGTAGGAATAGGTGTGGTTAATGCAGCATCGATGAGTTTACGCGCACCTTCAGTGGTCACGTGTCCATCTACCGATTCTTCTTTTTTGGGCTTGTCTGGGATAAGTGCTCCATCCGAGTCTTCCTCGTATTCCTCGGAAATCACCTCCTCTGTCAGAGGGTCTTTTGTCGGGGTCTTGTTCTTCTTGTTCTTCTTCTTTGCCTTCTTGGCAGCGCCGGTAGCAAAGACGGCTTTGGGTCAGTTTCCCGGAGTCAAGATCTGATCGGTACTTTCGGACATCTGGACTTTGGGATTATCTCCGACTTCCATGTCATCCTGCATTTTGGGAGAGTGTTCCCCGGATCCTTCATCCATGGCTTCTCCTTCCTCTGTAGCTTTGGAGTTATACTCCTCTTCATATTCCGCGGAGAACTTTCGGAAATCCGCTGACGTCATCGATTCATCCGAGGATGCGGGTACGTCGGCGTTTGTTCCAATTGCCTCCAGCACAGAGTCGGTGTTCTCTCCAGCATCGGCAGAGCCGGATCCGGATCCCACATATCCGACGAAGTGCGACGCGTGCTTCTTGAGGTACCTGTGGCTCTCGCGATCAACTTCATCGAAACTTTTGATGGTCTTGAGAATTGCATCTGCGCTTGTGTCTTGCATTATCATACGTCGCAGTGTGTACCTTAGGAAAGGCATGTATGTCCCGGCGTCATCAGAGCCGGAATCAGTGTCGTTGATATGCTTCTCCTGGATTTCGACTTCCACGGGTGGGTCGATCTGGGATCCGGCCTCTCCAAGGAGATCCTCTCTAGATTCAACTTGGACCGCTAGGTCTTCTTCAGGCTCGGATTTCTCCACTATCTCCGCAACTGGTGCGGGCTTGGTGGGATTAGGGTTTTCTGAGATCCGGAACTCTGCCGACTCCACGGACAAAGGGGACCCAGAATATTCTTCTGCCTCTATCATCACCGCTGGGGTGGGTGGGACAGGTTCAGCAAAACCGATGTAAACATCGATCTCGCCAAAATACATGATGGTGTAGGCAGTCACAACCTCCCTAGTCGGAATCCAGGTCTCGTCGAGAACGATGAGAGGGACGTCGCTGGCGTAGAGGATGCGACCGGTGGCGATAGTCTTGCCGATTCCGATTCTTGCAGATTCCGCTCGGAACGCAGATCTGAAGCTCACCTGCCCCACGGTGGGCGCCAACTGTCATCGGATTGAGGACAAGTACGCCATGAGGGGTCCTCGAGGCGTGCGGAAGAGAGGGGTGTGAGACGTATGGTGTTCCGGGATGGTGAGCGCACAAGTTTACCCAGGTTTGAATCCGCTGGCTTTGGACGGATCCTACTCCTGCTAGCAATCTAGTAATACGGTAGAGCCGGAATATGGGTTACAAGGGTTTCGCCTGTGCGAGTTGAGATTGTAGACTATTGAGGGTGCCCTAAAGTCTCTCCCTAGGACGGCTTATATAGATATCCGGCCTAGGGTTTACAGGAGAGATCTATCCGGCTACGACTAAGAGTCGGTTACAGAGTACATCTTGAACTACAAGTAACACTATGGGCCTAAGTCGGTAAGTCTTCTGGGCCTTCCTGTAGCCGGATGGGACTCCGTCTTTTCTCCCTGACTGGGCCGCCCGTGAAGCAAAGCTCTAACCCTAAGTGGGCCACCCTGGTCAGTGAGGAACTGTGAGGATACCCGGAAAGTATATCCCCAACAATATTATCTAACCAGGCCGTTGCAATTAGAAATGATGTGCAAGCTCTACAGGAAACAACAAAGACCATGGAGACTCAGCTGGGTAAGGTAGCCGAGAGCCAAGCTCTCATACTAGCAAAGTTTGCTAGAAAACCCGAGCCAAATCTGGTAGAATACCTCAAGATGATGAGGGTGGTAACCAATGATGAAAAACCTGAAGAGCTGGATTATAGAAACACGTCAACACCGGAATATACCGTGGAAGATCTATTGAAGATGATCACCGTTAAGAATCCAGGTATAGAACAAGAGTGTTCAAGAAGACCTATGGAGAGAGGAGAAGAAATAAGGTAATCCTCTCTATTTTATTTTACTAACACATGGCCTAAGAAGTATTGCTGGATCATTACTTAGTATTTTTGTTGTTATCTAACCCTTTGATAAGATGTGCAAAGGCGCACGAAGCTACTAATCAAATTCCTTGAGTTTTGTAGTTCACTGTGTCAATAACGACCACTGGTACGGCCGGAGTGGACCGTATCGTGCGCCCGTACCACCTCCAGGCAAGGAAGATAAAAAATCGATGTTTGTCGAAGGAACAGTGTCAATAACGACCACTGGTACAGCCGAACGCGCCCGTTCCGTGTGCCCGTACTGTACCCCCGAGCAAATATCAGATTTTAAGCAGAAGTCACCGCAGCGTTAATGACCAGTAGTATGGGCACGCACGACCGTACCGCGCGCCCATACCGAGTGCACCGCCTGGGAGCATCCGTCGCCCCCAAGGTAAGTCACCCGGTACAGGTGGGCTCCGGCCGTACCGTCCGCCCATACCACGTATGCGTACGCCATATTGACCCCGAGGAGGTAACCTAAAAATCCCCAAATCATTTTTTCTCTTTCTTCTTCCTCCAAACTTCAAACCACCTCCATTGGTTCTTCAAATTTACTCAATCTTTCTTCAATTCTTAGCACTCACTTGATCTAAGGTATGATTCTCCTCCGATCTCCAACTTATTTATGCAAAAGCTTCGCCTAATCATTCATCATTGTCAATCTAGACATAGGTCTTGTTCTTGATTCAATCTTGATACTAAGTATGCTTAGCATTGTTTCTAAAGGAGTTTCTTTTGTAGTTAGTGTAGAGAATCACTTATGCTATGTTTCTATTGATGGGTTCGTAGCATGGAAAACAAAAAAATTCTACCGCAAGAACGAACAAAACCTAGATCTAATCTAGATAAAAGCCAAGATCTAATCTATTAGACATGTGCAACGAGATAGATATGTACTAACCCTCGTAGATCCGAAAGCGTTACGAGATTTGATATCGTGGTTGATGTAGTCGATCACTTGCCGATCTCAAGATCGTGTGGACGATCCTTCCGGCGCCGCGTTCCGGCAGCGCTTCCGCAGTCGGTCACACGTGCGGAGTCGAAGCAGACCTTCCTCTCCTCGTTCCAGCGAGCAGCGGAGGTAGTAGATCTTCTCCACGGAATCCCAGCAGCACGACGGCATGGTGGTGGTGGTGGAGTAGAGAATTCTGCAGGGCTTCGCCTATGCCTGTGCAGAAGAAAGGAGGAGGAGAGAGGCGGCGGAGATTTGGAGTTGTGGAGGAGGGCTTGGAGGTGGCGCCCCCACCCCTCTATTTAAAGGGGGGAGGCGCCATGGGAGGGGGAGTCCTTGTAGGACTCCCCTCCCTCCTATGGCCGGAGGATTGGGGAGGGGGGGAGGAGTCCTCCTCCCCCACGACTCCTTGTCTTGCCCCACCAGGACTCCTTGATCCCTTTCTTGGTTTTCAAGCAAACTCCAAAAAATCTTCCAGAACCTTTCGGAACATTCCGAAACCTTCTAGAATCCTCATACAAATACTCCGGAACATTTCCTAACTCAGAAAATGATCCCCAATATATGAATCTTATTCTCCGGACAATTCCGGATCTCCTCGTGATGTCCCGGATCCAATCCGAGACTCCGAACAACATTCGGTCTCCAACGCACATTCCATATCTACTTAGAACAACTTCGAGCCTTAAGTGTGTCACCCTACGGTTCGTGAATACGCAGACATGACAGAGACACATCTCCTATCAATAACCATCAGCGGGACCTGGAGATCCATAATGGCTCCCACATACTCAACGATGACTTCGTGATCGATTGAACCATTTACATACGAAACCAATTCCCTTTGTCACGCGATACTATACTTATCCGAGGTTTGATTGTCGGTATTTCCATACCTAGTTCTACCTCGTTACTGATAAGTACTCTTTACTCATTCTGTGATATGTCATCCCTTGTGACCTAGTCACATGCTTGCAAGCTAACTAGATGACATTCCACCGAGAGGGCCCAGAGCATATCTATCCTTCATATGGATGGACAAATCCCAATCTTGGTCCATGCGCTTCAACACATACTTTCAGAATACCCAATGACACCTTTATGACCACCCAGTTACGAAGCGGTGTTTGATGTCATCAAAGTACCCATCCGGTGATGGTGATTAACACAACTTCATGGTCGAAGGATTAGGTTACTATGCATTTAAAAGCTTATAGCAATACGAACTTGATGACTTGATCTTATGCTACGCTTACTATGGGTGTGTGTCCATCAAATCATTCTCCTAATGATATAACCTTGTTATTAATCACATCCTAATGTCCATGATCAGGAAACCATGATCATCAATCAATCAACAAGCTAGTTCAACAAGAGGCTTACTAGGGACTCTTTTATGTTTACAAAACACACATGTATTAGTGTTTCCTAATAATGCAATTATAGCATGGGATGTAAACATTCATCATAAACACAAAGATATAATAATAACCACTTTTATTATTGCCTCTTGGCCATATCTCCAACAGTCTCCCACTTGCACTAGAGTCAATAATCTAGATTACATGGTAATATACCGAACACCCATGGCGTTCTGGTGTTGGTCATGCTTTGCCCTAGGGAGAGGTTTAGTCAACGGATCTGCCACATTCAGATCAGTGTGTACTTTGCAAATCTTTATGTCACCATCTCGGACATACTCGCGAATAGCATGGAAACGTAGCTTGATGTGCTTCAGCTTGCTATGTGACCTTGGCTCCTGTGCATTAGCTATGGCACCTGTGTTGTCATAGTAGATGGCCATCGGGTCCAACGCACTAGGAACCACTCCAAGTTCAGTAATGAATTCCTTCATCCATACGGCTTCTTGTGCAGCCTCCGAAGCAGCTATGTATTCCGATTCAGTTGAAGATTTCGCCACAATGCTTTGCTTTGCACTCCTCCAGCTCACTGCGGCACCATTCAAAATAAATATGTATCCCGACTGTGACTTCGAGTCATCCGGATCGGTGTTCCAACTAGCATCGGTGTAACCGTTTACAACAAGCTGTTCATCACCTCCATAAGAAAGAACCATATCATTAGTCCTATTTAGGTACTTTAGGATATTCTTGACCGCTGTCCAGTGCTCCATTCCAGGATCACTTTGATATCTGCTAGTCAAACTAACAGCATGTGCTATATCTGGTCTTCTACACAACATGGCATACATGATAGAACCTATGGCCGAGGCATAGGGAATATTATTCATTTTCTCTCTATCTTCTGCCGTAGCTGGACTTTGAGTCTTACTCAAGGTCTTACCTGACAACATGGGCACGAACCCTTTCTTGCTATCTTCCATTCTAAACTTCTTTAGAACTTTGTCTAAGTATGTAATTTGTGAAAGCGCTATTAGGCGTCTTGATCTATCTCTATAAATCTTGATGCCTAGAATATATGCCGCTTCGCCAAGATCCTTCATTGAAAAACTATTATTCAAATAGGTTTTGACGCTATTAAGAAGTTCTATTTCATTCCCAATCAACAATATGTCATCTACATATAGTACTAGGAATGCTACAGAGCTCCCACTCACTTTCTTGTAAATACAAGCTTCTCCATAAGTTTGTATAAATCCAAAGTTTTTGATTACTTTATCAAAACGTTGATTCCAACTCCGGGATGCTTGCTTCAGCCCATAAATGGAGCGCTGAAGTTTGCATACCTTGTCAGCATCTTTAGGATCGACAAAACCCTTGGGTTGTACCATATACAACTCTTCCTCAATGTCACCATTAAGGAACGCCGTTTTGACATCCATCTGCCAAATCTCATAATCGAAATGTGCAGCAATTGCTAACAAAATCCTCACAGACTTTAGCTTTGCTACTAGTGAGAATGTCTCATCATAGTCAACTCCTTGAATTTGTCGGAACCCTTTCGCGACAAGTCGAGCTTTATAGACGGTAACATTACCATCAGCATCTGTTTTTCTCTTGAAAATCCATTTGTTCTCGACAGCCTTACGGCCATCCGGTAAGTCCACCAAAGTCCACACTTGGTTTTCGTACATGGATCCCATTTCGGATTTCATGGCTTCTAGCCATTTGTCAGAATCTGGGCTCACCATAGCTTCTTCATACGTCGTAGGGTCATCAGCGTTGTCCACCAACATGACGTTCAAGGCAGAGTCATACCAATCAGGAGTGGTACGAACCCTCGTTGACCTGCGAGGTTCAGCAGTAACTTCGTTTGAAGTTTCATGATCATCATCATTAGCTTCCTCTCCAATTGGTGCAGGCGGCACAAAAACATCTTCCGGTGCTGCGCTACTCTCAAATCCGAGAGAAGGTTCAATAACCTCATCGAGTTCTACTTTCCTTCCAGTCACCTCCTTCGAGAGAAACTCCTTCTCAAGAAAGGATCCATTCTTTGCAATGAAAACTTTGCCTTTGGATCTATGATAGAAGGTATACCCAATTGTTTCTTTAGGGTATCCTATGAAGACGCATTTCTCCGCTTTGGGTTCAAGCTTATCAGGTTGTAACTTCTTTACATATGCTTCGCAACCCCAAACTTTAAGGAACGACAACTTAGGTTTCTTACCAAACCACAATTCGTACGGTGTCGTTTCAACGGATTTAGATGGTGCCCTATTTAAAGTGAATGCGGCTGTCTCTAATGCATAGCCCCAAAACGATAGCGGTAAATCTGTAAGAGACATCATAGACCGAACCATATCTAAGAGAGTTCGATTACGACGTTTGGACACACCATTACGCTGTGGTGTTCCCGGCGGTGTCAACTGCGAAAGTATTCCACATTTCTTTAAATGCATTCCAAACTCATAACTCAGATATTCACCTCCGCGGTCAGAACGCAGAAACTTAATCTTCTTGTTACGATGATTTTCCACTTCACTTTGAAATTCCTTAAACTTCTCGAAAGTTTCGGACTTATGTTTCATAAAGTAGACATACCCATATCTACTTAAGTCATCCGTGAAAGTGAGAACATAACGATATCCACCACGCGATGCTACACTCATTGGACCGCACACATCGGTATGTATTATTTCCAATAAGTCTATAGCTCGCTCCATTATTCCAGAGAATGGAGTCTTAGTCATTTTTCCCATTAGACATGCTTCGCATCTTTCAAGTGATTCAAAATCAAGTGATTCAAGAAGTCCATCTGAATGGAGTTTCTTCATACGCTTCACTCCAATGTGACCAAGACGACAGTGCCACATGTATTTAGAATTATCATTCAATTTTATTCGTTTAGCATCTATGTTGTGAACATGTGTATCACTACTATCGAGATTCAGTAAGAATAAACCATTCATCTCAGGTGCTTTACCATAAAAGATATTACTCATGTAAATCGAACAACCTTTATTCTCGGACTTAAAAGAGTAACCGTCTCGCAGTAAACAAGATCCAGATATAATGTTCATGCTTAACGCATGCACCAAATAACAATTATTTAAATTTAAAACTAATCCCGAAGGTAGATGTAGAGGGAGCGTGCTGACGGCGATCACATCAACCTTGGAACCATTTCCAACGCGCATCGTCACCTCGTCTCTCGCCAGTCTTCGTTTATTCCGCAGCTCCTGTTTCGAGTTACAAATATGAGCAACCGAACCAGTATCAAATACCCAGGCACTACTACGACTACTAGTAAGATACACATCAATAACATATATATCAAATATACCTTTCTTCTTGATGTTGCCGTTCTTCAGATCCGCCAGGTACTTGGGGCAGTTACACTTCCAGTGACCAGCACCCTTGCAGTAGAAGCACTCAGTTTCAGGCTTGGGACCAGCCTTGGGCTTCTTTGTAGGTGCGGCATCTTTCTTGCCATACTTCTTGAAGTTGCCCTTGTTCTTAGGCTTGCCCTGTCTCTTGAAATTGGTGGTCTTATTGACCATCAACACTTGGTGCTCCTTCTTGATCTCCACTTCAGCAGTTTTCAGCATGGACGATAGTTCAGGCAACGTCTTGTTCATGCAGTGCATATTGTAGTTCATCACAAAGTTCTTATAACTCGGTGGCAGTGATTGGAGGAGACGGTGAATCCCCAACTCATTAGGAATCGATATTCCCAACTCTTGGAGCTTGTTTGCGTACCTAGACATGGTGAACACGTGCTCGCTAACGGAGCTTCCCTCTTCCATCTTACAGTTAAAGAACTTTTCAGAGGCCTCATAGCTCTCCATGGCCGCGCGAGTCTCAAAAATTAGCCTGAGCTCCTTAATGATCTCGAACGGGTCGTGGTGCTCAAAACGCTTTTGGAGCTCCGCTTCTAAACCGTACAGGATGGCACACTGAACTGTGGAGTAATGATTTTTCCGAGTGGTGTAAACATTCTTTACGTCATCGGTGGCATCATCTGTAGGTGGGTCACCCAGTGGTGCTTCGAGCACATAGGTCAACTGACCAGCCCTGAGGACGATCTTCAGTCCACGGAACCAGTCCGTGAAATTGCTTCCATTGTTCTTAAGCTTTTCTTTCTCTAGGAACGCATTGAAATTGATGGAGGGGGTCGCCATAATCTACAACAAATTTGCAAGTAGTTTAGACTAAGTTTATGATGAATTGAGTTCAAATTTAATACTTAAGTTAACTAGGTGAACTCCCACTCAAAACAACATCCCTCACATTGTCTTAGTGATTACACGAACCAAGTCCACTACACCAAGTCCGATCTTCACGAGAGAAGATGTAGTTTCATCGGCGAACAATCTTCATGTTCATCATATCATTTATATGACTCATGCTCTACCTTTCGGTATTCCGTGTTCCGAGACCATGTCTGTACATGCTAGGCTCGTCAAGATAACCTTAGTTTCCGCATGTGCAAATCTGGCTTGCACCCGTTGTATGCACACGTAGAATCTATCACATCCGATCATCACGAGATGCTTCTAAACGACGAGGCTTAGCAATGGTGCCAACTAAGGGTGAACACTTTATTACTTGATATTTAGTGAGAGGGATCATCTTATAATGCTACCGTCGCGATCTAAGCAATACAAGATGCATAAAGGATTAACATCACAGGCAATTCATAATTAGTGTGATATGATATGGCCCTTTCTTCTTGCGCCTTTGATCTCCATCTCCAAAGCACGAACATGATCTCCATCATCACCAGCATTGCGTCAAGGTCAGTGGCGCCGCTTCATGGTTGTCCATCATCACTAGCAACTATTACAACTACTTGGAATAAAGCTATTACAAGATGAATAGACACGCAGGTCTTAACAGAATTAAAGACAACCATTAGGCTCCTGCCGGTTGCCATATTACAACAAGGATCATTGCATACATCAAATATAATCACAATCACATGATGGCCATATGACATCACAAAACCCCTGCAAAAACAAGTTAGACGCCTCTAATTTTCTTTGCATGTTTTACGTGGCTTGGGGCTTCCGAACAATAATGGATCTTACCTACAAAACTGAACCACAACGTTGATACAAGTGCTATCGAGTGCAAAGTGTAAATTGGATCTATACTATGGTGGGAGAGACAGACACCCGCAAAGCCACTTGTGCAAAGCAAGTTACACGTCAAGCGTGGAGCAAGTCTCATGTGCGATGACATGTAAGGTTAGCCCGAGCCGCTCTATCCCACCATGCCGCAAGATGCAAAGTACACAAAGCAAAAGACGGTACAAGCACCAACGCCCACAACACCATTGTGTTCTACTCGTGCAACAGATCTACGCATAGACATGGCTCTGATACCACTGATGGGTTCGTAGCATGGAAAACAAAAAATTTCTACCGCAAGAACGAACAAAACCCAGATCTAATCTAGATAAAAGCCAAGATCTAATCTATTAGACATGTGCAACGAGATAGATATGTACTAACCCTCGTAGATCCGAAAGCGTTACGAGATTAGATCTCGTGGTTGATGTAGTCGATCACTTGCCGATCTCAAGATCGCATGGACGATCCTTCTGGCGCCGCATTCCGACAGCGTTTCCGCAGTCGGTCACACGTGCGGAGTCGAAGCAGACCTTCCTCTCCTCGTTCCAGCGAGCAGCGGAGGTAGTAGATCTTCTCCACGGAATCCCAGCAGCATGACGGCGTGGTGGTGGTGGTGGTGGAGTAGAGAATTCTGCAGGGCTTCGCCTATGCTTGTGCAGAAGAAAGGAGGAGGAGAGAGGCGGCGGAGATTTGGAGTTGTGGAGGAGGGCTTGGAGGTGGCGCCCCCACCCCTCTATTTAAAGGGGGGAGGTGCCATGGGAGGGGGAGTCCTTGTAGGACTCCCCTCCCTCCTATGGCCGGCGGATTGGGGAGGGGGGAGGAGTCCTCCTCCCCCACGACTCCTTGTCTTGCCCCACCAGGACTCCTTGATCCCTTTCTTGGTTTTCAAGCAAACTCCAAAAAATCTTCCAGAATCTTCCGGAACATTCCGAAACCTTCTAGAATCCTCATACAAATACTCCGGAACATTTCCTAACTCAGAAAATGATCCCCAATATATGAATCTTAATCTACGGACAATTTCGGATCTCCTCGTGATGTCTCGGATCCAATCCGAGACTCCGAACAACATTCGGTCTCCAACGCACATTTCATATCTACTTAGAACAACTTCGAACCTTAAGTGTGTCACCCTATGGTTCGTGAATACGCAGACATGACAGAGACACATCTCCTATCAATAACCATCAGCGGGACCTGGAGATCCATAATGGCTCCCACATACTCAACGATGACTTCGTGATCGATTGAACCATTTACATACGAAACAAATTCCCTTTGTCACGCGATACTATACTTATCCGAGGTTTGATCGTCGGTATCTCCATACCTAGTTCTACCTCATTACTGATAAGTACTCTTTACTCGTTCCGTGATATGTCATCCCTTGTGACCTAGTCACATGCTTGCAAGCTAACTAGATGACATTCCATCGAGAGGGCCCAGAGCATATCTATCTGTCATATGGATGGACAAATCCCAATCTTGGTCCATGCGCTTCAACACATACTTTCAGAATACCCAATGACACCTTTATGACCACCCAGTTACGAAGCGGTGTTTGATGTCATCAAAGTACCCATCCGGTGATGGTGATTAACACAACCTCATGGTCGAAGGATTATGTTACTATGCATTTAAAAGCTTATAGCAATACGAACTTAATGACTTGATCTTATGCTACGCTTACTATGGGTGTGTGTCCATCACATCATTCTCCTAATGATATAACCTTGTTATTAATCACATCCTAATGTCCATGATCAGGAAACCATGATCATCAATCAATCAACAAGCTAGTTCAACAAGAGGCTTACTAGGGACTCTTTTATGTTTACAAAACACACATGTATTAGTGTTTCCTAATAATACAATTATAGCATGGGATGTAAACATTCATCATAAACACAAAGATATAATAATAACCACTTTTATAATTGCCTCTTGGGCATATCTCCAACATCTATTGAACCAAAAAATTATTATTAGCAGTCTTTATTTACTTTGTCTTGTTTTTATTTATTAGATGAACACGAGGAGTCGTACACGTGAGATGGATGCAGAGTCCTCCGTGCCACCTGTTGATACGTTACCCCGAGTCACTTGGCATCGAGTTCACCGAGGAGTTCCATCTGACCCGTTTCGATCGTCTCAAGATTCGAGAGATCAAGTCCACCAAGTGGGTGTGTCCTTATATCCTGAACCAACTTGACATTCGTGCTGATTTCGATTTACTTTGCAACAATGTTGGTTTGTACAATTTTGTCTTTCAGGATGTTGCGACATACTGCCGCTTGACGCTTGAGTTCTTCAGCACCTTGACACATCGGTGGATCCTTATGGTTGTTCCAAGGAACAAAGGCCCAGAGTTGATCAAATTAAATTCAGCCTTATGAACCGTGAGTACACTTTAACACTTAGCCAATGGGCTCAATGTTTTGGGTTTACCAACACCACCACCGATGTACGCACAACTACCTTTGTTTTAGATCCTTCCCCTTTACAATATTTTAGTTTGATGAGATTTCATGGAAACACACCCAAGGGGAACCAAATTTATCATCCTACTATTCAATATTTATTCTATGTCATTACTTATACACTGCATGCACGTGGTGAGTTTACTAGAGTTAATAAGGAGAACATGTTGATCCTTGCAAAAGCTGCACTTATCAATTGTAACTTAACACCAAATTTGGGCGCTCTACTTGTGTTTTACCTTAAGCATCAGGCTCTTCAATCTCGAGGACCCATATGTGGAGGAGGAATCGTGACCATTCTTGCACGCGCACTTCGCATCAACCTAGGTAACATTCAGCCGTTGACTGAAAGTAACTATCTCGGTCTATCTACTCTAAGAGCATGTGGTATGATTTCTAAAAACCATGGTAGATATTTCTACGATATACCTAGAGCGGATCACTTGATTCTGACTCCCTTGCCTAACGGTTTATTCTTTATCAAGGATGGACGTTTGCGTTATGACGTGCATGTCGAAGCTAATCTACCCCAACAAGAAATACCCATGGGAGGAGGACAAGATGAAGAAGTAGAACAAGGACCCGAACAAGATGTGCAGCCACCAAACTACTACACTAATGCATCCAAAATTGAAGCATATTTACCTTTTATTTTTGCATAAATAGAGTAGGGATTTTTGTATTTCACTGCGCCTACGTGCGCTATTTCGTTGTTGTCTCAATAGGATCCCAAATCATGGAGTCATATATGAATATATCAATTAGATCTGTCATATTGTGTAATTATATAATATTTCTAAGTGGTAAAAGTCATTTTATGAATTTACCTTTGCACCTAAAAGAATAACAAACAAGGAGGAGGCATCAATGCCGATAACGACCACTGGAGCCCTCCCGGACCAGGCGCCATCGCAACCGCCTCGTCAAATAGTTTCTCCTGGCAAAGACGAGAGGGAGATCCGACATTCACAGCCACCAGAAACCACGAAACACCACATCCGAGAGGGATCTGAAGAAGGAACTTGGATGGAGTAAAATCCCGGCTGCTTCACAGATCATTGGAGGACAACACATCATCCCCTTCATCATCAACCGCTACATCTCCATCACCACTATCACCCCCATCTATTCTTGTAATAAAGATGATCTATTCTTGTGTCCGTATGCCTTGCTTATCTATGATATAATTATGATTTGTGTTTGATTTCTCTCTTTAGATGATATGTGAAGTCAATCACATATCATTTGTTTTCGGGACTAAAGGGAGGAAGAAACCCTTTGGACGTGTCTTGGAAGCATACCCGGAATGCCCCGTGATAGATTGGCGCCGGCTCGTAACCTACACGGTAAAAGGGGGATTAAAGAGGGATTTCCTAAGCTAATTATGATATCCATGGGGAACCCTTAATTGCGGTGGTTTATATGGGTGACTGCTCTCAAACATCATAGTGGTTATTTATAGGTGACCTCACACTTAGCTCAACAAAGTGGCTTCCTACGAGCCTTGTCGTGAACATCTTAATATGGGGCTCTCTTCACGCATATCATGACACAAGAAGTATGTTATCTTGTTTGCATATAACAATAATACTAAACTAGTGGTGTATCCTACATCCCCGAGAATGTTTTAGCCCTATTGAGTTCAACCACGCTTCTATATAAACTTATTACTTGTTTCATTTTACTTGTTTTAATTACTTTTCTACAAACAACCATAAACCATTCGAACACCCTTTACTTGATATCAAAGATAGCTTACAAGTATACTATGGTGGAGAGTAACGAGGGGCATAAAGACCTTTACCAATAGCTCTATGTGGGTTCGATATATTTACTTCGAAACTAGATACAATTGATCTATGCACTTGCAGTCATCAAGCTATTTTATGGCACCGTTGCCGGGGATCTAAGCGCATATTAGTTCTTAGTTACTTATTTTACTCATTGTTTTACTAAAGTTGTTTACTAGTTTCAGGTAAACCCCATGACTGCACTGATACGTCCATTTTGCATCACTATTCTATATCATAAATTACTGTTATTCATCGATATATTTCATATTAAGAGATGATACTTATGTTATTTCATCTGTATTTGCATGGTCGGTGACTTTTGGAGCATGGACCGCTGCAGTCAGGATTCTGATGGAAAAGGTGCTGTTTGGAGGCAAAATTCGCGAAGATCAGAAAATATGGTAAAATACATGGAAAATCCTATTTTTCCAGAAGACGAAGAAAGCCAGAAGGGGAAGCGGAGATGGGCCATAGGGGGCCCACACCAACCCCTAGCGCAGGCCAGCCTAGGCTGTGCCACTAATGTCTACACACATCTATTCTTGTAGACAGTTGTTGGGCCCCCAAGTGCACAGGTTTGTAGAACAGCAGCAAGTTTTCCCTTAAGTGGATCACCCAAGGTTTATCGAACTCAGGGAGGAAGTGGTCAAAGGTATTCCCTCTCAAGCAACCCTGCAATCAATATACAAGAAGTCTCTCGTGTCCCCAACACACCCAATACACTTGTCAGGTGTATAGGTGCACTAGTTCGGCGAAGAGATAGTGAGATACAAGTGGTATGGATAATTATAAGTGGTAATGGTGATATAAAATAGCTTGATGGTGTGGAAGAGACTAAAAGCAAACTGAAATAAAGATGGCAGCAAGCAAACATGTAATAGATCTAATAGCAAACGGTGTTTCAATGCTTAGAAACAAGGTCTAGGGATCATACTTTCACTAGTGAACACCCTCTCATATAAATATCTTCTCTTGATGATACTACTCTTGACTACTCTCCGGTTGAACACTCTAATCGATGGTAGGGCTATAACAACACACCTCAAAGTAAGCCTTTCCCATCTAGAAAACCCCACACTGTCACCTTGAGTACTAGATGAGTCCAACAAACACCACAATTTCATAAAGACATCCAACTCCAAATATAACTCATAACAAGTATTTGTAATCTCTAGCCTAAGTGCCACCATGGTGAGCACGCTGTCACTTTCACACACATGGGGAGAGCATAGATTCATTAAAGCACTTGAGTAGCAGAATAAATCTATAGATTACAATCTCCTGATCTCAATAAGATCATGCATAGAGAGAGAGATGAACACATAGCTACAGGTAGAACCCTTAGCCTCGAGAGAGAACTACTCCCTCCTCATCATGGGAATCAGCAATGGTGATGGAGATGGTGGTGGAGATCGATGGAGATGGCTCCGGGGGCACTTCCCCGTCCCGGCAGGGTGCTGGAACAGAGACTTTCTGTCCCCCGAATCTCCCCTTCGGTGGCGGCGGTGCTGCAGAACTTTTCGTGGCTGGAGGCTTGACTCTTTAGGGTTTATGCATCGGGAGGCTTCTTATAGGCCAGAGGGCAAGGTCGGTGGGCGGCCAGGGGGCCCACACCATGCCCTGGCGCGGCCTAGGGGGGACCCGCGCCATGGGGTGGTGTGGCCACCCTGTGGCCCCTCTCCGACTCTCCTTCTGGCTCCATCAGTCTTCCGGGAAAATATCAACTTTGGCTTTTGTCCGGTCCAATTCTGAGAATATTGCTTTTCTGACTTGCCTGGAACCAAAAACAGCAGAAAACAGGCAACTGGCATTGTGGCACTTGTTAATAGGTTAGTCCAAGAAATCATATGAAAAGTACTCCAAAGTGTGGACAAAACATAAGAAAGTAGATAAAACCAAGCATGGAACATCAAAAATGATAGATACATTTGCAATGTATCAACATCCCTAAGCTTAACTCCGGCTCGTCCTCGAATAGGTAAGTGGTAAAAAGAAAGAATAATTTTTGAGGTGACACGCACCATCAAAGACTTGATCAACGTATTTGTAAAACATTCAAAGCTGGGATCATAGTACTTCAATCATAACATGAAAGACAAAGTTCTAGCAATAAGACAAAGAAACTATGTTGCAACATGAAAAGGCACAAACAAAGATTCATGAATAACAATGCTTTGCAAGACGTTTGTTTGTTTCACATAAAGAAAACATAGCATAGTAGTATTCATCTTGTCCCTCATAGAGTAGCAAACATAAATGCATAGGACACCTTCAAAGTTTATAAGAGTGACTAGATACAAATAGTTTAAAACAAGCAATATCAAAGCTATGCATCAATCAACAAGTCTTCGGACAATGCACATAGAACTAAGAATGGCCACTATGCTCTCAAAGTAAGTGCATAAAGATAGAAGGTGGACACTCAATATATAAGTGGAAGAAAGGCCTTCATAGAAGGAAGTAGGGAATCAAGTTTCATAAAGACCTTCCAAAAATTATGGTACTTAATAGCTTTCAGCTCTCATTGCCCCTATCATAAGCATATTGAAGGTGATTAAGGTTAAAGTGACAAAACTAAGAGGATATGCTTGACAAGTTATAAACCGAAATCTCATGCCCCTTACTTACGAAGACCGAACCTCATGCTACTCAACTTTAGTCACGAGTAAGCTCTTGTCATTGTAAGTACATATGTATCATAAAGAACCGCCAATGGGTTACCTCTTGCACATGATACATAAGCTATCCCATAATCAAAATGACAAGGCAAGCATACAATGAGCATCTCAGCGATCTTTTTATTTGCTATTTGCATAGGTTTTTATTGAGGATGCTTCATAGAGTGCTCATTATGGTTATGCTGCAAGTTGCCACCATGATTAGGCATGGCTTAGGCTAGCGGCCCAGACGTTTCTCTAACACACATACAATCTCCATGATCTTACAAGTTCCACTTTTATTTCACACCGCCGGGATCCATAAGCAAAAGAACATGATATCAACGGGGTACAAAGTACAAGTGCAATGTTGAAAGCGTTCCCCATGATACATGGTTCTGCTAATTTCAACTTATAAAGCGCAAGCATATACGCAACAAAGAAGGACCCAATGATTCAAGTTTATTAGATGCAAGAAAGTAAAGTGTGCCATCAAGTTCGTGAGAGCTTTAATCAATAGTTTTCTCATAACAAGTTTAATTTGGAAGGTAGACAAAAACATGAATATACTTGGAATAGAAAATGCTAATAGGTAGGTTTGGTGGACTCTTTGGAATAACTTGGTTTAGGGAGTTGGATGCATGAGTGGAACTCATACTTGGTTGTGGAGGCTAGCAAAAGACTGGGAGCGACAAACTAAGAGAACAATAATGGACATAATCATGCAGAGCGACAAAACATCATTGATCAAAGCATAAAGTGATACTACAAGTTGAAAACTAAAGGATCATAAAGGCTATGGTGACTTGGGATAGTCATAACATGGTGTGAGCATGTGCCAAGTCAACCCAAATGAAGCATCAAAGGAGAATACCACTATACTATGCTTTAATATGCTAAAACAACGCATGATTCATCCAAGGCACATTAAGAAATCTCAATTGTTTATAACAAGTCATGCTACAGCAAAGAATACTAAGCATAAAGCCAAAACAATATCAAGCATGGCATGAAAAAGCATAGGCCACAATCAAAAACAAGCTCTTTTTACCACATAAGCATGAACTTTCCTACTCTTTTCCAAACCAAACCAAACTATTTGCAAACCAATTTATGAAAGAGGGGGTCCAACCAATTTATTCAGCAAACTAAGAAAACCAAGCAAACTAAAAACCAAAACGAAAACAAAAAAGAAGACGCTCCGAGAAAAACACAACAGTGCATGAAACAATAAAAATGAAGCGTTTGGAAGAAACCTAGGATTTTTATTGATGAAGAAGGGGATGCCTTGGGCATCCCCAAGCTTTGACGCTTGTACTTCTTGGATATTTCTTGGGGTGACACGCGTGGCATCCCCAAGCTTGAGCTTTAGTCCATCCTTCATCTTATTACTCATTCCTTCCATACACCTGAAATTTTTCCTTCATACAAAACTTCACACAATCTTCATTAGCAACATTAGTGCACTCAAGATAAAAGGTCTTAAGGTTCAGTTCTAAGACCAAATAAACTTCCATTATAACACTAGCTACTGTAGCACTTCCCTCAAAAAGCTCAATGCCCCAAAAGAATTCAAAAAGGAACCAACAAGAAGCAAATGCAGAAAATGGCAGAAATCTGTCAAAACAGACCAGCAGGTAAAGACGAATTTATTCGAAGAACTTATGTTGCTCAAATCAAAAAGTGTTGAACTAACGAAAGTTATATAACAACCTGGGGAAGAAGCACCAAAATTACAGCCTCAAAAGGACATACAGAGATTTACACTAATTTTTACGGCGAAGCACAGAAATCTGTTTCGGGATAGCAACTTTCCCAATCATTACTTCTCTCTCATTAGAGGTTACTCTTGGCACAAATTGCAAATAAAAAGGATAAGGAGAGGTTATTACAGAGGTAATAACTTCCAGGACTCATATAAAACTTTTGGGTTATCTCCCAATAAGTACTTTTCTTTAATGCCTTTAAATTAGGCTTGATAGTTTGAGAAGATGCTCACATAAGAAATAAGAATTGAAGTAAAAGAGAGCATCAAGAAGCAAATTCAAAGCACATTTAAGTCTAACCCACTTCCTATGCATAGGAATCTTGTAAAGAAATAAGTCATGAAAGCACAAAGCAACAAGCATAGGAAAGAAAAACAAGTGCAACTTCAAGACTTTCAACATAAAGAGGGGAAACTTAATATTATTGAGATGCATAAAACCATGTTTCCCTCTATCATAATAACTTTCAGTAGCATCATGAATAAAATTAACAATATAACTATCACAAGAAACATTCTTATCATGAGCCACATGCATATAATAATTATTACTCTCCACATAAGCATAGTTATTCTTATTAGTTGTAGTGGGAGCAAATTCAACAAAATAGCTATCATTATTATTCTCATCACCATAATCATCAAATATAGGAGGCATATTGTAATCATAATTCATTTTCTCCTCAATAGTAGGTGGACTGAAAATATCATATTCATCATTGTAATCATCATATATTGGAGGTTTGGTATCATCATAAGCAATAGAATAGCTATCTTCCAAAGCTGGGGAGCTGAAAAGATCATTTTCATAAAAACTAGCTTCCCCAAGCTTAGACTTTTCCATAACATTAGCAATAATGGTGTCCAAAGAATTCATACTAATAACATTACTATTAGCATGCAAATAAAGTTCCATAGGTTTTTTAATTTTCTCTTCAAACACTTCATGTCCTAACTCAAGATAAATACTATAAAGCTCTCTTATTTTGTTGTTGTTTTCCATTAAGCCTAACTAGTGAAAACAAGAAACAAAAAGACAAAATTGCAAAATCTAAAGGAAATAACTTCGAGCACTCACACCGGAGGATGTGAGTACCTTTTACCTTACCTCCCCGGCAATGGCGCCAGAAAATAGCTTGATGTCTACGCACTTCTATTCTTGTAGACAGTTGTTGGGCCTCCAAGTACAGAGGTTTGTAGAAAAGCAGCAAGTTTTCCCTTAAGTGGATCACCCAAGGTTTATCGAACTCAGGAAGGAAGTGGTCAAAGGTATTCCCTCTCAAGCAACCCTGCAATCAAGATACAAGAAGTCTCTTGTGTCCCCAACACACCCAATACACTTGTCAGGTGTATAGGTGCACTAGTTTGGCGAAGAGATAGTGAAATACAAGTGGTATGGATAATTATAAGTGGTAATTGTGATAGAAAATAGCTTGATGGCATGGAAGAGACTAAAAGCAAACTGAAATAAAGATGGCAGCAAGCAAACATGTAATAGATCTAATAGCAAATGGTGTTTCAATGCTTAGAAACAAGGTCTAGGGATCATACTTTCACTAGTGAACACCCTCTCATATAAATATCTTCTCTTGATGATACTACTCTTGACTACTCTCCGGTTGAACACTCTAATCGATGGTAGGGCTATAACAGCACACCTCAAAGTAAGCCTTTCCCATCTAGAAAACCCCACACTGTCACCTTGAGTACTAGATGAGTCCAACAAACACCACAATTTCATAAAGACATCCAACTCCAAATATAACTCATAAAAAGTATTTGTAATCTCTA
Source organism: Avena eriantha (assembly GCA_910589775.1). Lineage (NCBI taxonomy): Eukaryota > Viridiplantae > Streptophyta > Magnoliopsida > Poales > Poaceae > Avena > Avena eriantha. Next base: position 330,553,798 of record OU342740.1, on the reverse strand, counting down.
GCCTAAGTGCCACCATGGTGAGCACGCTGTCACTTTCACACACATGGGGACAGCAGAGATTCATTAAACCACTTGAGTAGCATAATAAATCTATAGATTACAAGCTCATGATCCCAATAAGATCATGCATAGAGAGAGAGATGAACACATAGCTACAGGTAGAACCCTTAGCCTCGAGAGAGAACTACTCCCTCCTCATCATGGGAATCAGCAATGGTGATGGAGATGGTGGTGGAGATCGATGTAGATGGCTCCGGGGGCACTTCCCCGTCCCGGCACGGTGCCGGAACAGATACTTTCTGTCCCCCGAATCTCCCCTTCGGTGGCGGCGGCGCTGCGGAACTTTTCGTGGCTGGAGGCTTGACTCTTTAGGGTTTATGCATCGGGAGGCTTCTTATAGGCCAGAGGGCAAGGTCGGTGGGCGGTCGGGGGGCCCACACCATGCCCTGGCGCGGCCTGGGGGGACCCGCACCATGGGGTGGTGTGGCCACCCTGTGGCCCCTCTCCGACTCTCCTTCTGGCTCAGTGAGTCTTCCGGGAAAATATCAACTTTGGCTTTTGTCCGGTCCAATTTCGAGAATATTGATTTTCTGACTTTCCTGGAACCAAAAACAGCAGAAAATAGGCAACTGGCACTATGGCACTTGTTAATAGGTTAGTCCAAGAAATCATATGAAAAGTACTCCAAAGTGTGGACAAAACATAAGAAATGAGATAAAACCAAGCACGGAACATCAAAAATGATAGTTACATTTGCAATGTATCAGCCACTAGGTGGTGTGGCCGCCCTAGTCCACCCCTGGCTCTCCCCGAGGAGCGACCACACAAAGATTCCGCCGCCTCTGCGGGGCAGAAAACACCGAGAGAGAAAGATCTCTCCGGTAGACAGAATTCTGCCGGGGGAATTCCTTCTCGGAGAGGGGAGATCGTCGCCATCAACACCACCATCAAGCTGGACTTCATCGGGATCATCATCATATTCATCACCACCATCATCTCCACCAACAACATCATCACCACCATCATCTCGCTATAACAATTGGGTTGGATCTTGCATAATTCTTAGGGGAAACTTTCCCGGTGTTGATTACTCTTTGTAGTTGATGCTATTGAGTGGAATCATTGAATTATTGTTTATGTTCAGATTGTTACACATCATTATTTCATCTCTGATCATGATCCATATGATGTCCTGTGAGTATTTCGTTTGGTTCTTGAGGACATGGGAGAAGTCATGTTGTTAGTAGTGGAGTTGTGTTGAGAAAGATTCAATGGTTTGTCAATTAAGTTTTGGTGTACTTATTCTAGTTGTGTCATGTGAACGTCGACTACATGACACTTCACCTATATGGGCCTAGGGGAATGCATTGTGTATTTGGCCACTAATCCTATGGGTTGCCGGAGTGACAGAAATCTGAACCCCCGTTAGGAAACCATTGCACAAGGGACGTCAAGGTCTTAGAGTTTAAAGTTGTGGTTAGGTTCCTACCTTAATTACTTTCTTGTACTTACGGATGTTTGCAAGGGGTATAATCACAAGTATGTATTAGTCCTAGGAAGGTCGGTACATTAGCATAGGTTCACCCACACAACACTTAGCAAGCTAAAGAAGATTAATCAACTATGTGAAGCGAAAGCACTTGATGATATTCCCATGTGTCCTCGAGAACGTTTGGTCATCTTAAGTAATACAACCGGCTTGTCCTTTGCTAAAGAAAGGATTGGGCCATTCGCTGCATTTATTCTTTTTTGTCTTTTATTTACTCGTACTTTATTTTACTTGCATTATCAAAAAACCCTAAAAATCCGGTTGCTAAGTATTTGCAGAGAATTCCTGATCCATACCACTAGCCAGCACCTTCTTCTCCTCGTTGGGTTCGACACTCTTACTTATTGAAAATACTGCGATAGACCCCCTATACTTGTGGGTCATCAAGACTATTTTCTGGCGCCGTTGCCGCGGAGTGAAGCGCTATTGGAGAGTGGAACTAGTAAAGGAAACTTCTACTATGAGTATTGTTTACTTCTGTTAGTTGCTTTATTTTCATTATGGATAATTCGTCGAGTTTCTTTTTTCGTAATGCTACTACCACTGCTAAGGTAGTAGATGAACCACCACCTACTAAGAATGATGCTTTTAAAATACCTACAAGAATTATTGATCGTGTTATGGATAACTACTATGTTGGGGATGGAACTGTCCATCCCAGTGATCATTTAATCTTTATACACGAATTATGCGGGTTGTTCAAGTGTGCAGGTATTACTACAGATCAGGTTAAGAAGAAGTTATTCTTATTATCACTGAAAGGAAGAGCTGATGAATGGTATAAGCTGCTGAAGATTGGTCAAGCTCTTGAATGGGAGGAAATAGTACCTCTCTTTTATTCAAAATTTTATCCTCCTAGTGAGATTCATAAAGATCGGAATCAAATATACAACTTTTGGCCTCTTGATGGAGAGAGTACAGCTCAAGCTTGGGGGAGATTGAAGTTACTTATGCTCAAATGTCCCATTCATGAGCTCCCCAACAATATTATTATCAATAACTTTTATGCAAGGCTTTCTCTTCATGACAAGGATCTATTGGATGCTTCTTGTGCTGGATCATTCACTCGCATGGAAGAAGAAGCTAAATGGGATCTTCTAGACCATATTCAAGACAATGCTGAAGCTTGGGAGAACGACAAAGGAAGAAAGTCAGGTATAAATCATGATTATGAATGCATTGATTCTTTTGTGGGAACTGATGACTTTCAAAATATTAGTAATGCGTATGGTCTTGATTTACAAGTTATTACAAATTGTTTTAAGGCTTTTGCTTCTTATATTGAAATTCCAAAAAAGGGATGGAGCAAATACCATGCACCTTATAAAGATATTGTTGACTGTGTTCCTGTTGGGAGTACTGAGTTTTACACTATTGATCACATCTTACATGAACCTTACATTGAGAAAATGCCTTTTCCAGCTAAGATAAAGGAACATTCTATGATAGCTAGTATGGTTAATGAAAGTACAAATAAAGCTGTTGAACCTGATAAACAAATGGACGATGAACCTATAATAGAAAATGTGAAAGACTTTATCACTAAATATGTAGAAGAGGGACATACTATCCTTTGTAAGGATACCTCTAATATTGTTTCACAAAGTAGTGTTATGAGAGCTAGTGTTCATGTGTTTTCTGTTAGAATAAATGATCATTGATACGATGGTTCTTGTGATAGTTATATTGTTAAGTTTATGCATGATACTGAAAGTTACTATGAGAGAGGGAAAAGTGTTCTTATGCATCTCAATAATATCAAGTTTCCTCGTTTTATGCTTAAAGTCTTTATGTTGCACTTGTTTTGCCTTCCTATGCTTGCAACCTCTGGTTTCAACAACTTGTTTGCTTACAAAATTCCTTTGCATAGGAAGTGGGTTAGACTTAAACATGCGTATTTTTGCTTCTTAATGCTCTTTTTCACTTCAATTCATATTCCAAAGTGAGCATCATCAAAATTATCAAGCCCATCTTAATGGCTATAAAGAAAGAGCTTTTTGGGAGACAACCCAATTTATTTGTGTTTTCGGTTTCTTTTTCTTTTTCTTTGAGTCTTGGAAGTTATTACTTCGGTAATAACCTCTCCTTATCCTTTTTGTATGGTTTTTGTGTCAAGATCAACCTCTAATGAGAGAGAAGTAAGATTTGGGGAAGTTGCTGTCCCGAAACAGATTTTTGTGCTTCACGCTAAAAATTCGTGAGAGATCTCTGTCTGTCGGTTTGAGCTGTAATTTTTGGTGCTTCTGCCCCAGGTTATTATTTAACTTTCGTTAGTTTTGCACTTTTTGATTTGAGCAACAGAAGATTTTCGAAAAAAATGGTTTTTGCTTGCTGGTCTCTTTTGACAGATTTTGACCACTCTTGCATTTGCTTGTTTAAATCAATTTCCTTTTTGAATTCTTTTTGGGTTTTCGGAAGGAGTTGCTACAGTAGCTTATGCTTTGATGGTTTTCAGTTGAAATTGAACTCGAAAAGGTTTATTACCTCGTATGCACTAATGTTGCTAATGAGAACTGTGTGAAGTTTTGTGTGAAAGAAATTTCCAGGATAGTGGAGAAAATGGTGTCATAAGAAAGAGAAAGGTTTCATGAATCAAGCAATAAGTGTATGAAGATGAAGATATTGATGTTATTCAAGTGGTGACTCCGGAAGAATCTACTAAATACCAAATTCAGAGACCTGTAGAGTCTGTTTTCGAATAAGTACAATTATGGTCAGAAAAGTTCCGCGAAAGATCTGTCCAGTTAATTTTTGCAGTTTTTATCCAACAAGGAAAGATACGAAGCGAAAGAGGGACAGAAACGGAGCCTGGGTGGCTCACACCACCCTGTGGCACGGGCCCACCCCAGGCCGTGCCACCAGGTGGTGTGGCCACCTCGGACTCTGTCTCCGACCCGTTTTCTCCCAGTACCTTCCTTTTGTTGTGAAACTTCGTAATATATAATCCCCTGGATCCCCTGAGGTTCGTATATTGTGTTCTCGTCGTGTTTTCATTTCGATCTGTTTTTGCCAGAAACTATTCTTGAAAGCTTAGAAGCATAATGGTGTCCGCCAAGGATAAAGGGAAGGCGCCTATGGAGGAAGATCTCCAAGACCCCGGTCAGGAGAAGGAGATCAAGAGTGAAGGTGAAGAGGAGACAAAGCAAAGCCAACATCCGCACATTGGCACTACCGTTGCAAGCATTAGAGTGGTGGTGAACCCTACCAGGATCAGAAGGACTACACGGATGTCAACTGGAGGGAAGCCTCTGCATCACTGTCTGGCACCACAGACACCTTCTCCAAGCACCAAGAGTACCTTCCATACATTTATCCATAAATATGTAGGAAAGGAAGACCGCAAGGAAGGAGAGTGGGGAAAGAATCGCAAGAGCTAGGATTCACAACCTGACATGATCATGCACCGCATCGAGCATAACTCGGAGTTGATTCGTACTCTCACCTTCGAGATTGAGGACTTGGGGAAATTGGTCAAGAAGCTCATTGAAAGGATACCACCACCACCGAAGGAGTAACTCGTCATCAGGTTTTGGCATCCCCTTGGTTTGTTCCAGGCTTGGGGGAGTGCTGCGGTATCATATCACTACCTTCTATCTTTTTACCTTGTTAGTAGAGTCATATCATGAATAGAGAAGTTATTATGTAGGATGGTTTGGATTATGGAAGTGTCCCCTCTCTTGTTAGATATGTATCCCTTGGTGTGATTTGCCATTATGGAATATTAATGAGAAGTTCTATCATTTACTCTTTTGCATATCTTATACTAGTTTTTAATTCGTGGTTATATGATTGATCTTGTTGTTAGTATTGGTATCACTTTGGGATCATTGAGTTAATTTAGTTGGTTTTGGCAAACCTAGCTCGGCCAGTAGCAACACTATTTTTGAGAGTTGAATGAAAAAAGATAAAAAGTACTCTAAAGAAATATAATTTCATCATCTTTCTTTCTTGATTTTCTCATAAGTCTAGTATTCTCTAGATCTTTTGTGCTCCCAAGGAAGATTGCATGTTTGTTTTTATCACTTGTATGTTTGTTTGTTTCCTTCAACTCTTATACTTGCTACCTAGCCTTGCTAGCAAAAAACCTGTACCGAGAGGGAATTCTTCTCGTGCATCCAACCCTTAAACCAAAACCTATGCCATTTGTGTCCACCATACCTACCTATTAGCATTATTGCTATTCCAAGTAAATTCATGTTTTTATCTACCTTCCAAATTAAACTTGTTATGTGAAAATTAGTGATTAAAGCTCTCACGAACTTGATGGCACACTTTACTTTTCTTGCATTTAATAAACTTGAACCATTGTGTCCATCTTTGTTGCGTATATGCCTGCGCTTTATAAGTTGAAGTTAGCAGAACCATGTATCATGGGGAATGCTTTCAACACTGCATTGGTACTTTGTACCTAGTTGATATCATGTTCTTTTGCTTATGGATCCTAGCGGTGTGAAATAAAAGTGGAACTTTTAAGATCATGGAATTTGTATGTGTGTTAGAGAAATGCCTAGGCCTCTAGCCTAAGCCATGCCTAATCATGGTGGAAACTTGCAGCATAACTATAGTGAGCATTTCTATGAAGCATCCTCAATAAAAACCTATGCAAATAGCAAATAAAAAAATCACTGAGATGCTCATTGTCTGCTTGCCTTGTCATTTTGATTATGGGATAGCTCTTGTGTCATGTGCAAGGGGTACCCTGTTGGCGGTTCTCGATGATACACATGTATTTACAATGACAAGAGCTTACTTGTGACTGAAGTTGAGTAGCATGAGGTTCGGTCTTCATAAGTAAGGGGCATGGGACTTAAATTTGTAACTTGTCAAGCATATCCTCTTAGTTGTGTCACTTTAACCTTAAGCACCAAAAGATGCCTATGATAGGGGCAATGAGAGCTGAAAGCTAATAAGTATCATAATTTTTGGGAGCTCTTTATGAAACTTGAAATCCATGCTTCCCTCTACAAAGGGCCTTTCTTTTACTTTTTAGTTGAGTCAGTAAACCTATTTCCTTCTAGCTCAGCAAGTATTTTGAGTTGTTGTGTTTCATTCATTCATATGATGATTTATTCAATCATGTTTCTTATGTTCCTTGTTTTGCACATTGCTCTTATCTTGGTGTCTATTACTTTGAAAGCCATCATTGAAAATCAGTTATTTGTGAACTCCAGCAAATTGTCAACTATTCTTCGACCAAGAGCTAAGTTTGCCATTACCAATTATGATTTACTTGATGTATCTTTATTGTGTTTCCTTTACTTATTGCAAGTTAAGTTATATAATGGTGAGTTTTCTACTATTATGATCTATGTATTGATGAATGTGATGTTGCTTGTCCGTATTCTTTTATCGACTCTTCACTCCATAAACTTGAGGTCATGTTTATTGAGCTCAGTTTTGCTTGGGGACAAGCGAAGTCTAAGCTTGGGGGGAGTTGATACGTCCATTTTGCATCACTATTCTATATCATAATTTACTGTTATTCATCGATATATTTCATATTAAGAGATGATACTTATGTTATTTCATCTGTTTTTGCATGGTTGATGACTTCTGGAGCATGGACCGCTGCAGTCAGGATTCTGATGGAAAAGGTGCTGTTTGGAGGCAAAATTCGCGAAGATCAGAAAATCCGGGAAATACATGGAAAATCCTATTTTTCCAGAAGACGAAGAAAGCCAGAAGGGGAAGCGGAGATGGGCCACAGGGGGCCCACACCACCCCCTGGCGTGAGCCAACCTAGGATGCGCCACCAGGTGGTGTGGCCGCCCTGGTCCACCCCTGGCTCTCCCTCTGGCGTATATTATCCTCCCGAAACCCTAAGACTCGGGGAGCAACCACAGAAAGATTCTGCCACCTCTACGGGGCGGAAAACACCGAGACAGAAAGATCTTTCCGGTAGACAGAATTCTGCCGGGGGAATTCCTTCCCGGAGAGGGGAGATCGTCGCCATCAACACCACCATCAAGCTAGACTTCATCGGGATCATCATCATCATCATCACCACCATCATCTCCACCAGCACCATCATCACCACCACCATCTCGCTATAACAATTGGGTTGAATCTTGCATAGTTCTTAGGGGAAACTTTCCCGGTGTTGATTACTCTTTGTAGTTGATGCTATTGAGTGGAACCATTGAATTATTGTTTATGTTCAGATTGTTACACATCATTATTTCATCTCTGATCATGATCCATATGATGTCTTGTGAGTAGTTCGTTTGGTTCTTGAGGACATGGGAGAAGTCATGTTGTTAGTAGTGGAATTGTGTTGAGAAAGATTCAATGGTTTGTTAATTAAGTTGTGGTGTACTTCTTCTAGTGGTGTCATGTGAACGTCGACTACATGACACTTCACCTATATGGGCCTAGGGGAATGCATTGTGTATTTGGCTACTAATCGTAGGGGTTGCCGAAGTGACAGAAACTTGAACCCCCGTTAGGAAACCATTGCACAAGGGACGTCAGGGTCTTAGAGTTTAAAGTTGTGGTTAGGTTTCTACCTTAATTACTTTCTTGTACTTACGGATGTTTGCAAGGGGTATAATCACAAGTATGTATTAGTCCTAGGAAGGTCGGTACATTAGCATAGGTTCACCCACACAACACTTAGCAAGCTAAAGAAGATTAATCAACTATGTGAAGCGAAAGCACTTGACGATATTCCCATGTGTCCTCGAGAACGTTTGGTCATCTTAAGTAATACAACCGGCTTGTCCTTTGCTAAAGAAAGGATTGGGCCACTCGCTGCATTTTTTCTTTTTTTCTTTTATTTACTCGTACTTTATTTTACTTGCATTATCAAAAACCCCTAAAAATTTGGTTGCTAAGTATTTGCAGAGAATTTCTGATCCATACCACTAGCCAACACCTTGTGCTCCTCGTTGGGTTCGACACTCTTACTTATCAAAAATACTGCGATACACCCCCTATACTTGTGGGTCATCATCCACTCAGACTGATTAATCAGCTCGATACTACTAAATACCTCGGGACATTCAATAGAGGTTTATTTAAAGAATTCCCGAGTGGGAGTGAACCAGAGTACGAGGTTAACCCTCATTTTATCGCTATTATTAAAGTGAAAACTTTTGCAGGAGATGATCCCGATGAGGATCTTTATAACCATTTAATGCATTTCACCTAGCTATGTTGTACTCTTAAATTGAGAGGCTATTCTGATGATGAATTCAAACTTAAATTGTTTAGCAAAACTCTAACCAACACTTCTTTGGCTTGCTATAGAATCTGCCCTGCAAAGAAAATTGATACCTAGGAAAAACTTAAAGTAGAATTTGTCTCTCTATTCTTTCCCAAGGTAAAAACTGCTGAAGTAAGAAGGGCAATTACAGACTTCAAGAATCGCCCAGGTGAAGGTTTGGTAAGAGCCTACAAAAGGTACAAGTCTCTACTTCACAAATGTTCCCTTCAAGATTTACCAAAATGGTATGTATTATATATTTTCTATGGAGGACTTCATCAAGAAATTAAACATGAGCTTGACACAAATTCAGGAGGTTCTTGCATGGAGTTAACTATAATAAAAGCTTGGGAACTTTTAGAACGAATTCACCATAATAGAGAAACATGGGGATTTGATTTAGGAGGCGAAGGAGGTATAGAAATTGAATATGATTGTCTCAATGCTTATAAATACTCCGGTAAGGTAAAAGAAAATGCTAATTAACTGCAACTTGATGATGATATTATCTTGCAAATCCTTCAGTCTTTTATAGAACATATTGAATCCCCAAAGAAAGACTAGATTCATTATACTCCGCCACCTGAGCTAGTTGTTGGAGAAGATCCAATAATTATGGCCCCTATCAAGCCAATGAGGGAGGTATCCTGGTACGTTGAACCCTTTCCTTTTTCAAGGACGGTGAGAAGACATATGATGGCTTAGCAACTTGAGGATCAACGCGAAGAGGAAGAATTATTTCTCAAGAAGTTGGAAGAGGAAACAAAAATAAGGAAAACTGAAGAAGAGCGTGTACAAGAGGCAGATGCATCAATAAAGGAAGATATTTTCACCATGTTTGCACATTGCAATGTGATTGAGCTAGATTCCAAAGTGTTGCAATTTATTAAAGGAAGGGTAAAAGCTAAAGAAGTGGGTAAGCCTATTCTTCCATGCACTTTCAGAGGAACTTCCTATTATGGTCTTTGTGACATTGGTACAGCTGTTAACGTTATCACTTGTAATTTTTATTTAAAAATTCAAAATGAATTAGATCCAGCTGAATTGGAAGATACATATGACTATAATGCTTTCAGATAAAACTCTAAGAGTCCCTATGGGAATAATTAGGAACGTACCAATATGTATTGGACCTTACAAATATCCTATTGATTTTCTGCTTATTGATATTCCCACTAACGTTTATTGTCCCATCATATTTGGAAGAACTTTTCTAAATACCACAGGAGCAAACATATACTACAAGAAGCAAACTGTGTCCCTCAAGTTTGGTGAAGAGAAAATGGATTTTCATCTCTCCAAATTCGACCATAAGCTGGCTATTGAAGATTTAGATGATGATGAGTATGAACGCGAAGAAGAAGGTAATATTGTAAATTTAGCATCAATAGTCATTGAGACTCTTGATGATTATCTAGCAAGAAGTTTAGTCAATAATAATGATATTTTTCAAGACATAGAAAAATCTGAAATAGATAACTATCTCGACTCCACTCCTATGGTGGACATCAAGATTAATCAAAAATATGAAGAACCTATAAGGAAAGGAGATGAGGCTCTTCCTCCTCCAACTCTTAAAACTCTACCAAAGAAACTAAAATATTGGTTTCTTGATGAGACAAATAATTTCCCTGTTATTGTAAGTGCTAACCTGGCAGAGAAAGAGGAGGAAAACTTAATGAAGGTTCTCCGCATGCATTGAAATGCTCTTGGGTATTCGATGAGTGACTTGAAGGGATTCGGTCCCTCGATAGCCGCCAATAGAATATTCATGGAATAAGGAGCTCAGCCGGTCGCGGACTTTCAGCAACGTCTTAAACCTCATATGAAAGAGGAGGTAAGAAAATAAATAATACGTTTGTTGAATGTAGGCGTCATCTTTCATGTGGAGGAGAGTGAATGGGTAAGTCCCGTTCATTGTGTTCCAAAGAAAGGTGGGTTCACGATTGTGGAAAATGAACATAATGAAATGGTACCTACTAGGATGATGTCTACGCACTGCTATTCTTGTACACAGTTGTTGGACCTCCAAGTGCAGAAGTTTGTAGAATACCAGCAAGTTTTCCCTTAAGTGGATCACCCAAGGTTTATCGAACTCAGGGAGGAAGTGGTCAAAGGTATCCCCTCGCAAGCAACCCTGCAATCAAGATACAAGAAGTCTCTTGTGTCCCCAACACACCCAATACACTTGTCAGGTGTATAGGTGCACTAGTTCGGCGAAGAGACAGTGAAATACAAGTGGTATGGATCATTATAAGTGGTAACGGTGATAGAAAATAGCTTGATGGTGTGGAAGAGACTAAAGGCAAACTGAAATAAAGATGGAAGCAAGCAAACATGTAACAGATCTAATTGCAAACGATGTATCAATGCTTAGAAACAAGGCCTAGGGATCATACTTTTGCTAGTGAACACTCTCATATAAATATCTTCTCTTTATGATACTACTCTTAACTACTCTCCAGTTGGACACTCCAATCCATGGTAGGGCTATAACAACACTCCTCAAAGTAAGCCTTTCCCATCTAGATAACCCCACACTGTCACCTTGAGCTCTAAATAGGTCCAACAAACACCACAATTTCATAAAGACATCCAACTCCAAATATAACTCATAACAAGTATTTGTAATCTCTAGCCTAAGTGCCACCATGGTGTGCACGCTGTCACTTTCACACACATGGGGAGAGCAGAGATCTATTAAAGCACTTGAGTAGCTAGGTAGATCTATAGATTACAAGCTCATGATCTCAATAAGATCATGCATAGAGAGAGATGAACACATAGCTACCGTTAGAACCCTTAGCCTCGAGAGAGAACTACTCCCTCCTCATCATGGGAATCAGCAACGGTGATGGAGATGGTGATGGAGATCGATGGATATGGCTCCGGGGGCACTTCCCCGTCACGGCAGGGTGCCGGAACAGAGACTTTCTGTCCCCCGAATCTCCCCTTCGGTGGCGGCGGCACTGTGGAACTTTTTGTGGATTTCTGATTAACCATTTAGGATTTCCGCATCGGGAGGAATATATAGGTGAAAGGGCAAGGTCGGTGGAGGCCGGAGGGGCCCACAGCACCTGGTGGCGTGGCCAAGGGGGACCCGCGCCACCCTATGGTGTGGCTGGCCCCTGGCCCCACTTTGTCTCGTCTTCTGGCTCCGTGTTCCCCTCGGTGAAATATTGACTTTGGCTTTTGTCCCGTCCAATTCCGAGAATATTCATTTTCTGACCTTCTGGAACCAAAAGCAGCAGAAAACGGGCAACTGGCACTGTGGTATCTTGTTAATAGGTTAGTCCAAGAAACTCTATGAAAAGTACTCCAAAGTGTGGACAAAACACAAGAAAGTAGATAAAACCAAGCATGGAACATCAAAAATTATAGATACATTTGCAATGTATCATAGACTGTTTTTGGACATATGATGTGCATTGACTATAGGAAACTAAATAAGGAAACTCGAAAGAAAGGCTTGCTATGCATTCTCATTTTTGCTACTTAGATGGTTATTCCAGTTTTTTCCAAATTGTTGTACACCCTGATGATCAACTAAAAACTACTTTCATTTGTCCTTATGGCCTTTATGCCCATCGTCATATGCCTTTTGGTCTTTGCAATGCTCCTGCCACTTTCCAAAGATGCATGACTGCTATTTTTGCCGATTATGTTGAAAGTATTATGGAAGTGTTCATGGAGGATTTCTCTGTTTATGGAACTTCCTTTAATCATTGTATCCGTAATCTTCACAAAGTTTTGCAGAGACGTGAAGGCACTAACTTAGTCTTGAACTAGGAGAAATGTCATTTCATGGTCCAAGAAGGCATAGTACTCGGTCACAAATTCTCAAGTAAGGGCATAGAAGTCGATAAGGCAAAGATTAAAGCAATAGAAATGTTGCCTCCTCCTCCAGATATAAAAGGTATAAGAAGCTTTTTAGGTCATGTAGGGTTTTATAGAAGATTCGTTAAGAATTTTTCAAAAACTGCTAGACCATTAACTAACCTTCTTCAAAAGGATTTTTTTTAACTTTGATGAAAAATGTCTTACTTCTTTCAACATATTAAAGCAAGCCCTTCTTGAAGCTCCCGTTATAAAACCACCTAATTGGAAGAAACCTTGCTATTTTGCGAAGCTAGCCATGAAACTATAGGAGCAATTCTTTGTCAGTATGATGGTGATGATCTTAATATCATTAATCATGCTAGTCGCACCTTAACCGGGGCCCTGAAGAACTATCCTATGGCTGAAAAAGAATTCTTCGCTGTAGTCTTCTCTTGTGATAAATTTAGATCTTATATCATGGACTCCAAAGTTAGAGTAAATACCGATCGTGTTGGCTTGAAGGAAATCCTAGAAAGGACTCATGTTAAGCCAAGAATGATCCATTGGACTCTACTTCTGCAAGAATATGATTTACAGATCTTACAAAGGAAGGAAGAGGTGGAGGAAACATTCGTGGATACTCAAGGAGTTGCTCATCCTAAAGAGGTATCATCCGTGTGTTTACCTGTGGGAACCACACTACCAAAAAGGAAGTTCCCTATTTCCTCTTCCAATGGTTTTGGTGATTTTCTATGACCTGTTTTATTTGAAGAGAGGAAGAAAAGAAACTCAAATGAGACCTTCTCCCCTCGATGATCATGGCTTATGAAATCCTAAACATATCTTTGTTTTGTATGACTTTCTGCTATTTCTTTTTGAATATTTGAATTCCTCTCATTTTTCTGAGTCCATCGCCAATCTGACGAGATCGGTACGGGTGGGCCATACAGCCGGATCCGTCCATACCGTTGGTCGTTAAGCTTGTTGATGGAAATACTCAGTTTTCACATAGTCGGTACGGCCGCACCGTATGGGTGCACCCCCCGTACGTCCGGTTGTTATCTATTCTGTGACCACTTATCCATTTTCGTTTACTTTGATTGCCCGTACGGTGCAGTCCTTATCTATTCTCTGACCACTTACCAATTTTCATTTATTTCGATTGTGTAAAAAAGGAGATTTGAACCGCCGTGAAGCTGGTACGGACTGGCAGTATGGGAGGGCCCCGCCCGTACTGCTTAGTCAGTTGTCTAATTACCGATTTCATACCGTGGTATTTTTTGGAAAAGACCCGGTACGGGCGCGCCGTACGGGCGTGCGCCCATACCGACTGGTCATTACGATCCAAACTTACTTCTTTTGCACTTATTTATTTCCGTATTTGTTAGGATTCTTTTCCTAGGCGACCATTTTCCTCCCAGCATAAATTTTACTTTGTCTCTAACCCTTTATAGGTCTCTTTAGAGATCCACCTCTCTCTTATATCAACAGATCTAATCTACTTGATGTGTTACTCGATTCAAGGCAAAGGCAAGCCTCTAAACCTCATGGCTCGTTCGTGGGATAGCTTCCAGACCTCCTCCATCGAAGCCGATGATCGTGAAGCTCAAGTCCTAAGCCCGAAGGACAAGTGGTATACTTATGATTCCGATGATGATTCTAAAGATGAGGAGTTCCAGATCTTCATGGAGCAATCAAAGAGGGGATGGAAGAAACTGGACTACTTGGCAATGGTGAAGCCTGAAGATGAGGAAGAAGCCAAGAAACCTCATGGGAAGGGATGCACAGAGTCGCTCGAGCTCATCTCTGTCAACTACTCGTCACCAAAGCGTAAGAAGTCTAATAACTCCATAGTAGGAACCTATCAGGAGACTATGGTTCATACATCAATAACAAAAAAGATCACCATGAACGGGCGCATGAGCGTGAAGCCGCAAGAGGACTGGGGGTTCAACCTTTTAGACGTACCAATTGGTATGCACATCCCGGACAATGAACACCGTCTTAAAAAGATAGAGAAGTACCAGAAAGAAGAGCTCGTCCATAGGGAGATCATGCACAAGTGCCTCTTGGATCTTGAAGGCAAGAAGGAACTCGATGACATGATGACAAAAGTTGCTAATGGGATGTTCCTCTTAGATTCGGATCTACAGAAGTGTCTCCAACGCATATCTTCCCTGGAAGGAATAAACAAGAAACTTCGAGCGACACTCTCCAACAAGACCTCTTCACCATGAAGCACGCCATGGTATCAAATAATCGCAAGGGATTATTTGATCCACCCGGCTTGACTCCAAGCTTGGGGGATCTGTGAGAACCTTGTAATCTATCTTACAGTTTTTGCATATTTAATTTTCCGCACACATGGTTAGGTTTAAATTTCCGAATTTGCATTAGTTGCATCAACTTCAAGTTCCCTTGTTCAAGAGAAGAATTATATCCGTTGAGTTATGAGACTTTATGATAATTGAAGTTGTGTTTGATTCATGATTATTATATTGGATGACTGAACTAGGTTGAGTGTTATGATACTGAAATGGATCGTATGGGCACCTAGAGGGGGGGGGGTGAATAGGTGCTACTTCAAATTTTAATGCTTTTTCAATTTTAGGCTTAGCACAAAGGGTAAATTCTCTAGATATACTATTAGGTGGAATTTTCCTATATGCAAATCTATCTACTAGCGAGTAAAGAGCGAGTGGAAGAGGAACGGGTAAACTGAAGTGAAGCACGTGGAGACACAAGATTTATTTGACCGCAGTTCCTTCCTTGTTAAGGGAAGTACGTCTGCGTTGGAGGGGTGGGCGGTACTAAGACCACCACGCCACAATAGGCCTCATCCTGTTCTCCGATGGATCCCGCCACAAAAGGCCTGATCCACCTTTCCACTATAGGGACCCTTCGTGGTGGGTACCAGCACCTTTACACAACTAGCAGGACACAACTCCACAATCAACTTGGAGGCTCCCGTAATAACAACAAGCTGCCACAAGAACAAGTTATCAATAACAAAGAACAAGATCTAGATATTGACAAGAATACTAGATCAGTGATTTCTCCAAATGAATGGAGAGGAGTTGATGCGCTTGATTTGCGATGACGATGATGATCCTCTCCTCCTTCAATTCCCCCAAAGATCGAAGCCTTTGGGTGGTTGAAGTGGGAGATCTAGAATGGGAGCTCTTGCACTGTGTCTGAACAATTTCAAATGAAGCAAGAGTTCTGAACGTTGGGGAAAAAGGGGTATTTATACCCCCTTCCAAAACCAGCCGTTGGAGACTTTGGGGGCCGGATTATCCGACCCAAGTAAGGGCCGGATTATCCGGCCTGGGGAAAACTCCGTCCTAGACTCGAAATATCCGGCAGATAGTCCTCCCCCCTATCAGAGCGTCGTGCCGAGCTTGCCCTTGATCATCTTCTGGGGGGCGGATAATCCGGTCCCATGTGAAGGCCAGATTATCTGGCCCGGGGTGGAAAAACCGCCCCAATTCGGATTTTCCGAGAGAAAATCCGACCGAACTCCGAGCGACGCGCCTTGGCATGCTTTGCTCAACATCTGGGGGCCGGATTATCTAGCCCATGCGACAGCTGGATTATCCGCCCTGGGGAAGAAAAACTGCCCCAGTTCGGGTTTTCCGGGAGAAAATCCGACCAGACTCCGAGCGACATGCCTTGGCATCCTTTGAGCAATGAGGTAGGCCGGATTATTCGGCCCTTGGTGGGGCGGATAATCCGGCCCCCCCAAAGCTTCCTGCACACTTAGCGCACATGAATAATCTCCACAGTAGTGTTATCTAACACGCAAAACAAAGGAAAACATGAAATGTTCTTTCAATCTCCCCCTTTTTGGTGTTAGATAAAGGATCACAAGACAACCAGCAAAAAAACATGGAAGAGACTCCCCCTCAATGTGTGCATATTAGAATTTTGCATTTGAATACACATGCACACAAATAGGTGAATCTATTCCATAGACATATGAGCAATATAATCATACCACCGAGGGAGAAGAGAGTCATCCTTGAAATAGCCTCAATTATCAACGTGATAACCAATATAAGTGCCTTCCTTGATAAAGATTTCCAGCATAATAGGATATGAATAGATGAATCCATAAGCATAATCCATGAGATAAATCCAGACAACCACTGACATAGAGTCTCAAACAAACCACAAATCACAAATTTAAAGTTCAATGCTAAATGGGCATAAGCGAGAAAACGACGAATAGAAAAATGCAAGTGCTTATGCCCGACCCATGCAAATCCTCGAATGATCCTAATAGAACTACTTCTCCCCCTTTGGCACCGAGACGCCAAAAAGGAAGAAGAGCGAGCTAGCGCCCCAAGGGATCACTCGTAGTCCTCATCCTTGTCCTCGTCTTCATGCTCGTCTTCATGCGAGTGGAAGAAAAGATGGCTTAGGGGTAGGAAAAGGCTTAGGATTAAGAAAACCAAACTGAGATGGTACTAGACACTCAAAATTGCAAGATCAAAATCAAATAAGAGCCAAGATTGAGTGTAATTCCCATAAGAACATGAGAGAGCAAAAACAACCAAAAAGATCCATAAAAATCCAATTCTCCTCAAGGGAGAGGGTGGTGGCCGAAGCCACCTTGTTGGAGTGTATGGTGTGACACCGAAGATATATCTTGGGTTCACGACCAATACTCATCAATAAGCTCACATATCACAAAATGATATTAAGAGAAATGATTTATCTTGCTTTTGGCATTATGGGGGAGCGTTAACCCAATGAATTAAGACCACACTCCCCCTATATCCATGCCCACACCTAGACCAAATAAGACTGAGATATACGAGTGAGTGCATGGGTAATCAAGACAAACTCCTAGAATCAATGATATTTAGCTCATTCCTCAAGTAGCAGAATCTCGCTTCATCAAGTGGCTTCGTAAAAATGTCAGCAAGTTGGTTCTTCGTGCTCACAAAAGATAGATCAATATCGCCTCGAGCAACATGGTCTCAAATAAAATGATTCCGAATCTCAATATGCTCTGTCCTTGTGTGCTATACCGGATTGTACGCAATTTTGATTGCACTTTCATTATCACATAAAAGAGGCACTTTGTCACAATTGACACCGTATTCCTTTAAAGTTTGCCTCATCCACAATAACTGAGTGCAAGCACTAGCAACAGCAACATATTCAGTTTCGGCGATGGAGAGAGAGAGATACAATTATGCTTTTTAGATGACCAACACACAAGAGATCTTCCCAAGAATTGACAAGCTCCAGAAGTGGATTTCTGATCATCCTTATCACCAGCCCAATATGAATCAGTATAACCACATAGAGAGAAATTGGAGCCCTTGGGATACCAGAGACCAAAGTTAGGGGAATGAACCAAATATCGAAAGATCCTCTTGACCACCACTAAGTGGATTTCTTTTGGAGCTGCTTGATACCTTGCACACACCCCCACACTCAACACAATATCGGGTCTAGATGCACAGAGGTAAATAAGAGAGCCGATCATGGACCGGTATACCTTTTGGTCCACATCTTTACCATGTGGGTTAAGTTCAAGATGACATTTTGTTTGCATCGAAGTGGTGACACCATTAAGATCCGTCATCTTGAATCTCTTGAGCATGTCTTGGATGTACTTTGCTTGACTGATGAAGGTTCCTTCTCTAAGTTGCTTGATCTCGAATCCAAGAAAGAACCGTAATTCCCCCATCATAGACATCTCAAACCTATCAGTCATAAGCTTTGAAAATTCATCATTAAAAGCTTTATTAGTAGAACCAAAGATGATATCGTCTACATATAGTTGGCATACGAAGAGCTCCCCCTTAACCTTCCTAGTAAAAAGACTGGGATCGATTTGCCCAACTTCGAAGCCACGGTCTAGCAAAAGCTCTTTAAGGTGCTCATACCACGCACGTGGGGCTTGTTTAAGGCCATAGAGTGCCTTATCGAGTTTGTAGAAATGGTTCGGGAAGTTAGGATCCTCTTGGCGCCGCAGGATTTTGCCATCCTCATCCCGTGCAGCAGGGCCTCGTATTCAGCTTCATTGTTGGAGGCGGTGAACTGCATTCGCATGATATATTTCAGCTTGTCACCTTGAGGTGATGTCAGTATGACACCTGCACCTGCCCCGTCCTTCCGCTTGGATCCATCGAAGTGCATTGTCTAGAGGTAGGACATATCTGGTTTGTCAGGAAGCTGGTTCTCCATCCAGTGCATGAGGAATTCAGGAAGAACTTGCGACTTGATTGCGTCGTGCTTTTCGTATGTAATGTCCTGTGGAGACAATTCTATTCCCCAGAGCGCGACTCGTCCCGTGGCGTCGGGGTTATTGAGGATGTGCCCCAATGGGGCGTCGTTGACCACCACGATTGGGTGTTCCTGGAAGTAATGGCGCAGTCGCCCGGCGGTCATGAAGACGCCGTACGCCAGCTTCTGGTAGTGCGGGTACCCTGTTTTGTTGGCGTGAGGACCTCACTGAGGTAGTATACTGGGCGCTGTACCCCATGGACCTTGTTTTCCTCGGCTCGTTCGACCATAAGTATGGTGCTAACCACTTGGTTGGTGGCGGAGATATATAGCAACAACAATTCCCTTTCTCGTGGTGTCACTAGTACTGGTGAAGTGGATAGCGGGCGCTTGAGGTCTTCGAATGCTTCCTGCGCTTCGTTGGTCCAACTCGAACCTTTCAGCTTTGTGGAGGAGTTGGTAGAAGGGCAGTGCCTTTTCTCCCATCCGACTGATGAATCGACTAAGGGCCGCGATTCGCCCAGCTAGCTGCTGGACGCCTCTTATGTTTTTTGGCTTCTCCATGGCCAGTATGGCTTTTATTTTCTTCGGGTTTGCCTCGATTCCTCTCGCGGAGATGAGATACCCGAGTAGTTGCCCAGATGGTACGCCAAAGGCGCATTTGTCTGGATTAAGCTTGATCCGGTAGCGGTCGAGGTTGGCAAAGGTTTCACGCAAATCGTCGATTAGGGAGGCTTCCTCCTTGGTCTTGATTACTATGTCGTCGACATAGACTTGAATGTTGCGACCAAGTTTCTCTTTGAGGAAAGCCTGCATGCACCGCTGGTAGGTGGCTCCTGCGTTTTTAGCCTGAAAGGCATTATGTTGTAGCAGAACACACCGAAGGGCGTTGTAAATGCTGTTTTTTCTTGATCCCCCTTCTTCATTCGAATTTGATTATAACCTGAGTAGGCGTCGAGGAAGCAAAGGCGCTCGCATCCCGCGGTGGAGTCGATGATCTGGTCGATTCGTGGCAGCGGGAAGTGATCCTTTGGATAGTGCTTATTTAAAGAGGTGAAGTCCATGCACATCCGTAGGATATCCGTGTCCTTTTTTGGTACTAGCACCGTGTTGGTGAGCCAAGTGCTTTCCTTGATCTCGCGTATGAATTTGGCATTGAGGAGTCTGTTGATCTCCATTCCGACTGCATTTGCTCTTGGCTCAGATAATCACCAGATTGTTTGCTTGACTGGCCTTGCGTCTGGGTTCACGTTGAGTGCATGCTCGGCGAATTCGCTGGGAACTCCTGGCATGTCCGTTGGACACCAGGCGAAAATTTCCTAGTGCTCACGGAGGAATTCGACGAGCGCGAGTTCCTATGCGGTACTCAAGTTGTTGGCGATGAGGGTCGTCTTGGCGGGATCCGATGGGTGGACCTGCACTTTCTTTGTGTGTACCGATGAGTCGAAGGATAGATCGGGCGAACTTGGCCGGCTCAGGGGAGGCAGACTATTGTCTGTCGACTCCTTTAGTCTCGCGAGTTCTTCCTGCATGCCGAAGGACTAGGAAATTCTGTTGAATTCCCTGTCACAACTATCGGATCTCTCAAAGCTCCCGTTGATCATGATGATGCCATTGGGACCTGGCATTTTCATCTGCAGGTAGGCGTAGTGTGGTACTGCCATGAACCTAGCGAACACGACACGTCCGAGGATGCGGTGGTATTATGAGGGCCATTCGACGACCTCAAATTCGATGCGCTCGCACCGGAAGTTCTTCGGCGTGCCAAAGATGACGTTGAGGTTGATTTTTCCTAGGGGATATACGCCTTTCCCTGGGACGATGCCGTGGAATGTTGTGTCCGAGGCCTCTAGGCAAGTTAGGGGGATCCTCATTGCTCGCAAGGTACTCGCGAATATAAGGTTAATGCCGCTTCCGCCATCCATGAAGACGCGGCTCATGTCGAAGCCCCCAATTTGCGCCTCGAGTACGAGGGGGCCATGGCCTGGACGGGGTACTTGAGGCGGATGATCGCGTTTGTCGAAGGTGATGCAGGACTCGCTTCCGCTGAGGTACTCAGTAGTAGATGGTGGCGAGTGTGTGGCCAGGTTGACTTGGCGAGTGATGGCCTTCTACACCCGATTCGAGGGGCGTCCCTTTTGGATCATCATGGTACCCATGGCCCGTGGGTACGGTTCACCTCCGTGGTGCTGGTCCGGCACAACTGCATTCGGGGGTGGCCCAGGTGGTGGTGGCGGAGCGCCACGTGCCACGACGCCTGGAGCGGCTCTGTAGCCTCTTTTGACTGCGTTGCGATTCATCTGAACCAATCCCTCATGTAGTTTGAGGAACTCGCGACAGTCCTTGAGGAGGTGGCTGGACTTCTTCTTTCCATCATGCTTGTCGATGTAGAAGTGCACCGTACATGGCCCGAACAATTTGTCCTCAATGGATGTCGCGAGTGCCTCATCGCGATTGCGGCATTGCCACACTTGCGTGGTTTTCCCAGAGTCACGGTATCCGCTGCTACGGTATCCGCTGTTGCGGTTATCGTCACGTCTGTCGGCGTAGCCAGCTGCGACCATGTTGACGTTGTCGCAGTCATCGTAGATGCGCATGTGGAGTTTGCCTCGGCGATCGCGTTTGCGCTCAAGTTCCGCCTCCTTGTCAGAGTGAACGCGATTCTTCACCGAATCTTCTCCATCGGCCCACCGATTCACGATTTCCATCAGGTGGTCGATGGTCTTGGGCTTTGAGCAGCCCAGCTCCTCCCTGAGTTCTAGGCGGCAGACGCCGCCGTTGAATGCGTCAATCGTGCGATCCTCCGAGATGTTCTCTACGGAGTTCTTGATGATGGAGCACCTTTGGATGTAGGAGCGTAGCGATTCGCCCGATCTTTGCTAGCAGCATCTCAGCTCTTCGATTGATGCAGGCCGCTTGTACGTGCCCTTGAAGTTGCGCACGAAGCTGTAAACCAGCTCATTCCAGCTGCGAATGGATCCGCGTGGGAGGTAGTTGAGCCACGCTCGGGTGGCGCCTTGCAGCTGTAGCTGTAAGCATTGCATGGCCGTGCTTCGACTGCTGCCGTGGAGCCTGACGGAGGAGATGTGGTCCTCCAGCCAGATCTCGGATCCTGTAGGCCATCAAACTTCGGGTTCTCCGACGGGAGTTTGAACCCCTTGGGCATTCGCTTTTGCCTGATGGACTTGCTGAAGTATCTGGCGCCGCAGAGCTCCACATCTTCCTCTTCCGAGTCAGTCGACTGAGCACGTCGCACCCTTGATTTTTTAATCTTGCACTGCGTGAGGTCGTCGCGTGCATCATAGTCGCGGTCGTGTCGCCGTGAGCAGCGGCGTCGAGACAGGTCGTGACTGTCGTCGCTGGATGAGGGCGAGGAGTAGCGCTTTGCTAGCGCTTTGCCCTTTTTTGGCTCTGGTGTTGGCTCCTTGTCGAGGGCAGCCTCGATTAGTCCCAAGCCCGCGATCGTAGATCGGTGCATGGCGGCTCAGGGATCTCCAGCTGGCGGCTGGTTGTTGAGGAGGTACATGGTGGCTGCTGTCACCGCGGCTGCGGCGTCTTGGGGACTACGTTGCCACGTGTGTCAACTGTCATAGAGCTGAAGTCGAGGACCTTTGCAGCTTCTATGCGTTCCTGCTTGGTGAGATGGGCCATCCGAGACCGCCTCTTGTTCGCGAGGTACTCGTTGCCCTTTGAGGAGGATCCTCTGTGAGAGGAGAGCCCAGCACGTCGAAGGCTCGACTCATCCGCCGCCTTTTTACGCGCTTCGAGCTGCGCGATTGTTTGTGCTTGGCGCTTAAATTCCTCCTTCAAGAGCCAATGGTAGCCCATCAGAAGTTCTTGCGAGGATCCGGGGGGTAAACGGTTCCCCCGTAGGGCCTCGCGGCAGCGAGTCCATTCAAGCTCATTGAGCCTGACTACGACGCGTTCGCCGGTTTCCTCGTTGGTTATGGTTGGAGGTTCGATTGCCCCTCCGTTGTTGACGGGAGTACGATTACCGCCAATTGCCACCGTTGCCGCCGTTCGGCGGGTCGGTTTCGTTGCCGCGGTTGCCCGTGTTGTCGCGATTGGCGGAGGTGTCGCCTGCATTGATGATGGCGCACATGAAGTGATTGGGGAAGCTGCTGCTCCCGCAACTCTCAGATCCGGAGCCGTAAGCTTCATCTTCGGTTGCCAGATCGCTCAGATCAGACTCGCGACTGCTGTTGCTGACCATGTTCTCGACTGTTGTTGGGGTGTTGAGTTCACTGAGGGTGCCAATCGATGGAGGGAACCATGATGCTGGGGCAATCGCCGGCACTATCGGCTGGTCAGGCATGCGAAGCGTGCCCATCTGACCAACTTGGAAGCGGAAGCTCCCGATCGCCAGGCTGATTCCATCGCCCACGGACTCGAAGGTCGGTCTAGTGGCCGGCGTGTGGACGGTGAATTCGAACGCACCGAAGAGCTGGCGAATCTCCACTGTTGCGGAGTTGTAGATCGCGGTTGACGGGGCCGAAGAAGCTGCAACATTTAGCACTCCCAATTCCCATAGACGACGCCAATTGACGAGGGTTTAACTCATCAATGCCCATTGTTATGGACTTGGGTTTTGGAAAAGGAGGGAGCGCTGGAGACATCTATTGGCTAGCAAACAAGCACACAGGGGACTCGAAGATTTACCCAGGTTCAGCCCTCGTAGAGGTCCCTACTCCTGCTTGTCTGCTCGTGAAATTATCAAAGGAATCGAAGATTACAATGGTGCGCAGATGCAATTTGGCGAGGGTTGTGGAAACTAGGGTTGCGTGTGTCCTTCTCGCCGCCCCCTCCTAGCCTTTATATAGATAGGCTAGGTCTCGGGTAGCAGGTCGAGTCGGTTATAGGTTAGGGTTTTCCCCTTTGAACTTTCTATCTTTAGCTTCTTCTTGTTCTTCAAGCAATCGAGAGTCCATAGGCTATTCGCGTCCTCTCTTGGGCCTTGGCGACACCGTGGGCTTCCACTGTATTCAGGCCGTATATACCAAACTTGAGTACCTGTAGGGTATACCCATGTCACCGGGGGTTGCTTTACATATACCAACTCATGTAGAGGACCATTAAGGAAAGCACTCTTGATGTCCATTTGCTGCAATTTAAAATTGTTATGGGCAGCATAAGCAAGAAGGATACGGATGGACTCAAGGCGAGCCACTGGAGCATAGGTCTCGCCAAAGCCAATGCCCTCAACTTGAGAGTAGCCTTGTGCCACAAGTCTTTCCTTCTTCCTCACAACAATGCCATTCTCATCTTGCTTGTTTTTAAATATCCATTTGGTGCCGATAACATTGCGGCAATCTTTGGGTTTCTCCACGAGTTTCCAGACCTTGTTGCGCTTGAAGTTATTCAATTCTTCATGCATAGCAACAACCCAGTACGGATCTTCAAGAGCTTCAAAGACCTTCTTGGGTTCCACCATTGAGATGTGAGCTTGATGCTCACCAAAACTGGCCAATTCCCTTCTTGTAGAAACCCTTCGTCGAAGATCACCAACAACCTTGTCGAGGGTGTGACCCCTTAACTCGAGGTTCCGATCAGCCCGAGCCTTGCGACAAAGTTCAATAAGTTTGTTGTCTCTTGGTGGAGTAGTTTCATCACTTGAATCTTCATTGGACTCATTTGCTTGACTTTGATTAGAACCTGGGATAACAGTAGTAGGTGGTGATGAAGCGTGCCCTTGAGATGAGTTAGCAGCCGTAACAGGAGACTGCTGGACAATAGGTGAGTCGGGGCCGGATAATCTAGCCGATGCAGAGGTCGGATAATCCGTCCTGGGAGTACTTGTAGCAGCTTCATCAGCATGCCTGGGGCTTGCTTGAACTGGCGAGGGGCCGGATAATCCGGGGCTTGCTGGAAAATCTGGCCTAGAGCGTGCGTCGATATCTTCAGCACCAGGAACAATATGGTCGTCAGGAGCAGGGTGGCTGGATAATCCAGTGTCCGCCGGATAATCCGGCCTGGAGCTTTCTGGAACATCTTGACCTTCAGCAGTTGATGGAGATGGTGTAGAAGTTGCTCCCGTGGTTGGAACATGTTGCGTATGTGTAGATCAGGGCTCTACATGAGTAGAGAATTGTCCTTCCTGATCCGCCAGAAGGGGTTCCTCAATGGGGCGAAAAAATCCCACACCCATTCTTCTTATGGTATCTTGGGGTATTTCAACATCTGCATCACAAACACCAACTTGCTCCGCACGGGAACCGTCATTTTCCTCAAATACCACACTACAAGATTCTACAACAGTTCCGGAGAGCTTATTGTAGACTCTATAAGTGTGGGATTCGGCACCATAACCAACAAAAATACCTTCTAGAGCCTTAAATTCAAACTTAGATAAACGAACTCCCTTGATGAGAAAGAAACACTGACACCCGAATACCTGAAAGTATGAGATGTTTGGCTTGTTACCGGTAAGTATTTCATATGGAGTCTTGTCCAAGATCTTACAGAGGTATAATCGGTTGGATGAATGACAAGCGGTAGAGATTGCTTCAGCCCAGAAGTTATATGGAGACTTGAATTTGGCTAGCATTGACCTTGCCATGTCCATTAGAGTCCGATTCTTCCTCTCGGCTACACCATTTTTTTGAGGGGTGTACGGAGCGAAATATTGATCTCTAATCCCCTCTTCACTTAGAAACTCATTTAAGGTGTAATTCTTAAACTCAGAGCCGTTATCACTTCTTATAGCCAGAATAGGGACGTTGTGTTGACGTTGAACCTTGTTGGCAAAGTCGATGACCGTTTGTTGAGTTTCACTCTTCAACTTGAAGAAATACACCCAAGTGTATCTTGAGTAATCATCAACGATCACAAGAAAATACTTCTTCCCACCGAGGCTTGCATGAGATGGAGGTCCGAAGAGGTCCACATGTAGGAGCTCTAAAATCCTTTTTGACGAGATGATAATCTTCCTATGATGAGGCGAATCATGCATTTTCCCTTCAACACAAGCCCTGCAAACACGATCTTTGGCAAAGGAGACATTTTCTTTTAGTCCAAGGATGTGGCCACCCTTGTGAAGACTTTGCAAAGTTCTCATATTGACGTGGGCTAGTCGGCGATGCCATAGCCAACCCGCGTCAGCCTTTCTGAAAAGACACATCGGGCCTGTAGTGGTTTTCCCCGAAAAGTCCACCACGTACAGGTCATTTTCGACATATCCCACGAAAGCGACTTTTAGAGACTTGCTCCACAAGAGTACCACCAAATCAGCATCAATATAAACTTCAAAGCCCATATTACCAAGGGCGCGAACTGAAAGTAAGTTGTACCCGAGGGTCTCAACAAGCATGACGTCCACGAGAGAGATATCGTTAGCCACAACTTTGCCGAGACCCAATACCTCAGATTTTGACTTGTCACCATAGGAGACGGTTATATGATCATGATTTGGTCGCATCTCCGTGATGATCTCCTTGCTTCCGGTCATATGACTCGTGCACCCGCTATCGAGTACCCATTTAGAACCACCGGATGCATAGCCCTTTGTTTTAGGTACCCATTTTTCAATGGGTCCTCTCATGTTAGTGACAAGGGTCTTGGGGACCCAAATAGACCAAGGAATGTAACAATCATAGGAGCCTACATAACTAGCATAAACATCACCATAATAATCGCAATATAATTCAAAGTTAGGATTGTTAGCCCCTGCAAAACCATCATAATTAGACTTGTCATTGGTAATGTTGCTATTTGGTTGAGAAGTCTTGCTATTCTTCTTATTGTTGTTTTTCTTGCTCTTTGTCTTGCGAATGTAGCCAAGACCTTCTTTTCTATTGTTTGTCTTTTGCTTGCTCAGTATCTCATCAAGCACTTCTTTACCTTTGTGTTGAGAACCTCTTGCAAGATCTTCTTTTCCATAAGATGATGTGGAGGTACTTGGCACATCATACAACTTCAATTGAGTTTGGAGCTGGTCATGAGACTCATTTAAAGTAGAATGATCATTCTTCAATGCCTTATGAGCACTTTCAAGATTATCAAACTTCTCCAAGAGTCTAACATGAACAATCCCAAATTCAATCTTTTCTTTCTTTAGTTTCTTTACCTTGGCAAGAGCATTGTCACGTTCTTTGATGAGCTGAGCCACAGCTTCTTCATGTGACTCCTCAATGGATTCGAGTCTCTCTTCCAAAGATACTCGAGTTTCCTCTTCTTCTTCCAAGGCATTCTTCAAAGAAGCTATCTCCAAGGCATCTTCTCTTTCGATTCTGCCCTTTTCTTCAAGAAGATCTTCGGCTTGAGCAAGTTGACTCATAAGAGCATCAAAATGGAGATTGTGCTCACCTTGCATGTTAGTGAAAAAGGTGTCCAAAGCAATAACTTCTTCTTTCATTTTAAGACTGTCATGATCATCCATATCCAAAATTATGTTAGTCTTAGGAAATGAAGAGCTAGAACTTGATACCTCGGACCCTCTTGCCATTAGGCAAGTGACGTTGTTGTTGATGACATTCTTGTTTGGCAAGTCGAAGAGAGATGATGGAGTCAATGTGGTCGCTATAGCAGTCACCTCGCGAGAACTATCTTCATCCTCTTCATCTTCACTTGCAGAGGAGTATTCTTCTTGTGCCACTAAGACGATCTTGGGTTGCTTCTTGTAGGGGTCATTCCTCTTAATAAATGTCTTCTTCTTAGGTGCTTTGGATTTTTCTTTAAGAATGAGCCTGCCACCATTGTCTTCTCTATTTTGATACGGACACTCGGCTACAAAGTGCAGCCTATCTCCACAGTTGTAGCAGGTTCTCAGTTTTGGGCCGCTTTCTCTTCATCCACTCGACCCATTCTTGCGCTCGAGTTCCGACTTGGCCTTGGCAGGGTCCTTCCAAAAGTTCCTTGCGTAAAATGTCATGCACTCACCATAAGCACGTTTGACTTCATCAGGGCAGTCTATGGAGGCCCCATCAAACGCTCTTTCATCCTCCTCTTGCTCAACAACATTAGCTTTTAGAGCAACATTGACACACTTTTGCATTCCAATGGCCCGAGCACGGGCATCTTCAGCATTCTTTGCCACCACTTTGAATGACGCCATTTCTTGCATGACCTCATTGGATGTCATTTTATGGTAGTTATGTCTACCGTGCAGGCTCTTCAAGTCCGTTGGCTCGAAAGGCATTAAGGCACTCACATATTTCCTTTTTATCCACGCATCATCAATGTGAGTGGCTCCATGCTTTCTAAATGTTGTTGCGATGCCCTTGAGTCTTCTATACATGTCGTCATGGTTTTCACCATCCAACATGTAGAATCCCTCAGCTTCATTACTAAGGGCATCATACCTATTCCTTATCATGCTTTCATTCCCAACAAGAGATCAGTGAGGGCATCTCAAGCTTCTTTAGCTGCGTTGAGATGTTCAATGTGGGGCATGTCCTTGGGACCCACACCGAGCTGTATCATGTGGAGAGCAGTGGCATTCAATTGGCTGTCCACGACTTCTCTTCTTGTCAGGTTGGTTTGATCTCCAATATGAAGACCCTCTTCAATAATCCTCCAAAGTTCAATAGAGGAGCTGCAAACATGAGACTTCATTAAGAATTGCCATTGATTGAAAGAGGATGCAGTGATCTTGGGTGGATCACCCCTATTGTTTATATGAGGATGAGGGATAGGTGGGTCGGGGGAATATACGCGACGAACCTCACTATATTCCTCCTTACCACTTCCCTTCTTGGAGGTGGAACCATTAAGTTTTTCACCTTCCGCATCATCATCCTTGGATCCGGTGTTAGCTTTTTCCTTAGATGATGGCGTGGCTGCCTCCAGAGGAGGATGGAGATGGGGCTATGGATGATGTGAGGCGAGCAATCATTTGATTCATCTCCTCCATCTTGGCCTCAAAGGATTTCAACAAGGTTGTTTCCAACGTCTTGAGGTCATCCATTGTGACCTTATCCACAGCCTCATTCCCATCACCCTTGGTACCCATACTACTCTTAGGCGGTTAAGCCCGAATTAAGAGCCGGGGCTCTGATACCAATTGAAATGGATCGTATGGGTACCTAGAGGGGGGTGAATAGGTGCTACTTCAAATTTTAATGCTTTTTCAATTTTAGGCTTAGCACAAAGTGTAAATTCTCTAGATATACTATTAGGTGGAATTTTCCTATATGCAAACCTATCTACTAGCGAGTAAAGAGCGAGTGGAAGAGGAACGGGTAAACCGAAGTGAAGCACGTGGAGACACAAGATTTGTTTGACCACAGTTCCTTCCTTGTTAAGGGAAGCACGTCTGTGTTGGAGGGGTGGGCGGTACTAAGACCACCACGCCACAATAGGCCTCACCCTGTTCTTCGATGGATCCCGCCACCAAAGTCATGATCCACCTTTCCACTATAGGGACCCTTCGAGGTGGGTACCGTCACCTTTACACAACTAGCGGGGCACAACTCCACAATCAACTTGGAGGCTCCCGTAATGACAACAAGCTGCCACAAGAACAAGTTATCAATAACAAAGAACAAGATCTAGATATTGACAAGAATACTAGATCAGTGATTTCTCCAAATGAATGGAGAGGAGTTGATGCGCTTGATTCATGATGACGATGATGATCCTCTCCTCCTTCAATTCCCCCAAAGATCGAAGCCTTCAGGTGGTTGAAGTGAGAGATCTAGAATGGGAGATCTTGCACTGTGTCTGAACAATTTCGAATGAATCAAGAGTTCTGAACGTTGGGGAAGAAGGGGTATTTATACCCCCTTCCAAAACCAGCCGTTGGAGACTTTGGGGGCCGGATTATCCGGCCTGGGGAAAACTCCGCCCTAGACTCGGAATATCCAGCAGATAGTCCGCCCCCCTATCAGAGCGTCGTGCCGATCTTGCCCTTGATCATCTTCTGGGGGCCAGATAATTTGGTCCCATGTGAAGGCTAGATTATCCGGCCCGGGGAGGAAAAACCGCCCCCGTTTGGATTTTCCGGGAGAAAATCCGACCGGACTCCGAGCGACGCGCCTTGGCATGCTTTGCTCAAAATCTGGGGGTCGGATTATCCGGCCTAGGGAATAAAAACCGCCCTAGTTCGGATTTTCCGGGAGAAAATCCAACCAGACTCCGAGCAACGCGCCTTGGCATCCTTTGAGCAATGAGGTAGGCCGGATTATCCAGCCCTTGGTGGGGCGGATAATCCGCCCCCCCCCCAAAGCTTCCTGCACACTTAGCGCACATGAATAATCTCCACATTATTGTTATCTAACACGCAAAACACAGGAAAACATGAAATGTTCTTTTAGATACTTGTACATCCGTCATAATTTTAGGGACTGCCACACCAATAGAAGTATTGATTAACTTATAAGAAGAAGAATTCTGGTAGCATATTATAATTAAGAGTTTTTGAAAGCCATTGAAGTAGTGAGCATGATCAAATAGCTTGCTGAAAAGAAAAAGAGAAAAAGGGAGTAAGTGAAAATATAGACATTCAAGTATCAAAAGGGAAGAAGAAAGCAGCTATCAAAAGAATGAAACATAGAAAAAAGATAGAGAGGAAAAAAAATGATCATGAATCTTCATTACTGAACTTAGTGCTACATATCTTTAAACTTCGTGATTATATGATATGTTGAATCACTAGTAGCTTCTTATAATTTCATTGATACTAGAAAAGGTGTGTAAGCCTCTAAGACAAGAGGGAGATCCGACATTAACAGCCACCCGAAACCACGAAACACCACATCCGAGAGGGATCTGAAGGAGGCACTTGGTTGGAGTAAAATCTCGGCTGCTTCACGGATCATTGGAGGACAACGCATCATCCCCTTCATCATCAACCACTGCATCTCCATCACCACCATCACTCCCATCTTTCATCTATTAGATCTCTTTGTAATTCCAAATCCAATTGTGATTTGCATTAGGTCTACCATCGTACTTTTATCCATCCATTTGATTATGATGATATTGTTGATTGTTTCCATGAGTGAGTAGTTCCTTTGTTCTTGGCGAGATGGAGAAACCCTAGCACCATTATGAAGTTGTAATAAAGTTGATATATTCTTGTGTCCGTATGACTTGCTTGTCTATGATATAATTATGATTTGTGTTTGATTTTTCTCTTTAGATGATATGTGAAGTTGTCCACATATCATTTGCCTTTGGGACTAAAGGGAGGAAGAAACCGTTTGGACGTGTCTTGGAAGCGTACCCGAAATGCCCCGTGATAGATTGGCGATGGCTCGTAACCAACATGGTCAAAGGGGGATTAAATAGGGACTCTCTAAGCTAATTACGATATCCAGGGGGAAACCCTTAATTGCGGTGGTTTGTATGGGTGACTGCTCTCAAAGATCACAATGGTTATTTA
Source organism: Avena eriantha (assembly GCA_910589775.1). Lineage (NCBI taxonomy): Eukaryota > Viridiplantae > Streptophyta > Magnoliopsida > Poales > Poaceae > Avena > Avena eriantha. The sequence goes on along the minus strand of OU342740.1, from coordinate 330,522,664 downwards.
GAGGTGACCTCACACTTGGCTCAACAAAGTGGCTTCCTATGAGCCTTGTCGTGAACATCTTATTATGGGGCTCTCTCCAAGAATATCATGACACAAGAAGTATGTTATCTTGTTTGCATATAATAATAATACTTTGCTAGCGGTGTATCCTATATCCCCGAGAATGTTTTAGCCCTATTGAGTTCAACCACGCTTCTATATAAACTCATTACTTGTTTCCTTTTACTTGTTTTAATTACTTTTCTGCAAAAAACCATAAACCATTCAAGCAACCTTTACTTTAGATCAAAGACAGCTTACAAGTATACTTTGGTGGAGAGTAACGAGGGGCATAAAGTGTAACATCCCAAAACTTTAAATCAAGGTTATCAAAGTTCAAATCACCCAATTTAGGGTTAACAAAAACTTTTTATTATTAAAATAATTATGAATGCATGTGTATGTTGCATTAGTGTAGAATTGTTTGAAGATGCCATGCTTGATTGCTCTAAATGTTGTGAAATGGTTTAAAGGTGAATGCCACATCATCTAGACCATTTACAAACATAATCCAAAGAAAAAGAAATCAAATAAGATTAAATAAGGCAAACGGTCATTTTGACCATTTTAATCCACTAGGCCACTTTAGGTGTTCCTAGAAGTCAATTTCAAACAGAAACTTTCTCAACTCTTTTCACCCCTTGCTAGACCAAGTAAAGATGTACCAAGGCCCACTTTACACACTTGCAAAAACATCTAGCAAAGCAATTTAAATGACATTTGAAAATTGAATCCAATGCATATGTGAAGATCCTCATTTTTGAAAAAACCCATCAAATGAATTCACCTTGGCAATCCCAAGCAAACCTAGTGTGTCAAGCTGAATACAAGATCACTCAAAAAGTTTGGATCAAAAATTCAAATATAAATTTCTTTCGGTCATTTCTTCAAACACCTAGTGAGCACAGTAATAGCTGCCAAACTATTACTGTTTTTGATCAATGCTTTGTCCACCATTTGACCCCTTTCTACTCCCCTTGTCCCCTCTAGTATCAACCATCCCAATGGAGCAACCCTCACCTTGTTGTATGCGCCAGTACCAAGCCACCCAAGCACCTCCATGTCGGTCGATCATGAACCGCTCACAGCAGACCGTCCCGAGCTTGCCCACGATGCCTAGGAGGTAGGCGAGATCACACCACCCTCTCTGTCCCTTCCCCGAGCGCTGCCAAGCCATGGACCACCCCAGCAGAGCCGCGCCCAGAGCGTCTGCGCCATGCCGAGCACACGCCAGAGCACCGCGCCCGACCAGCGTGCACACGTCGCGCCTCGACTGCCACTCGCGCACAGTGCTTCACCACGACCCCAGGAACCGCCCAGACATGCCCGTTCGCCGCCGCGTGACCAGTAGCCACCATGCGCTGCATCGAGCACCCGCTGTCTCCGCCTAGAGCGCGGACGCTCCCGACCAAATGCGACCGCCCCTTGCCTCACCTTTAAGCCTGAGTGGATCACTAGGAGACCGTGCACCGTCCCTACCTCCAGCCGCGCCATTAGCTGCCTTTAGCGTCGCCACCGAGAAGCCGTGCCCACGCTGTTCGGTCCCTTCGTCGAGCTATAAAAGGAGGCCCTCTCCACCCCAATTTTGCACACCATCTCACTCCCCTCTCACCACTAATCCTTCCACCCTATCTCCGGAGCAAGGCGAGCCTCAGTTCGCCGGAATTTCGTCGGAGCTTGCCGCTGTAGAGGAGAAGAGGCACCGTCGATTGGAGTTGTCCCAAGAGCCGCCGCGACCACGCCTCGAACCGCCGTTGTCTACCAGCTCGATCGCCACCGTCGCCAAGCCTAGATGGAGCCCTGGTGAGCCCCCACGTACCCCCACTGTGCCGTGTTAGGGTTCGTTCTCGCCGGAGCTATTCACCGGAGACGACATCGAACCACAGTCGTAGATCTTGTTCTAATCGTAAGGCTAGGATTGATAGATACCGCTTCGCGTAGTAAAAGCCACTGACCTGTGGACCCCCTCTGTGAGCCGCACGCTGCGCTGCGCTGTGTAGTTGGGCCGGCCCGTTAGCTTTCCCGCGCTGGCCCGAAGATTCAAATAATTATTTTTCCATTTAGGTTTAAACTAGATTATGTCCACTTATTCAAAAATTAATTTAGAGAGTTTCACTTAACCAAAATGCATGATTTAAATTTTGTTAGAAATATAATTAAAATATCTATCCAAGCCCTTCGGATTTAAATCAATTGGAGTTACAGATCACATATAGCAAAAATAACAAGACAGAGACTTTTCTACATTCAAACATTTTTCAAAAACCAACCATAAATGATTTTGAGTTGATTCCAACTCTCAAAAATCACATTTGATGATATCTATCTGAATATGTAAAAATATTTAGGTTTGCATGTAGTGACATTGGAGTAGTACCAAAAGAATGCTATTAGGGCATTTCTAGTCACTTTAAATTGATTAAATGATAATCTTAAACTTTATAAAATGTGACCAACCCTTTTAAATCACATTCCCATGTATTAGAGTATGTGCTGATGACATGTATCCACATGATCCCATATTCTATTTGGAGAATATTAAATCTTAATTAAATTTCAATGAGTAGAAATTACTTTTCTCAAATAAAATAAATGAAACTAGTTATTTAAGTCTTGTGATGATTGTGGTGATGCTAGATCATCAAGTATGTGCCTTAGTGTGCTAAATAGACTAGTTAAGTATTGTTTGGTGATTGTGTATCCCGTATTTAGTTATAGACGATAGTACCAACCAAGTCTATGAGGAGGAGGAGTTCTACCCCGAAGAAGACGAGGATAATTTCAATCACTTCACCAACCAAGGCAAGCTATTATTGGCAAGCCAGAATTATACAAGATGACCTAAGCAAGATGCATTAGGCATGCTTGGTTATACATTTTGATTTATACCCATCCCAAGTTTTACTTGCAAGCTTTACTTTTTTTACTTTACTAAAGTTTTTACTTTGAATATAGATAGCATAAAGAGTATAAAACTAGGCCTATCTAGTTACACTCAGATGTCATTCTATGGCATGAGATTGAAGATTAGTACCCCTCATTAGTGAACACTCTTAACCTTAGTGGCTAGTGCTAAGCATAAAACTTGATCACTTTAGATGGGAATACTTGGTGAAAATGCTTATGAAAACCTTGGAATGATGAGTCATTCTATTGAGATGTTTTGACATGTGTTGAGAAACACAAATGGTTTATGATGATGAAAATTGTTGAGGCATGAGCCTTAGCCCTTTATAAAAACTGATGGTTGGGTTCGGATGCGATACCTGATACACTGCAAATGTATCTATAATTTTTGATGTTCCATGCTTGGTTTTATCCACTTTCTTGTGTTTTGTTCCAACTTTGGAGTACTTTTCATATGATTTCTTGGACTAACCTATTAACAAGAGCCACAGTGCCAGCTGCCTGTTTTCTGCTGTTTTTGGTTCCAGGAAAGTCAGAAAATGAATATTCTCGGAATTGGACGGGACAAAAGCCAAAGTGCCTATTTTTCCGGAAGGGATCAAGTGCCAGAATACGAGACGGAGAAGGGACAGGGAGCCACCACACCACCTGGACGCGCGGCCAGGCCTGGCCCGCGCCAGGGGGTGGTGTGGCCACTCTCGGCACCCCCTCGGCCTCTCCTTCCGCCTATAATTTGCCCTCGGGACGAAAACCCTAAGTACCCGATCAAAAATCCACGAAAGAGTCTGTAGCCGCCGTCATCTCCATCCCTAGATCAGGAGGGATCTGAAGCTCTTCCCGGCACCCTGCCGGAGAGGGGAATTCACCGTGGAGGCTTTCTTCATCACCATGCAAGCCTCCGGTGTGATGCGTGAGTAGTTCATCCTTGGACTACGAATCCATGTAGTAACTAGATGGCTGGTTTCTCCTCCTTTGTGCTTTCATGTTTAGATCTTGTGAGCTCCGTTCATGATCAAGATCATCTTTTGTAATCCATACATCTTGTGTTTGCGGGGATCCGATGGATACTGAGATGCTATTTCAGATTGATTATTGATTCTATCATGTCTTTGTTATTTGTGATCTTGCATGCTTTCCATTGTTAGTAGCTATCTTGGCCAAGTAGATGCTAGCAACTCCAAGAGTTAGTATTTATGCTCGATAGTGGGTTCATGCCTCTGGTAATCTGGGGAAGTGACAGAAATCTCTAAGGTACTATATGTGCTATTGCTACTAGGGAGAAAACAACAATCCTTTGTTCATAGAACAATCGTATTGTTTACTTTACACGCAGTTCGTAAAGCAATAATCTGTTGCTTGTAACTTAATACTGGAGAGGGTTCGGATAATAACCTGAAGGTGGATTATTAGTCATAGTTGCAGTTGGATGGCGGTCTATGTATTATGTTGTAATGCCCAATCAAGTCTCAGAGGAGTCAAGATGATTAGTATATGCATGTATTGCCTTCTCGGTGTTTGTCAATTGCCCCGCTGTAATTTGTTCGCCCATCATGTTATCTATCTAAGGAGAGCCACCTCTAGTGAACTATGGATCCCGGTCATTTTTCTTTACATACAATCTACAATCTTTTACTGCTTTGTGTTCACTTTCTGCAAACTTTTACTTCTTTCCATTCGATACGTTTAATCCTTTGTTTTCCGCAAAACACGGTGAGATTGACAACCTCATCGCAAGTTGGGGACAAAGTTCTATGGTTGTGTTGTGTAGGTCCCCACGTTGCTACTAGCACCGGTAGTGTGCCCTGCCAAAGCTTAGCTAGTAACACCTTTGGGGTGTTTCCTTGCTCCTACTGGTTTGATTAAACCTTGGTTTCATAACTGAGGGAAGACTTGCTGCTGTATTCATCATACCTTCCTCTTGGGGTTCCCAACGAGCTCTACGTCGAAAGTCGAGCGCATCAATGCCATTCCAATTTTACCGTACAACCACAATACCTAAATTGGATAAGGCTTAGCTGGAAGTTTATATGCATTAGTATGGGTTCCCTCGCAGAAGAGGTTTGAGCTGAGGCTACCTCTTGATGATGTCCACCTATGCAGTGCCCAGGATGGCAGATGGCCATGGCTGGGAGGCCAAGCTCATAGGAGAGGTGCTTATACTAGGGTGTGTAATTGAAAGGTTATGATTGGTTATCCACATACTAAGTATGATGATTTAGGGTTATCCCTAACAGATGTATTGAATTTTGTAGTGAAAGTGTACCACCTCTGTAGAGTGTCAAACTATTCGAATAGCCGCGTCCGCGGTCACAGACAGTTGGAGTGGCCATACTGTTCCGTCGACAGATGTTTTCAAAAAGACTTATGAAATGAATCGTGACTTTGACTTGACCACAACAGGGTTGTGAATATGAAAACTAAGTTTCCACTTAAGTGATTTAGAACATTAAATTAGTTTTCTTTACTTCTAAACTCGGCTTAAGATAAATCTAGCTTTTGCAAATAAACTTAGAGCTTAGCATTCCTACTAGAACTACTTTACTTGTTAGTGATAGTTTGCGAGTACTTAAAGAGTACTCATGGCTTTGTCCCTGGCTATTCCCGTGGCTAGACTATGAGGAGGACTATCCGGAAGAAGGGCAACATGACGACTACGACAATTAGGATCATCTCCCATCGTCAGCATTGCCTCTGACACTGAAGATGGAGCCCACCGCTACGCTTATTATTCCGCTGCTTGTTTGTATTAAGACTGGATCATGAGATCCTTTATTCGTGTAAAACCTTATTATGGTTTGTAATGGATGATGTACTGTGATATCCAATCTATTATGTCTCGCAAAAATGATAATCCTAGGATTGCGAGGTATGGCATAACAGGCATCTGGGATTGAAAATCCAGGTGTTGACAAGTTGGTATCAGACCCATCTTGACCATAGGAGACCCTAGTTAGAATGGACGTCCGAACAAAAACTTAGTTTCAAAACTAAAGAAGTGAGTATTTATGAAAAACTTAGTTTCAAAACCAAAAAATCATGTTCCTCAAAAACTTCTTACATTCTACATAAAATTTGACACACTTTATCACATCACTAACTTACTCACCCTACATTCTTATAGATGGAAGTTCAGTATTGCAAGTTCCACCAGTTGGGCAACTAAGGCCAGCTGATCTTTTAGAGGGATATCGATGCACTGTCTGAGTATCTTGAGCGTCCGCATCCGGAATTCTTCGGAGCTCAACTCAAGGATTTCCCAAGAGGAGACCTACAATGGCTGATAGTTGCAGATCTTCGAGGAAAGATGGAAGCCCCCCTTTCTGAGAAGATTCAATTCACAATGAGAGAGAACAACTGGCTAGATGGATTAGCCAGGGTTATGCATCAAGCTCTTGCCCGTCTATGTGGGCAAAACATCAACTTGATCCAGGGAACTCGCTTTGCCCATTACGCAAGGTGTGATTCTATGGGAATGCCATTGGAGATACCAAGTCACCCGGAGATGAAGCGCCAAGTGGAGAACCTTGACTTCCTGTTGTATGATAGGCAGAAGGAATTGGACAATGCTCGAGCTTATGCCAACCACAACCTTGCCATTGCCGCCAACAAGGACCAGACTTTTGCCCTGGTCGTCAAGGATCGCCAATCACTTCGCCGTCAGTGATGACCCACAAGTATAGGGGGTGTATCGCAGTATTTTCGAGGGAAGTGAAACCCAATTTTTTGATTCGACACAAGGGGAGCCAAAGAATATTTATAAGCCTTAACAACTAAGTTTTCAATTCAGCTGCACCTGGAAACAATCTTGCTCACATCAGTTTATCAGTAGCAACAGTTTTGTAGTAGGAATAGTAAAGTAACAGCAGTAGTAAAGTAAAGACAGTAGTAACAATTGCAGTAAATAGTACGATTCGAGTGCGGTAGGCATAGGGATGGATGGACGGGCGTTGCATGGACAAGACAATTCACATATCAATCAGAACATAGGGCAATTGCAGATAAATAAGATAAAGCATCCAATTACTAGATAATCATAGGCATGTGTTCCATATATAGTCATACGTGCTCGCAATGAGACCTTGCACAACATATTTTGTCCTGCCAGCCTGTTTGCAGCGGGGCCTCAAGGGAACTACTGGCAATTAAGGTGCTCCTTTTAATAGAGCACCGGAGCAAAGCATTAACACTCCATGAACACATGTGATCCTCACATCAAAGCCATCCCCTCCGGTTATCCCGATTGTTGTCACTTCCGGGCCATTGGTTCTGGACGACAACATATGTATACAACTTGCAGGTAAGACCAAAAACAATACTATCATAATGAATCAATAACATGTTCAGATCTGAAATCATGGCACTCGGGCCCTAGTGACAAGCATTAAGCATAACAAGTCGCAATAAAGTCAAAAAGTACTAATAGTAGATACTAGGCACCATGCCCCAACAATCTGATGCCATTACATGAACGATCTCATCCAATCCCTACCATCCCCATAGCCTACAACAGGGTATTACTCACTCATAGATGGGGAAACATGGATGGTCGATAGAGAAGCGATGGTGATGATGATGGCGATGATCTCCTCCAATTCCCCGTCCCGGCAGGGTGCCAGAGCAGAGTTTCTGGTGCTGTTTCATGGAATCTGGTGGTGGCGGCGGAGAGAAACTCCTTCTGGAAAAACGTCGACCCCCCCTGAGTTTTTAGGTCAGAAGGCATCTTATAGGCGAAGATGGAGACCGAGGGGGTGTCTGGGGCGGCCAGACCACCCCCTGGCGCGGCCAGGCCTAGCCCGCGCGGCCAGGTGGTGTGGCTGGGCCCCAGCCCCACTCTGTCTCATATGCTGGCTCCAGGAGTATTCTGGTAAGATTTTTGGCTTTTGTCCCGTCCAATTCTGAGAATATTCATTTTTTGACTTTCCTAGAACCAAAAACAGCAGAAAACAGGCAGTTGGCACTGTGGCTCTTGTTAATAGGTTAGTCCAAGAAATCATATGAAAAGTACTCCAAAGTGTGGACAAAACACAAGAAAGTAGATAAAACCAAGCATGGAACATCAAAAATTATAGATACATTTGCAAGGTATCAACATCCCCAAGCTTAACTCCTGCTCATCCTCGAGTAGGTAAGTGATAAAAAGAAAGAATAATTTTTGAGGTGACATGCACCATCATAAACTTGATCAAAGTATTTGTAAAACATTCAAAGCTGGGATCATAGTACTTCAATCATAACATGAAATACAAACTTCTAGCAATAAGACAAAGAAACTATGATGCAACATGAAAAGGCACAAACAAAAGATTCATGAATAACAATGCTTTGCAAGACGTTTGTTTGTTTCACATAAAGAAAACATAGCATAGTAGTATTCATCTTATCCCTCATAGAGTAGCAAACATAAATGCATAGGACACCTTCAAAGTTTATAAGAGTGACTAGATACAAATAGTTTAAAACAAGCAATATCAAAGCTATGCATCAATCAACAAGTCTTCGGACAATGCACATAGAACTAAGAATGGCCACTATGCTCTCAAAGTAAGTGCATAAAGATAGAAGGTGGACACTCAATATATAAGTGGAAGAAAGGCCTTCATAGAAGGAAGTAGGGAATCAAGTTTCATAAAGACCTTCCAAAAATTATGGTACTTAATAGCTTTCAGCTCTCATTGCCCCTATCATAAGCATATTGAAGGTGATTAAGGTTAAAGTGACAAAACTAAGAGGATATGCTTGACAAGTTATAAACCGAAATCTCATGCCCCTTACTTACGAAGACCGAACCTCATGCTACTCAACTTTAGTCACGAGTAAGCTCTTGTCATTGTAAGTACATATGTATCATAAAGAACCGCCAATGGGTTACCTCTTGCACATGATACATAAGCTATCCCATAATCAAAATGACAAGGCAAGCATACAATGAGCATCTCAGCGATCTTTTTATTTGCTATTTGCATAGGTTTTTATTGAGGATGCTTCATAGAGTGCTCATTATGGTGATGCTGCAAGTTTCCACCATGATTAGGCATGGCTTAGGCTAGCGGCCCAGGCGTTTCTCTAACACACATACAAACTCCATGATCTTACAAGTTCCACTTTTATTTCACACCGCCAGGAAACATTAGCAAAAGAACATGATATCAATGGGGTACAAAGTACACGTGCAATGTTGAAAGCGTTCCCCATGATACATGGTTTTGCTAATTTCAACTTATAAAGCACAAGCATATATGCAACAAAGAAGGACCCAATGGTTCAAGTTTATTAAATGCAAAAAAGTAAAGTGTGCCATCAAGTTCGTGAGAGCTTTAATCACTAGTTTTCTCATAACAAGTTTAATTTGGAAGGTAGACAAAAACATGAATATACTTGGAATAGCATATGCTAGTAGGTAGGTATGGTGGAATATTTGGAATAACTTGGTTTAAGGAGTTGGATGCATGAGTGGAACTCATACTTGGTTATGGAGGCTAGCAAAAGACTGGGAGCGACCAACTAAGAGAGCAATAATGGCCATAATCATGCAGAGCGACAAAACATCATTAATCAAAGCATAAAGTGATACTACAAGTTGAAAACTAAAGGATCATAAAGGCTATGGTGACTTGGGATAGTCATAACATGGTGTGAGCATGTGCCAAGTCAACCCAAATAAAGCATCAAAGGAGAATACCACAATACTATGTTTTAATATGCTAAAACAACGCATGATTCTTCAAAGGCACATTAAGCAATCTCAATTGTTTATAACAAGCCATGCTACAGCAAAGAATACTAAGCATAAAGCCAAATCAATATCAAGCATGGCATGACAAAGCATAGGCCACAGTTAAAAACAAACTCTCTTTACCACTTAAGCATGAACTTTCCTACTCTTTTCCAATCAAAACCAAACTATTTGAAAACCAATGTGTGAAAGAGGGGGTCCAACCAATTTATTCAGCAAACTAAGAAAACAAAGCAAACGAAAAACCAAAATGAAAACAAAAAAGAAGACGCTCCAAGAACAACACAACTTTACATGAAACAATAAAAATGAAGCGTTTGGAAGAAACCTGGGATTTTTATTGATGAAGAGGGGGGTGCCTTGGGCATCCCCAAGCTTTGACGCTTGTACTTCTTGGATATTTCCTAGGGTGACACGCGTGGCATCCCCAGGCTTGAGCTTTAGTCCATCCTTCATCTCATTACTCATTCCTTCCATACACTTGAAATTTTTTCCTTCATACAAAACTTCACACAATCTTTATTAGCAACATTAGGCACTCAAGATAATAAGTCTGTAGGTTCAGTTACAACACCAAAAAAACTTTCATTAAAACACAAGCTACTGTAGCACTTCCCTCAAAAATCTCAATTCCCCAAAAGAACTCAAAAAGGAACCAATAAGAAGCAAATGCAAATAAAGGCAGAAATCTGTCAAAACAGACCAGCAGTTAAAGACGAATTTTTTCAAAGACATTTTGTTGCTCAAATAGAAAAGTGTTGAACTAACGAAAGTGAGATAACAACCTAGGGCAGAAGCACAAAAATTCACGCCTCAAAAGGACATACAGAGATTTTACAAGAATTTTCACGGTGAAGGTTTTGGGACAGCAACTTTCCCAACCATTACTTCTCTCTCATTAGAGGTTACTCTTGGCACAAAAATCAAATAAAAAGGATAAGGAGTGGTTATTACTGAAGTAATAACTTCCAAGACTCATCTAAAACTTTTGGGTTATCTCCCAATAAGTACTTTTCTTTAACGCATTTAAGTTAGGCATGATAGTTTGAGAGGATGCTCACATAAGAAATATGAATTGAAGTAAAAGAGAGCATCAAGAAGAAAATTCAAAACACATTTAAGTATAACCCACTTCCTATGCATAGGAATCTTGTATTCAAATAAATTCGCAAAGAACAAAGTGACAGGCATAGGAAGAAAAAATAAGAGTAACTTCAAAACTTTCAGCACATAGAGAGGTGTGTCAATACCATGAAAACTTCTACAACCATATTTTCCTCTCTCATAATAATTTTAAGTAGCCTCATGAATAAACTCAACAATCTAACTATCACATAAAGCATGCTTTTCATGATCTATAAACAAATAATTTTTATCAAGCTCAAAAATAGTGGGATTAAAACCTTCAAACCCACTTTTAACAACTCTATAACAAGATGGCTGATCATTCAATATAGGACCATTGTCTAGAGCTTTATCATAAACATATTCTAAGAAAAAAGCTTTAGTACCATGCAAATCGAAGTTAAGCACAAATAAAGGATTATCATAGATAACATGAGCATAACATTCATCCTCCTTTGGTAAGCGTGGGGGACAATCAAATAATGTAAGGGATAAAGATTTACTCTCATTAGAAGGTAGGCATGGGTAGTTAATCCATTCTTCATCCTTTTGTTCATCACTCTCCTCCTCTTTTTCATCTAATGAGCTTTCAGGTTCATCAATTTCTTCTTCCATAGGATCCTGCAAGGCATTAGTCTCTTCCATTTGTGGAAAGCATCTATTAATATATTCAAGAATATATCCATTTTCTTCCTTGTAATTATCAAAGCAAAATCTAAGTATATCATAAACCTCATATTTATAAGGTGAATCATCAATATTTTCAAGCAAACTAGCAAGTTCAAATGCACCCTTCCAAGTAATAAATTGTTCAATTTGTTCCACATCATAAAAGTCATAATTTCCTTTAACATAAGATATGGTAACATTATCATTATACTCACATTGAAAAGGGAGGTGTTTATACCTCTTACAGCAACAAGATTTATCAAATGAGTAAGTAACATTATAAGTAGAGCACACATTTCTAGCAATGGTATACAATTTATCAGTTTGTTCCCATAAGTGTTTCCCTTTTTGTGACAAGCGGTGTTCCTTATAATAATATTTTTGATCTTCCATCAACCCACCTTGCCAATAAGATTCAGTTTCAAAGAAAACAACCATTGATAGAAAGCATGATAAAGCAAGACAATAACAGACCAACAAAAATAACAACTAGAGTAGGAACTAATTTTTTTTGTATTTTGATAAAGAAACAAGCAAACAAGGTGGAAATAAACTAAGCTTGAACAATAGTGATTCCAAGTGGACTTGATAAATAAAGCTATGCTCCCCGGCAATGGCGCCAGAAAATAGTCTTGATGACCCACAAGTATAGGGGGTGTATCGCAGTATTTTCGAGGGAAGTGAAACCCAATTTATTGATTCGACACAAGGGGAGCCAACGAATATTTATAAGCCTTAAAAACCGAGTTGTCAATTCAGCTGCACCTGGAAACAATCTTGCTCACTGCAGTTTATTAGTAGCAACAGTTTTGTAGTAGGAATAATAAAGTAACAACATTGGTAAAGTAAAGATAGTAGTAACAATTGTAGTAAACAGTAAGATTCGAGTGCGGTAGGCATAGGGATGGATGGATGGGCGTTGCATGGACAAGAAAATTCACATAGCAATCAGAACATAGGGCAATTGTAGATAAATAAGATAAAGCATCCAAGTACTAGATAATCATAGGCATGTGTTCCATATATAGTCATACGTGCTCGCAATGAGAACTTGCACAACATCTTTTGTCCTGCTAGCCCGTTTACAGCGGGGCCTCAAGGGAACTACTGGCAATTAAGGTGCTCCTTTTAATAGAGCACCGGAGCAAAGCATTAACACTCTATAAACACATGTGATCCTCACATCAAAGCCATTCCCTCCGGTTATCCTGATTGCTGTCACTTTGGGGCCATTGGTTTCGGACAACAACGTGTGTATACAACTTACAGGTAAGACCAAAAACAATACTATCATAATAAATCAATAACATGTTTAGATCTGAAATCATGGCACTCGGGCCCTAGTGACAAGCATTAAGCATAACAAGTCGCAACAAAGTCAAAAAGTACTAATAGTAGATACTAGGCACCATGCCCTAACAATCTGATACCATTACATGAACGATCTCATCCAATCCCTACCATCCCCATAGCCTACAGCGGGGGATTACTCACTCATAGATGGGGAAACATGGATGGTCGATGGAGAAGCGATGGTGATGATGATGGCGATGATCTCCTCCAATTCCCCGTCCCGGCAGGGTGCCAGAACAGAGTTTCTGGTGCTGTATCGTGGAATCTGGTGGTGGCAGCAGATCGGAACTCCTTCTGGAAAAACGTCGAACCCCCCTAAGTTTTTAGGTCAGAAGGCATCTTATAGGCAAAGAGGGAGACCGAGGGGGTGTCTGGGGCGGCCAGACCACCCTCTGGCACGGCCAGGCCCAGCCCGCGTGGCTAGGTGGTGTGTCTGGGCCCCAGCCCCACTCCGTCTCATATTCTGGCTCTGGGAGTCTTCTGGTGGGATAAGATTTTTGGCTTTTGTCCCGTCCAATTCCAAGAATATTCATTTTCTGACTTTCCTGGAACCAAAAACAGCAGAAAACAGGCAGCTGGCACTGTGGCTCTTGTTAATAGGTTAGTCCAAGAAATCATATGAAAAGTACTCCAAAGTTTGGACAAAACACAAGAAAGTAGATAAAACCAAGCATGGAACATCAAAAATTATAGATACATTTGCAATGTATCAGTCAACGCGAGAAGAAGGATCGCACCATCGCTCGTCTTCGCAAGAAGGTGGACGACCTCGAGAAGACCATCCAGGAACAAGAAGCCCAACTTGCAGCAAAAGAAGAAGAGGAAGAAGGTGAAGACATCCAGGGAGATATTCATTCATACCTCAGTGATGACAATGACTACCTAGAGGATGATGCCATGGACTTCTACACCGATGATGATGACTCCGACTTCATTGATGATGAGTAGATGCACGTGATCACTACCGTAGGAATGAGTTGTATCGGTCCCACTATATCGTAGTTCACAGAATGGTTCTTAAAACCATATGTTTCCTTTTGTGTTGTGTTGTGTGTGTTTGTATGGTGTGTTTGAATGAATGAATGAGAAGTTGTTAGTTTGCCAAACCTGAGTCAAACTCAAAGTTTAAAGCTTTTTGAAAACGAAACTGTGAACCTTAGAAATTTCCCTCTTATCTCATTATCTATCTCAATCTTCAGATGACTCGTGGAAACCCTGGAGGAAGCAGCTCATCGCAGGACCCAATGCTGTAGATTCTGCAGATGCTAGTTTCTGATCGTGAAGCTAGTAGAGCGGAGCGCCAAGCCAACCTAGCCACCCTACAACAGATAGCTAAGATGGCCCACAATAATCAAGGCCATGGAAATCAGGATCATCATGGATCTAAGCTCAAGAACTTTCAGAATACCAATCCCCCTATCTTTAGCAAGTCTGAAGACCTGTTGGATATAGATGATTGGTTGCAAACCATGGAGAATAACCTAGAAGTTGCAGGAGTTGATGCCAACGAGCAAGTACTGTTTTCCACCCACTATATTGCAGGAGATGCAAGAGCCTGGTGGAATGGCACCCGTACTATGAACCACGGTCAAGTGATGACGTGGGAAGCTTTCAAGACCAAGTTTAACCGCACCCATGTGCCGCAAGTTTAGTCACCAGAATGAGAGATGAGTTCAGAGAGCTGAAGCAAGGCAGGATGATGGTAGTGGAGTACCGTGACAAATTTCTGTCCCTCGCAAGATATGCCCCTGATGAAATCAACACTAAAGCCAAGAAGAAGGAGAGATTCCTGAACGGACTACATGATGAGATGCATACTGTTTTAGTCAACATATGTTTTGATGACCTAGAAGAGCTAGTCAACTCTGCTAGCCAGATGGAAGGGAAGATCAACCAAGCCAATGACAACCGCAAGCATAGAATGATGCACCAGAGTGGATCCAACCATGCTCAGAAGTATCACCCCAACCCATCTGCAGGATATGCCCCAAGGAACAATAGACGCCGAATGTCTCGTCCAAGCTACCCCAATCATAGCGGAGGGAACCTAAAGTCTGGAGGAAACCACAACAACCCCGACAACTCCAACAATTTCAACCGTGCACCACCCAAGTCCAACAACAACAACAACAATACTGCCCCAAGGACTGGAAGCAATGCTGTGCCTGTTGCAGCCAAAGACAAGTCTCGGATCACTTGCTTTGAATGTGGAGTCAAGGGTCACTACTCCAACGAGTGTCCCAAGAAGCTTGCAGCTATCACCAATGTGAATGCCCTAGCTCAGCAACAAAGCCGTGTTCAGCCTGGAAGAAGATTTGCCCCAGGGAATTCACTCAATGGCAACGGCCGTCTGTTTCACATGAATGCTAAAGAAGCCCAAGAAGCACCAGATGTCGTGCTGGGTATGTTTTCTGTTAACTCGGTACTTGCAAGAGTTTTGTTTGATTCTGGAGCATCACACTCGTTTGTTATAGAAGAGTTTGCATCCACTAGTAAGATTCAACCCACAAAATTGAAGCATGTTATGATAGTTCAAATACCCGGTTCAACCACCAAAGCTAGAAAAATTTGCAAGGTCGTACCTATCAGAATACATGGCATAGATTTTTATGCCAATATAATAGTACTTGGAACCAAAGGTTTGGAAGTAGTACTAGGAATGGATTGGATGTCGAAACATAAAGGATTGATCAACTGTGCCAACAAAGCCATATCCATGACCAGTAGCTCTGGAGTATCAGTAGAGCATGTATCTGAAACCTTGCCCCGTCAATTCAAGTGCAACAAGAGTTTAGCCCAACCAACCATAGACCAAGAGAGTAGTCTGTGAATACCCCAACATATTCCTAGATGAATTGGCCGATATGCCCCTGGATCGGGATATCGAGTTATTATTGAACTAATTCCTGGAACTGGACCCATAGCTTAGAGACCCTATAGTATGAACCCATCTGAACTAGTGGAGCTAAAGAAGAAACTTGATGCTATGCTGGCAAAAGGTTTGATTCAACCAAGCGCATCGCCATGGAGATTGTTTGTTTTGTTTGTCAACAAGAAGGATGGAGGTAACCGTTTATGCACAGATTACCGAAAGCTGAATGATGTCACCATCAAGAACAAGTACCTACTACCCAAGATGATTGAGGATCTGTTTGATCAGTTGACTGGTGCTAGAGTGTTTTCTAAGATTGATCTTAGAACTGGTTATCATCAACTCAAGATTCATGCAACGGATATTCCAAAGACCGCCTTTACCACCAGATATGGATTGTATGAGTATACGGTCATGTCTTTTGGATTAACTAATGCCCCCGCTTATTTCATGAATCTCATGAATACGATTTTTATGAACTTTCTGGATAAGTTTGTCGTTGTTTTTATCGATGATATTCTAATCTATTCCAAGTCAGAAGAAGATCATGAGCAACATCTGAGAACCATCCTTAAAACCCTCAGAGAGCATCAGTTGTATGCCAAGTTTAGCAAATGTGAGTTTTGGCTGAAAGAAGAAGGATTCCTCAGACATATTGTGTCGGCAGAAGGAGTCGCTGTTGATCCCGCCAAGATAAAAGATATTGAAGAATGGGAAGCCCCAACCACTCAAACCCAAGTCCATGCATTTCTCGGATTAGCGGGATATTACCGCAAGTTTGTTGAAGGATTTTCAAGCATCACCAGACCAATGACCCAATTGTTGAAGAAAGACAAGAAGTTTGAATGGACCGACAAATGTGAAGCAAGTTTCCAAGAACTCAAGAAGAGATTGATTTCAGCCCCTATATTGATTACGCCAGATATCAAGAAGCCTTTTGATGTGTATTGTGATGCATCCAAGATTGGTCTCGGATGTGTGTTGATGCAAGAAGGTAAAGTCATAGCATATTTATCAAGACAACTGAAGCAGCATGAGCAGAAATACCCTACCCATGATCTTGAATTAATAGCTGTAGTTTTAGCTTTGAAGACATGGCGTCATTACCTTATGGGTAACAGCTGTGAGATTTATTCGGACCACAAGAGCCTGAAGTATATTTGCACCCAGAAGGAGCTGAATATGAGGCAAAGGAGTTGGATAGAGTTTATCAAGGATTATGACCTTGACATTCACTATCACCCCGGCAATGCCAATGTGGTAGCGGATGCTCTTAGTAGATTGCCGTGTAGATTGAACACCATGATTAAAGAAGCTCAGCCAAGTTTGCATGAAGAGTTGGAGCATTTTAGAACTGATCTAGTTAGCAAAGGATTTTTAGCTAGCATTGAACTTCAACCCACTTTGATCAGTCAGATCAAGGAAGCCCAGAAGGGAAATGCAAGTATCGATGGAATCAAGCATCGTATTGGTACAGGAAATGTACCTGGATTCACCGAGGATGAAGAAGGAGTTTTGTGGTACAAAGGACATATCTGTGTACCAGCAGATTCGGAACTGAAGCAAGTTATCATGCAAGAAGATCATGATACTCTTTATTCTATCCACCCTGGAGGAACGAAGATGTATCAGGATTTGAAGGAGCAATTTTGGTGGCACAAGATAAAGAGAGAAATCAGAAGCTACATAGCCAAGTGTGATATCTGTCAGAGAGTCAAGGCGGAACATCAGCGACCCGCGGGACTTTTGCAACCATTGCAGATTCCGGAATGGAAATGGGATTCGGTCGGAATGGACTTTATCACCGGTTTGCCTACTTCTAGTAGGGGAAATGATTCTATTTGGGTCATAGTTGATAGACTGTCCAAGGTAGCCCATTTTATACCTGTCAAGACTACCTATCAGAGTTTGAAGCTAGCAGAGTTGTACATTGCTAGAATCGTTAGTTTGCATGGAACCCCTAAGACCATAGTGTCGGATTGAGGAACCCAATTTACCTCAAGATTTTGGCAGAAAGTCCAAGAAGGATTAGGAACCAAGTTGAATTTCAGCACAACTTATCACTCGTAGATCGATGGACAAACTGAAAGAGTCAACCAAATCTTAGAAGATTTGTTGAGAGCTTATGTGCTAGAGTATGGATCAAAATGGGAAGATTGTCTGCCTTTCGCAGAATTCTCATACAACAACAGCTATCAAGCCAGTTTGCAAATGGCCCATTTGAATTTCTGTATGGAAGGAAGTGTCGTACCCCTTTGAATTGGTCGCAAGTAGGAGAGAGTCAGATTTTTGGACCCGACATCCTACGAGAAGCCGAAGAAAAAGTTCACAAAGTCCGTGAGCACCTTAAGACCGCCCAATCCAGACAGAAGAGTTATGCCGACAAGAGACGTAGAGACCTGACTTTCAATGTCGGAGATTTTGTGTATCTCAAAGTTTTCCCGTTGAAGGGAATGCAACGTTTTCAACTGGAAGGAAAGTTAGCCCCCAGATATATTGGATCCTTCAAGATTCTGAACCGCCGAGGAGAAGTATCGTATCAACTGGAACTGCCAGAGGAAATGTCAGCCATCCATAATGTGTTCCATATCTCGTTACTTCGCAAATGCTTAGAAGTTTTGGAGAAGACCGAAGTATTCAAGAACATCGATCACCAAGCCATTGATATCAATAAGGATCTGACGTATCGTGAAGTACCCATCCATATCTTGGAAGAAGCCTTCAGAACCACCAGGACCTGGAGTATCAAGTTTCTCAAGATTCAATGGAGCAACCATACCAAAGAAGAAGCCACTTGGGAGCGAGAAGATTACATTAGGACTGAGTTTCCAGATCTCTTTAGTTCCTAGTTTTTCTTAAATCTCGGGACGAGATTTTGTTTAAGGAGGGAAGGTTTGTAACATCCCAAAACTTTAAATCAAGGTTATCAAAGTTCAAATCACCCAATTTAGGGTTAACAAAAACTTTTTATTATTAAAATAATTATGAATGCATGTGTATGTTGCATTAGTGTAGAATTGTTTGAAAATGCCATGCTTGATTGCTCTAAATGTTGTGAAATGGTTTAAAGGTGAATGACACATCATCTAGACCATTTACAAACATAATCCAAAGAAAAAGAAATCAAATAAGATTAAATAAGACAAATGGTCATTTTGACCATTTTAATCCACTAGGCCACTTTAGGTTTCCTAGAAGTCAATTTCAAACAGAAACTTTCTCAACTCTTTTCACCCCTTGCTAGACCAAGTAAAGATGTACCAAGGCCCACTTTACACACTTACAAAAACATCTAGAAAAGCAATTTAAATGACATTTGAAAATTGAATCCAATGCATATGTGAAGATCCTCATTTTTGAAAAACCCATCAAATGAATTCACCTTGGCAATCCCAAGCAAACCTAGTCTCTCAAGCTGAATACAAGATCACTCAAAAAGTTTGGATCAAAAATTCAAATATAAATTTCTTTTGGCCATTTCTTCAAACACCTAGTGAGCACAGTAAATAGCTGCCAAACTATTACTGTTTTTGATCAATGCTTTGTCCACCATTTGACCCCTTTCTACTCCCCTTGTCCCCTCTAGTATCAACCAGCCCAATGGAGCAACCCTCACCTTGTTGTATGCGCCAGTGCCAAGCCACCCGAGCACCTCCATGTTGGTCGATCATGAACCGCTCACAGCAGGCCGCCCCGAGCTCACCCATGACGCCTAGGAGGTAGGCGAGATCACACCGCCCCTCTATGTCCCTTCCCCGAGCGCTGCCAAGCCATGGACCACCCTAGCAGAGCCGCGCCCAGAGCGTCTGTGCCATGCCGAGAACGCGCCAGAGCGCCGCGCCCGACCAGCGTGCACACGCCGCGCCTCGACCGCCGCTCACGCACACTGCTTCACCACGACCCTAGGAACCGCCTAGAGATGCCCGTTCGCCGCCGCGCGACCAGTAGCCACCATGCGCTGCATCGAGCACCCGCTGTCTCCGCCCAGAGCGCGGACGCTCCCGACCAAATGCGACCGCCCCTTGCCTCACCTTTAAGCCTGAGTGGATCACTAGGAGACCGTGCACTGTCCCCTACCTCCAGCCGTGTCGTTAGCTGCCTTTAGCGTCGCCACCGACAAGCCGTGCCCACGTCATTCGGTCCCTTCGTCGAGCTATAAAAGGAGGCCCTCTCCACCCCAATTTTGCACACCATCTCACTCCCCTCTCACCACTAATCCTTCCACCCTATCTCCGGAGCAAGGCGAGCCTCAGTTCGCCAGAATTTCGTCGGAGCTTGCCGCTGTAGAGGAGAAGAGGCGCCGTCGATTGGAGCTGTCCCAGGAGCCGCCGCGACCACGCCTCGAACCGCCGTTGTCTACCAGCTCGATCGCCCCCGTCGCCAAGCCTAGATGGAGCCCTGGTGAGCCCCCACGTACCCCCATTGTGCCGTGTTAGGGTTCGTTCTCGTCGGAGCTGTTCACCGGAGACGACGAACCACAATCGTAGATCTTGTTCTAATCGTAAGGCTAGGATTGATAGATACCGCTTCGCGTAGTAAAAGCCACTGACCTGTGGACCCCCTCTGTCGGCCGCACGCTGCGCTGCGCTGTGTAGTTGGGCCGGCCCGTTAGCTTTCCCGCACTGGCCCGAAGATTCAAATAAATGTTTTTCCATTTAGGTTTAAACTAGATTATGTCCACTTATTCAAAAATCAATTCAGAGAGCTTCACTTAACCAAAATGCATGATTTAAATTTTGTTAGAAATATAATTAAAATATCTATCCAAGCCCTTCGGATTTAAATCAATTGGAGTTAGAGATCACATATAGCAAAAATAACAAGACAGAGACTTTTCTACATTCAAACATTTTTCAAAAACCAACCATAAATGATTTTGAGTTGATTCCAACTCTCAAAAATCACATTTGATGATATCTATCTGAATATGTGAAAATATTTAGGTTTGCATGCAGTGACATTGGACTAGTACCAGAAGAATGCTATTAGGGCATTTCTAGTCACTTTAAATTGATTAAATGATAATCTTAAATTTTATGAAATGTGACCAACCCTTTTAAATCACATTCCCATGTATTAGAGTATGTGGTGATGACATGTATCCACATGATCCCATATTCAATTTGGAGAATATTAAATCTTGATTAATTTCAATGAGTAGAAATTACTTTTCTCAAATAAAATAAATGAAACTAGTTCTTTAAGTCTTGTGATGATTGTGGTGATGCTAGATCATCAAGTATGTGCCTTAGTGTGCTAAATAGACTAGTTAAGTATTGTTTGGTGATTGTGTATCCCGTATTTATTTATAGACGATAGTACCGACCAAGTCTACGAGGAGGAGGAGTTCTACCCCGAAAAAGACGAGGAGAATTTCAATCACTACACCAACCAATGCAAGCTATTATTGGCAAGCTAGAATTATACAAGATGACCTAAGAAAGATGCATTAGGCATGCTTCGTTATACATTTTGATTTATACCCATCCCAAGTTTTACTTGCAAGCTTTACTTTCTTTTACTTTACTAAAGTTCTTTACTTTTAATATAGATAGCATAAAGAGTATAAAACTAGGCCTATCTAGTTACACTTAGATGTCATTCTAGTACCCCTCATTAGTGAACACTCTTAACCTTAGTGGCTAGTGCTAAGCATAAAACTTGATCACTTTAGATGGGAATACTTGGTGAAAATGCTTATGAAAACCTTGGAATGATGAGTCATTCTATTGAGATGTTTTGACATGTGTTGAGAAACAAAAATGGTTTATGATGATGAAAATTATTGAGGCATGAGCCTTAGCCCTTTATAAAAACTGATGGTTGGGTTTGGATGCAATACCATTCTAATTTTACCATACAACCACAATAACTGAATTGGGTAAGGCTTAGCCGGAAGTTTATATGCATTAGTATGGGTTCCCTCGCGTTAGAGGTTTGAGATGAGGCTACCTCTTGATGATGTCCACCTATGCAGTGCCCAGGATGGCAGATGGCCATGGCTGGGAGGCCAAGCTCATAGGAGAGGTGCTTATACTAGGGTGTGTAATTGAAAGGTTATGATTGATTATCCGCATACTAAGTATGATGATTCAGGGTTATCCCTGACAGATGTATCGAATTTTGTGGTGAAAGTGTACCACCTCTGCAGAGTGTCAAACTATTCGAATAGCCGCGTCCACGGTCATGGACAGTTGGAGTGGCCATACTGTTCCGTCGTCAGATGTTTTCAAAAAGACTTATGAAATGAATTGTGACTTTGACTTGACCACATCAGGGTTGTGAATATGAAAACTAAGTTCCCACTTAGGTGATTTAGAACATTAAATTAGTTTTCTTTACTTCTGAACTCAGCTTAAGATAAATCTAGCTTTTGCAAATAAACTTAGAGCTTAGCATTCCTACTAGAACTACTTTACTTGTTAGTGATAGTTTGCGAGTATTTAAAGAGTACTCATGGCTTTGTCCCTGGCTATTCTCGTGGCCAGACTATGAGGAGGACTATCCAGAAGAAGGCAGCAGGACGGCTAGGACAACTAGGATCATCTCCCATTGTCAGCATTGCCTGTGACACTGAAGATGGAGGCCACCGCTACGCTTATTATTCCGCTGCTTATTTGTATTAAGACTGGATCATGAGATCCTTTATTCATGTAAAACCTTATTATGGTTTGTAATGGATGATGTATTGTAATATCCAATCTGTTATGTCTCGCAAAAATGATAATCCTGGGATTGCGAGGTATGGCATAACAGGCATCTGGGATTAAAAATCGGGGTGTTGACATCAAGACCTTTACCAATAGCTCTCTATGGGTTCGATATCTTTACTTCGAAACTAGCTACAATTGATCTGTGCACTTGCAGTCATCATACACCACCTATGAAGACATTTATGCACTCAAATAAAACATTCAAAACATGAACAACCTCTCTATCAACCTTCGAGATGCCACTGCAAGCCTCGCCACCCAGCTCCATGATTGGAGCAGCCAATGGAACGTGGGAGATTATCCACCGCCAACATAATGCGCAACCAAAGGGCTTGCAAAAGCCTGATCTTGGGGATGTGTTCCCCCGACAAATTTATTTGTGTAATAACTAGGTGGTACTCCAGCTCCTTGGGAGCTTTGAAACACTCGTGTTGGCTTGTTCCAACACTTTGCCTTTTTCCTTTGCTTTTGTTTTAGTTTATTTGTTTTCCTTTGTTTTTATTTTATTAAACCCTTGCTTGGTCACAAGTTCTTTTCTATTCTTTAATCCCTATCCTCAAAAATATAAAAATATTTTTCCATTTATCCTTTTTTCATAAACATGGATTCATACTTTTCCTCTTTGCTTTAATATCATTTCGAGAGTAACTGTGTTTGATTTTTGAAGGAACACATCCCTATAAGGAAGAGGATCATGAATTTACTTATGCGAGGTATGTCCTATGTCTCCCACTTATGAAGTTTGAATTGTTTATCTTAGTTGGTTGATTTGCTAAGATGCCATGCTAGTGGGAAGTAATTTAATATGGTTAGAGTAAGGATTTTTATTGTTATGATGATTAGTTGTTGAAGCTCTTACTCTAGTTCTTTTAGTTAATCGAGTCTTGCCTTGGAAATAATAATGCCAAACAAGTACAATAAGAAAAAGTCTGAAATTTACGACTTGTTTAATGAATAATTGTCTTTAGAGTATACCCTTGATTATACTTAACCCCATAGATATTTTGATAGTCTCGACGACACTCATGAAAGGAGTTGTTTGATTGAAATAAAGTCTAGTGGTAATTGTGATGCATGCCAAAGCTAACCTTGTGGATCAAACCGCGATAGTAGCTAAAAAAAATAGAAAGAGAAAGAAGTGAGACAACTTTGTTCTATGTCTCTAATGCACACCTTTGGGATGCCAACAACTCTGCTAGCTTTTGAACGATCTATGGTATAACCCTGGATTTCAGCTATGAGTTGATGACATGAGTGGCATCCGTGTCAATGTATGGGCAAAATTATTGGTACTCTCAAAGGTTGTGCAAACACTAGCTAAAAGAAACAAATAGCGATCCTTGAAAAATGAAAGAAAGAAAAAAAATATCTATGAGGATCCACATAACAAGTCCTTGGCATGGTCTCATTACTACTTTACGATTTTTTCTTGAAAGACAGTGATTGGATTAGAAGTGTTTTGGATTGACTTGATTTATTGATGTGGGTGTAAATAAGACATTTCATTATTATACTACTTGGGACATGAAACTCTCTTACTCAATTATGATATTTAAACATCCTAGTGTTCCTTGGCAAGCTGAGAGTTAATTAGAGGAATTGGATTGATTGCTACACTTCTAGTTATTTATACTTATGTTAAACTTTACTTTGATTATCTTGACTTACCGAAGCTTGTATAGTATTCTTGTCATCTCTCTAACTTTGATAAGATTTGCAAATGAATGAAGTGTTGAGCACATATGACTACCGATTGTAAGTGAACTCTTATTCTCATTGTTTCAAGTTTAAACGCTGAATTCCTTATAGTTCTTTTGGTTCTTGTTGCTCGAGGACGATCAAGGTTTGAGCTTTGGGGAAGTTGATGGCTCTGATTTTTGTCATCTTCCACTGTGTTTAAACGTTGTTTTTGGTCAAGCAATTGCCAAGAAACTCTCAACTCTTGCCACTAATGACTAATAATTGCAAAGATATGCAAATACCTTCTTTGATTTATGTTATGCAGTAAATCACGGCTTTTAAAGCGAAATAAGGAGTCATAGTGATGAGGGTTTAACTCATCAATGCCCATTGTTATGGACTTGGGTTTTGGAGAAGGAGGGAGCACTGGAGACATCTATCGGCTAGCAAACAAGCACACAGGGGACTCAAAGATTTACCCAGGTTCAGGCCTCGTAGAGGTCCCTACTCCTGCTTGTCTGCTCGTGGAATTATTGAAGGAATCGAGGATTACAATGGTGCACAGATGCAATCTGGCGAGGGTTGTGTGTGTCCTCCTCGCCGCCCCTCCTAGCCTTTATATAGATAGGCTAGGTCTCAGGTAGTAGGTCGAGTCGGTTACAGATTAGGGTTTTCCCTTTGAACTTTCTATCTTGAGTTTCTTCTTGCCTCACAAGCAATCGAGGGTCCATAGGCCACTCAAATTCTCCACTGGGCCTTGGCAACGCCGTGGGCTTCTGCCGTATCTGGATCGTATATACCAAACTCGAGTACCTATAGGGTATACCCATGTCAGTAGCCCCCGAGTGTCTAGTGGAATCGCAGAATTGACTGGGGACTTTATGAAGCCTTTCGAGTGCATGAATGAGTATATTTTCGATTGCTCTGTTTGCATCATAGGGATTGTTGATGTGCGTGCCTGATTTAACCGGTGCATCGGTATCAGTTAACTACCTTAGGGTAAAACAACGCAATCTACTTGAACTCGAGTCCCCGGACTCGAATCCGGAAAAGTGCTGGTGTAATTCGACTCAAGCCGCGAAGGTCTTACAGGAGTTGAATCCCAGTATATAGATGTGAGCACTCGACACGTCCGTCAAGGCATGTTCATCGTACCTGTTGGCACGGATATATTTCTGGTAGTGCGCAGCAAATGCGTTGCCAGGCCTTATTCAGGTCTTATCTTCACGCTGTAAGCGCGGCATTCGAATTTTTTGCCATCGCGGAGATGATTCGGGTGACCCAGGAGACACAGTCTCTTTGTAGGGAAAAATATAAGGCGGTGTCGCCATAAGCTTCGAGTGTGGATGTTATCAACACACAGTACATTGTACAAATAACCATAGGGTGCATGACCAGCGCTCCCTATGGGAGTAGCCCCCGAGTGCCTGGTTGAGTCGAAGACTCAAGCAGGGACTTAAGAACTTTTGCGACTGCTGTCGTCTTTTGTTGCTTGTTTCAGTCGAATTTGTTTCCGGTGCTCCCTATGGGAGTAACCCATATCCATAATCGAATCGCGGATTCGAGTGGTTGGGTTTGCTTTGATTGAGCTTGTTCCTGTAAAAAGAAAAGAAAAATCGTAGGGTGCGCGACCAGCGCTCCCTATGTGAGTAGCCCTTGAGTGCTTGGTGGAGTCGAAGACTCGAGCAAGGACTAAAGTAGTCGAAGTCTTATGCTGCGTAGTTTTGGATGACGTCAGTGCTGACGATATGATGACCTCAGTTGCCCGCGTGAGCGAGTTTGACGGGACGTGACGAGCGGTGGGTCACATAGTGAAGGATTTTGAGGAAGTACACACGGCCAAGTAATTAGAGAAGCATTCTAGGGCGTCAACACACTTAACGACCACTAGTACGGGTGCGGTCCGCCCATACCAGGTGGCGACGACTTTGTCTCGTCAAACCCTACAACTTTCGTGAAGACGCCTATATATTTTGAGGCTCCAGCCACCGCCAGAGAGCCACCATTCTCAGATTGCATCACGACACCACCAAAGGAGATCCACACCATTGTTCATCCATTGTTCATCACTTCCACCATCTATCCATCCACTAGCCATAGCCATTTCTTTATACTTTAGATCTCCTTGTGATTTGGTGACCATTGTAAGAATATTTGATTTCAATCTAAGTATTTGCATGATGTTTTCTATTTCTGATCTATTTGTTATGAGTGAGTAGTCCTCGCGGGCTGCGGGTTGGGGAGAAACCTCGCAGCAATTATGTGCATCTAGATCATGGGAGAATTGTATTTTGTTTGAATTTGTGATTTGTATCTTTTGTTTCTTCATCTCTTATCTCAATCTGTGGACTTGTAGGTACCCAAGATCCCATAGATTGATAAAGGCTTGAGGTGAGATACTTGGCTAGCGGCGATCTCATAGGAACCTTAGTGACAAAATGGGTAGTACGGTCTTCGCTTAGCGCCCCATTTGAGATCAACAACAACATCACCACTTAAAGCTTTGATCTGTGTTTATACTTAATAATCGTTTGTAACCCGTGGCTTCGGTATACTCTCGGTTGGATTAAAAGTCTATTGCTATGTCTGCTGCATCACGGGGGCTCTAGAATATTAGGATGTGTTGCCCACAAGAGATTATCTCAATACAAACATTATACATGACTATGTTTATTATTATCTTTTATCCCATTTGATGTGCAGCTGCAGGTGGATCTTCAACCCTGGCCTATCTCCATCAATTGATTCAAACCCGTTATAAAGTAAACTAGATTGGCCCGGTCAACTAAGGTAAAACAAACAAACAAAGTCTTAATAGACGTGTCCTTTTTATTACCTTTTAGTAGTGCTTTCCGAGGTTCGATTAAACCTAGGTCTTCTAGGGAAAAGAAACTATTATACTACATCCGTGAATCCGGATCGAAGGTATCACCTGCACAAGGTGTCCCAGTCCTGTTTGGGTACCTTGCCGATCAGAACTGATCAGAAAACAATAGTAAATGCACTGTGCAAATCAAACAGATCAATAGCAGTTGTACATATATTGGTACATTGCACTTGCTTCATCTACACACGCATAAAGGCAGTGGCATTCATCATGTAGACAAGCAAAATGGTAGTGATATTCATCTACACATGCATAATGGTGTTGCCAAGCATCTAGACAAGCAAAATGACAGTGACATTCATCTACACATACATAATGGTGCTGCCAAGCATCTAGACAAGCAGAATGGCAGTGACATTCATCTACACATGCATAATGGTACTGTCAAGCATCTACACATGCAAAACGGCAGTGACATTCATCTACACATGCATAATGGTGCTTTCAACCATCTACACATGCAAAATGACAATGATATTCATCTACACATGCATAATGGTAGTGCCAAGCATGTAAACATGCATAATGGCAGTGGCATGCATTTACACATGCAAAATTTGATCTACAGAAGCGTCCCTCCTTGCGCAGTGGTCACATATCAAGCAACATACCAACATACACACCAAGCATTTGCACAATGGTAACATATCAAGCTACATAACAAGCATTGTGCTATGTACAGATGGTAATCTACAATGCCAGCATTCATATGTAACACATTCTATCAAGTAAACATATTAATTTGTACAAAGGAAATAAGAACATATGGGGAAAAGAAACTCTTACCTGCGGAGGAGCAGTGGACGGCCTAATCGCTGGAGCTGTTGGTGAAGCAGCAGTGGATTTGACCATCGCGACGGCTGCTAGAGCGGTCATGCTGGGTGCGTCTTGCCCGGAGGGGACACCGCCCGCTACTGTCGCGGCTAATCCTGGTGGAAATGCGGACGACAAGCTAGGAAACCCTACCGGGATCGGACTGAACCCCGGCAGGAATGGCATGTCCCGGCTCGGCGGCACGCTCGTGAAGGCGTACGGCCTAGCCATGTCACCGCTCCACCCCGGCGCCCCCACCATCATGGCCGCCGCCCTCAATGCGCTGGTGGAGGGGTCGGTGCTGAAGCGGGTCGGGATGAGGAAAAACCCCGATGCAATCCCCATGGATCGCATCACCCGACTGCCGCAGCCCAAATCGGCGCCTCGTGCGACACCCTTGAAATCAGCCAATTCGGCCGTTGTCCCTAGGCCTAACTCTGGGCGGCTTTGAGACATGTGTTGAACACAACGCGAGGTAGCCCAGGTAATCAAACATGTCGTTTTCTGCGCCAGCGGGCATGTCTGAACCTGATGCAGGCTACCAAACGCGCCTAATACTTCCTGTGATTTGTGAAATCGTGACAACGACAGCGAGGGATCTCCCGGACCAAAAATAAATAAAAGACAGCGAGAGATCTCTATAGCTGTCACATAAACTATATTATACTTCCAAATATTTGTCTCTAGTGACTAAACTGAGGATCAAAGATGATCTGGAGGGTATGGAGTTGGCAGGTCAATTGTCTTGATTCCGTGACCATACCAAGGGTGTATTTTCATTTTCCAAGGGTTGCCGAACCTTGTCCAAGCAATATATATGCAATGGCTTGAGTATATTTTCCAATCAGTTGTACTCATAATACGGAATTCCCAACCATCATCGTGTAGGTTACTTCACATAACACGTGCACTTCGTCCTCCAGTTTTCATTAACAGAAAACCAAAAACCAGACAGTACTTACCGTCTTGGCAGCCGACCTTTTTTTTTCACAACTCCCTTCTTTATTACTCCCTCCGTTCGGAAATATAAGACGTTTTAGCTTTACGAATCGAATGTATCTAGACGTCTTTTAGTATATAGGTTCGTAGAGGTTCGGAGTGAACCTATACACTAAAAAGTGTCTAGATACATTCGTTTCACAAAGCTAGAATGTCTTATATTTCTGAACGGAGGGAGTACCATTGACTACCTTGCAGGAAGCCAGCACCACCAGGTGGTACTTGAAGGACAGATAATGGAAACATTCAGTCTCACAAAGCTGCTTTGAAACAGCGAATTTATTAATACTACCGTTTCTCCTGCGGCAAACTTTTGCGACGTTGAGACTACGTCGAAGGAAGGGGAGGAGAAGACCAAACAATAGTGGAGTATATTCCTTTCCACTAGCTAGGCTATTTTTAGCGGAACCAGAATCGGCATCGTCAGTTCCACATTCTCTTCTGCTCGTCAAAGCTGCCAACAAC
The DNA here is from genome assembly GCA_910589775.1 of Avena eriantha. Taxonomy (NCBI): domain Eukaryota; kingdom Viridiplantae; phylum Streptophyta; class Magnoliopsida; order Poales; family Poaceae; genus Avena; species Avena eriantha. The sequence continues at coordinate 330,493,409 of OU342740.1, read as the reverse complement.
TGCAGATTGTTTCTTTGCGTTGAGCAGTTCTGCAAACTCGGTGTAGTATGCAGTCGCATCGAGGTGATCTAATACCTTTACTAGCTTTCCGTTCCTCGCGTGGAGGACAGTCTGACCATCTGTGTCCGCGTGGCCAGAACTAACACTGATAGACCTTTCAGTGATTGAATGATCTATATGTGATTGCTGAACCAAGAACACAGCGCCAAAAAGCTCTCCAAGGAACATGTCCTGCAATGTTTTAAAAATTAAATTGAGGAGAAATCACAAAGTTTGCTAGTAGTAATAAAAATCAACAGCTTGAATATGAATTGTTCAAATGAAATATTCTAGTAAGGGGTTTCTTTCACCGTTATTGGTTAATACTGAACCATGACTAAGATAATATTTATACGGAAGTTATTGCCTTTTATCTGGAGAGTAACATCTAACATGTATGTATACCAACACTATTTATGGACTACGGAGTTAATATATATATTTCATTATTACGATAGTATGCATATCAAATCTGTAAAAAAACTTACAATGTGATGGTATGCTTGGTTCTTCTTTTGCAGTTTCTGCATTGACTGCAACAGCCGATACACAAATGATGATTCAGCAGTCTTCTCAGCAGCATGTAGAGGTGTTATGACTTTTTCGAAAGAAGCCACCTGGCGCTGAGCTCTCAAAGGAATGAGAGTGATGTCTAAACCAGATTCTACAACCGCCTTGGCAGCTTGAGGGTCAAGAAAGAAATTGAACTCCGAAAACTTATTAGATGGAACAGTGAACACGTTGCCTTCCTCTCCATCCCCGTCAGCCAGATGACTCCCGACTATATAAATGTGCTGTGCATAGAATTAAATTTGACCTTTGTAGTCAATGAGTTTCTACCCTTGAGATGCAGTAAGGTAATCACAAGGTTGGGAAACTAACCTCAATTAAAGTTTTTGCTTTTGTGTCATATAGAATTACGTTAGCTATGTTAGTGAGAGGACCATTGGTCAGGATGGTTATCTTGTCATTTGGTTTGAGCTCTTCTCTAATATGTTGCCAAACTTCAAAAGCCAAAGGCTGCCTGAGCTCAGGGCGCGCTGTGTCCCTAGGAGCACCATACTTTACAGAATTTTCTGTTGTGTACCTGATAAAAAACGAGATTATGTACCACATGTATAATATCCAGTTGTGTCTTTATTCATACAAAATTATGTCAGCAAAATCATATATGTGCCACAAAACCCCCCAAATATCTACATGTAAATTTTGCATTTTACTTCGTTGAAGCCATGCATTAATACCTTCTAGGACTTCTGGGCAAATCCCGGGCTAGTCCAAAAAGCGTGTCAGCGTCAAGAGAACCCCCAGAACCATGTGGTATGGCCTTCACGTATTCACATCCCAGGTCAGGGGCGCGAAGTGCAGTGATGTTTCCAAGTCCTACCGGAATGTCATCACGGCCCATCATATGTAGAACGTCATAGATAATATCTATTGTAGCCGGATTTGCCCAGCCATTGCCACTTACCAATATCCCCTGCATATGTAAGAACCTAAATGATTATTAGAATTACAGTAGGTAGTATTTACTGCATTGCCTTGCAAACATTTTTTACAAAAGGGGAGATTAGCACAAATGATACTAACCCTGAGGTCAATTGCTTCGACAGGTGCTTTCAGGAGGTAGAGAAGGGCAACAAAATCTCCTGGACTCATATCCATGTCAAAAATGACAGGTTTTCCTCTAATCTGATGTTTGAAATCAGGTTTGTACATAATCTCTTTGTAGTGATGAAACTGGTTGGTGAAGTTGAAGAGGCCAGTTTGTTTAGGACGATTCAGGACCTGCATGTGGTTATGAAAAAAATATTGGACTTGGAAACAGGGTATCAAACAACATGTTGACTATAAAGAGGTCTCTTACGACATAGTTCATTTCTCATTGATTTGATTGTTGTTCATCTTATTGCTCGTTTTGATAAGCATTTTCATGGCTTTGCAATGCTGTTAAAAATCGTTACATCTCGACTGCAATCTTAGATTGCACAATGGGTTGTTAAATCAAATTTAACAAAATTTCTCCTACTGATTTTGTTCAAGTTTGTTGACTGAAATTCTCAGAATCATAGAGTTTTTCATGTACATGTATGAAACAAATTTAAGGCTTGATTTTATCAGTTGTCTTAAATGGTGACATAATAATAGGCATGCCTCAAGAGCATGCCCCGAAAGCACGCAATTTCACTATTCGCAAGTGCACAAAATGCATAGAAATGAAACACATGTTTCTATCAATTTTTTCTATGCATTCCTCAGGGGCTAACAATTGTACTATTAGAAAATAGCATCCACAAGCATGATCAGAACAACAAAGGATCAAACAAAAAAGTGCTTCTGCATTTACTACCTCAAGAAAATTGTCAAAAAACTCTCTATCAAGAGGGCTTTTAACATTTCTGTTAGGTTTTGCCTTCACCGCAACAAGCACAGCAACTGAGTTGGGACCTTGCACCTCTTTGGTGTATCCATCCTGGTAAAATATTCATCTCAATATGTTAAATATATCAAGAATCAAGATGACCCCCATGTCTTTAATGATATATAATGAATAACTTTGTAACTGCACCTATATCTCTATTGGTACTGACTTTCTCATGTTGTGTAATATATTTCCATTTTATACTACAATTACCTGGCATTTCCCTTTAATGCTCCCTTTCAAACTACAAAATGAATCATCGAGTCCAGTCTGAACATGACCGCTGTGCACACCACCTTTCAACAAGTTAAATTTTGGGCTTGCACGTCCATAAAAGAATGGATTTGATCCATCGTGCACACCATATGGTTCATTGGATGTAACCACGGTTATGTTCATCACTTCCATCTCAGCAAAGTCGTTCTCACCATTTGATTTCTGACCGTTGCGCATTATTGAGAGTGCCACACCAGACATAAAAGAATCCCACAGAAAGAAACTCTGCAATTAAAGCAGAAGGAACAATGTTAACCCAACAACAGAACTGCATGTGCAGAGTAATAACATCAACATATATAAGAACTTACTGTGTAGAATTGGTCATCGAACCAAGTATCACGAGTAATCTTCAAAGATTGGAAGGAGTATTGAGCTTCATAAGTGCTCTGTTGCTCCTCAAATGCCTTGAAGAAGGGCTCAGTGATGGGTATAGTGTTGGTTGCATCAAGTGGCACAAGAGTGATTGGGATACCAGAATGAAAGACCTGTCGTACCGAATAAAGAGGTGAAGCTAACTCCGGAGGCATTATGACGTAACTAGATGCTTGATGCTGATTACTTTAAACAACATATGTGTATCTAAGTTACTCCGTACCTGATACGCAGCAAAAGGGTCTCCAAATATGTTGAACTCAGCATATGGATTTTTAGTGTACGCTGTAAACATGTTGCCATGATCACCACATTGGTGTGGCATGCAAGATGCGTCATTCTTGGGGCAGCATCCAGTGGGATTGCGCGATCTGACACCCCCACCCATTATGTAAATGTGCTTCACGTTTTTCTTTAGGTGTGGGTTCCTCATGAGAAACAGTGCAAAATTTGTGTGTGTTCCAACGAGGAAAACAGTCGTTGGTCCAGTGGATATGGTATCAATCATCACCTGTTGATTTGTCGGTTGTTGAAGAGGGGAGTATCTTCTATTTCCCTGATTCAAAAGCCAAAAGGATTTTAAGAAATATACCGTCTTCTAGTTTACACTTCCAAACTAATCTACGACCATATTGTGAGATAGAAGTCATGAACGGTGGATCTTTATCTTTGTCCTGTACCTGAGGAAGAATTTCCCGCCGAACTCCATAATTGACGTTGATGTCCAAACGGCCACCTGATCCCTGTGGAATTGTTTGACGGTATCGACACCCCCCTACTGTTGACAATTCCTGGAGAATTTCAGTCACAAACAAAAAAAATGCTGAATAACTGTAGTCAACTGAAAAAAATAGCAAATGTAGAATTTAGCTGTGCAGAACTTGCAAGGAGAATCGGAAAGAGATGACCCGTGTATTTCACCTGTTCAATTATTGCAAAATAGCCACCAACGTCAGGATCTATTCTACCATCATCTGATATACCGCCCTCCCCTCCTACTCCCACTGCAATGTCATCACGGCCCATCATGTAGAGGAGATCATACAATTGGTTTACGGCATGACCAGCATCAGCCCATGCATTTGTGCTGATAGTTATAGCCTGTGAAACACAATCAAATGAATTTCTGAACAACAGGGTTACAAGAACACAAGAAGATATCAAACAATGAAGTTCAGATGAGACGTAACATGTTCACACATATATCTTCTACGCCTAATTGGAGAGATAACAGTAAGAGGTCGCTTGGTATCCATCATTTGGGCCCGGAATCCCGAAATTCATTTTGCAATTCCATCCCTATGCTGTTTGGTTGGCACGAAATTGGGTTGTCATTTCATTTGGTAAATCCATCAAAATATCCTCATGTGTAAACCGATTCCTATCTCAGACCCATCATTTGCAAATTCCGATGGCAACCAAACATGTGGGTGTTTTTGGAATCATAATATAAATGAAATGAATCCATGTATTCATTTCATTTCTACTAAATGAAGTGAATACCTCGGTGCCAAACGACCTCTAAGTTTTTTTCTCCCAATCGGAATCACAGCTATAACCACATATATTATACAAACGACATTAGGAGTCCAAAGTATTCAGTGTTAACAGAACAAACTAACATAATAGTGCATAAATGCGCAAAAGAACTATGCAAGTCTGTACTAGGAACTCATGCAAGCATTTCATCAAGCAACTTACGAGGGCCCCTAAAATACCCGACATTACCAAGACGCACCTACCTCTGAAGACCCTGAAGGATTTGGGACTAGGGAACAGCCTAGTTGCTCTGCACCCGTCGGCAGAGTAAGCCAAACGGCGGATTGCGTTCGGACGGAGCACACGGAATGCCATGTGCCATATCTGCCTCACGGTGAGAGCAATGAACCATGGCTTTCGGTGGCCTCCCGACCTCTCAGATGCTTGCGGACCAAAGAGGTGTCGGTGTCCCCAGCGGCCACAGGAGGGCACGGCCATGAATTCACAGTTACGGCATGGAACGCAGGCTCAGAGCCAGGTCCGGAACAAGCTGCTAGGTGGAGAATCAAGGTCGAGCATGCAAGTAGAATGCATGCCCATTTGCATTCAGGCCCTCCTGGCCGGGCATTTGGCTCAGAACAGGTATTCTCTGCCGCGTACCGCCCATTGCAGCGAGGGCGGCTAGCGCCGCACGGAGTCGGGGACATACACCGATGGGCGGCGCATTTACTTCAGAAATCCTTTTTTTTCTCCTTTCTTTCTCTTTTTTTCTTATTTGATTTCTTTTTTAAAGGATTTTGACAAATTGTTCATGACATTCGAAAATTGTTCACACTTTCTAAAAACGTGTTCAAGATATTTTAAAATTCTGTCCATGTTTTCTGAAAATTGTTCATGAATTTTGAAAAAAAATCTTGGTTTTTGAAAGTTGTTCATGATTTTTTTAAACGATTCAATATTTTTTGAAAATATTCACATTTTTAAAATCATGATTAAAAATGGTCAGTGTTAAAATAAATAAAAACACAAAAATTATAAAAAACAATAGAAAGAAAGAAGAAAAAATAAAACAAAAAAGAGAGGAGTACCTCTCATGGGCCACGATCCAACAGACTGTGGGAGGTGCGCAACGTGCCGACAGGCACCGCTAAAGGAGGTGTATAGCACCTCCCACTCTAAACTATCTGTGGCATGCGGAGCTACACTTCCTGTCCTCCTCGCGCCACAGTTATCATCATATATGCCAAGTTATCATCATATATGCCCGGGGAATCATCATGAAATTTCCTGGCCCCTCGACCCTAACGGTGGATGATCCCTCTGACCTGAACCCTAGACGGCGGTGAGAGGGAGCAGACAAACAGAGGAAAATAGAGTCGGAGGAGTCGTGCGAAGAACAAAACGTTTGTTCCATCAGGCGGCCAAAGATTCTAGGGCCTTTTGTTCGCTATGATTTTAAAAAGGTGATAAGTATGATATACTATTGAATATTCATACATAAATTAATAAATGTGATAGAAAAAACACGTAATAAAAATAGTACCGAGGCAAAAGCAATGAGTTTTTCCATTTCAATCGCGCGAAATGTAGACTGTAGAAAAAATTCATACAATTATACAGCTTACAAACCAAGATAATACTAGAGTGGAGATTTGGTGCACATGGACACCATTGATTCTTTAAAAAATAATCAAAAATCATATTTCTCAAAAATATTTGAAAACAAATCAGAATGTAGCCGGTGACGTATAACACAGAGGTGCAAAATATCAACTGAAAGAAATGTGTATTTTGAACTACACAAAGAGACAAAACTATTGATCTGATTATCACATTTTCAGATCTCCAACAAAATATCAGACCTCGTCATTTTGTGTAGCCTATAATAAAAAAAATTACATTATGATTTGCATGCTTGTAAGATATATCATTGAAAAAGACTATAATCGTTTTCATTTTTTAGAAAAGTTATAAATATGTTTTTTGATTATTTAATATAGAGGAATCATTGTCGCTCATGTGCCATAAGAAATTTTCAGATAATTCTATAGAAAACGTTTTTGATTGAGAAGTGAACACATTGCCTTCCTCTCTATCTTCGTAAACCAAATGACTGTCAACTATATAAATGTGATATGCATAAATAAAGAATAAAGTTTTATTCAAAACTCTAACGTGTGGAAATAATGTCTCCCACGGTCTTTAGAAACTAACATCAGTTATTGTCACGTGTCCAAAACACATTCTAAAGGTTGACGGATAATCTTAAAATAACTTACGACATAAACATAATATACAATCATCATGTCACGAAATTTCAAATCAGAATTCGAACCACAAGTTGAGAAATAGAAACAATATAAATCCAGCATGGACGTGTTCAGAGGTGGAGTCCCACTGCATCTTCATATAATTTGGCCGGAACCATTTTCCAAAGCATTTTGGGCCTCAAATCGCAGCTGTAGTATGTGGTTGCTGTCAAAAAAAAGGTGGCCACCAGACTGTGCGCTCACAGGCAGTTAATAAGGCAGTCCAGTTCCACTGCTATCTTATCATTTTGCCTGAAAGATTCTCCAAAACATTTTGGGGAACAGATCGGGAGATGGTGTCTTGACATGGGTGCAAATAAAAAAATTATGATAAATCTATCAAAACAAATTTCCTAATTTTAAAAAAATTGAAAGAATATTTTGTATGGACATCTAGACACTTTATGTCTCCACACAAGTTTTTGAGAGCAAAAAACATTTTATGTGTCTTGGGTAAAAAGACAAAAAAAGTGAATAGCCATGTCAGAGTTCCAAAAAAAATCGTTTTACGTGACACACAAAAATGTTCTTTTTTGACGAGAACTTGTGTTCAGACATAAAATGTGTGATTTTTATGTGTGATTGTACACGTGAGATTTTCTTTATATTTTAAAATAATATATTTGTTTGCATCCGACAATTGAATTGGATTTTCGCTCAGATGGTGACTATATCTCAACTTGTCTAAACCCTGCCTCCTGCCGCAGATTGTAGCCAATTGACCATCTCTCCCTGATTCATATAGGAAACGAGACAAGCGCCGATGGCTGCATAGCCCGTGATTACCATCAGCGTAGACTACGACGATGACTGACATCGGTGTCTTGCCCATAAGCGTAAGGAAGACTGTCGACGTAGCATCTGTGGGGTCGACATCAGCTGTTGATGGTTGTTTGGTCGGGCGGTAGCTATGCCGACGACATTATCGTCGGCCTAGTTTTTTTAAATAAAAAAAATTGAATTGTTTGACTTGTTAATTTAAGAAGTGTTTTATAAATTGTTTGACTCGTTAATCTCATAAGCCCTATAAGTACGCTTAATCTCTAGTCAAATTACACTTATAGTCAAACTTTTTGATCGGTCACTCATCCTCACACTACTCCAGTCCCAGCACACTTAACTTATGTATTCCTTCCGGATGAGCTTTCGATAAGAAAATTAGACTATATTGATAATACTACCATATCAATCCTATTAATCCTTGAACCATGGTGTCACACGCCTTTATTTTAAATTTTAAACAATTATTTAAGTAAATAAAAATAAATAAGTAATAATAATTTTGAATTCAAATAACAATAAAATAAATATTTTCTTTTGCCTTTTTCTAATTAATATGGAATAATACATATCTTCAAATTAGTAAATCGGAATTTGACAAATAATATGTATAAATCGATCAGAAAAATAAGAAAAATCCAAACATCACAACCTTATCATCTTTTTAATCATGCATCATGTCTTTTTAATAGTGTACTGCAAGGTTTTCTAAATAAAATTCATTTAATAGTCTTCAAATCTTCAAAAAATCATATCAAAATTTCCCTTGTGAATTTGAGGACACTAAAAAATTCTTATCTCGGGGCTTAGACTCGCTAAAATTGTAGCGGATCTCTGATAAAATAAAATATTTTAAACCTAAAAATGATTTTTACAAAAACTCATGAGCATCAGATCATGTAATTGTACTTCAAATTTGACCCACTACCTATCGATTCAGCAAGAATTTGTCTTTTTCACAATGGATGGATGGAAAGGTTTAAGATACTCTGGTTGGGACATTGTTCTTGAAAGGTTGTCTAGTATTTTTGAAAATGGGGTGGTGTCATTTTGAAACTTTTATTTGGTGGTTGCTACATAAAACACCCATTTTTGATACTCGGAAAATAGAAAATAGCCTTTTGGTGCGACGAAAAGGAAAACTTCCTCCTGCAATATTGTTCGTCATCCTAAGATGCACATATGTGCACACTATAGGCATATTATCACAAAGTATGACGCAATTCTAGTCATAACAGTGGTCGTTTGGCCTGAAAATCATGAAACCTCGAACATGATAGCTTATTTCTGAGAAGTCTTTTTTTAGATATTTGCAATATTCCAAGTTTGATATTTTTTCTTGCAACTATGTCACATAACACGAGAAGGTTTTACATTGTTTAGATTGTTTTTGAATTTCTTATGCCTGTTTAAAACAATGGTTAGAACGATAGGCATAAAGATTTTTAACTCGGGGCTGAGCCTCGCTAAACTTGCAATGGATCTTTAATGAAATAGCATATTGTGAACCTAAAAGTTATGAGCATCAGATCGTGTACCTGTACTTCAAATCTGACACACTTCCCTCCGATTTGGCAGGAATTTGTTTTTTCATGAGGGGTGGTGGATGGAAAAACTTAAGATATCCTAGTTGAGACACTGTCCATGCAAGGTGACCTAGTATTTTTGAAAAATGGGGTGGTACCATTTTAAAACTTTTATTTGGTGGTTGCTTCACAAAACACCCCATTTTGGCACTCGGAAATGGAAAATGACCTAAACTTTCTCCTGCAATATTATTCGCCATCCTAAGATACATGTGTGCACAATATGAGCATATTATCATAGACTATGCCGTGATTCTAGCCATAACATTATTCGTTTGGCCTAAAACCATGAAACATCGAACATGATACTCATTCTGAGATTTTTTTGAGATATTTGTACTAATCCAAGTTTGATATATTCCGTTGCAACTATGTCACATAATATGACACTACACGAAGGCTTTATATTATTTGGATCATTTTTTAATTTTTTATGCTCGTTTCAAACTATGGTCAAAACGACGGGCATGAAGATTCTTAGCTCGAGGCCGAGCCTCGCTAAATTTGCAGTAGATATCTGATGAAATAGCATATTATAAACCTAAAAATGATTTTTTTCAAAATATCATCTACTTGTAGTTCAAATCTGACCACTTACTACCGATTTGGCAGAAAGTTATATTTTTCACGAGAGGTGGGCGGAAAGTTGTATGATACTCCGGTTGGGACATTGTTCTTGGAAGGTTGTCTAATATTTTTGAAAAATGGGATAGTACCATTTTAAAATTTTATTTGGTGGTTGCTTCACAAAACACCCTGTTTTTTGCACTCGGAAAATGAAAAATAGCTTTTGGTGCGACAAAAAAGAAAACTTTTTCCTGCAACATTGTTCACCATCCTAGGATGCACATGTGTACATAATATGAGCATATTATTACAAACTATGCTGCGATTCTAGCCATAACATTGGTCGTTTGCCCTGAAAACCATGAAACCTCAAACATGATAATTCATTTTTGACATTTTTTTAGATATTTGCAATATTTTAAGTTTGATATTTTTTCTTGCAACTATGTCACATAATATGACATCACGCAAAGTTCTTACATTGGTTGGATCATTTTTTAATTTCTTATGTCTGTTTCAAACTATGCTCAAAATGACGGGTATGGAGATTCTTAGCTCGGGGCCGAGACTCGCTAAACTTGTAGTGAATCTTTGATGAAATAGCATATTGTGAACCTAAAAAATATTTTTCCAGTAAATCATGAGCATAAGATCTTTTACCTATAGTTCAAATCTGAGCCACTTTCTACTGATTCGGCAGGAATTTTTCCTTCTCACGAGGGATGGATGTAAAGGTTTAAGATATCCCGGTTGGGACATTTTTCATGGAATATGGTCTAGTATTTTTTAAAAATAGAGTGCTACCATTTTAAAACTTTTATTTGGTGGTTGCTTCGTAAAACACCTCGTTTTTGGCATTCGGAAAATAGAAAATATGTTATACGAAAGTATATGTAATGTTTTTATATTTTATTCAATAGGAATATGTAATGTTTGAGTTTATATAGATAGATCTCATTTTTATAGAAATTATATATATTATTTGTATTTATCTGAAATAGAATAATTTAGTTATAATTTTTCTAAAATTAATGTGGCAAAAAGGAAAAATAGCTAGCCGTCGGACGTAGCCTTGACGTCGTCATGGCCAATCCTCTATGTCGATGGCCCGGTCGACGCCGACGGCTACCGTCGGCCTATCCCATCCTACACCGACGACATACCTAGGCTGATGGCCGGTTTTCTCGGTGGCCGTCGGTATAGAGCTAGGCCGTTAGTGCCTTCGTCTTCTCCCATAGTGATTTAAAAAAAATTATATTTTATAATAATATAATAATAATTTGATCCTTTTTTTCTTCATGACCTTAACTAAATCTATGCCGACGTATTTGATCCTTTTTGCTTCGTGACCTTAACTAAATTTAAGACAAGAGGGTTGTTTCTTGATGTTACAGTTGCTTTTAGATTATTTTGACGGCAAAATCAACTGAGGTTGTTGCCAACAAGATCCACCGGCTTAGATTTCCGTAGGAAAGGTTTTGAGAAGTAGGTTTAAAGACAACCCAAGCCGAGTTAAGTCAGTCAGGGACTCCTACACTTGCAATAGGAAGAGAGCAGCAAAGCAAAAGAGGTCTATCTACTGTGGTACTAGAGTCTGATTCCTTCTCCTTGACTTCTTTGCATGCAGTACTTCGACTCTAGTACTAGCTTCAAGCGCTTACTATCAGGGCTGCGTTGCGCATACAGAGCAGAGCGAACGGAAGTTCCATTCTCTTGACTAGATAGAGCCATAGTAAGGGAACAACCCGGGAACTCAATAACCTCTAGAACCAAAGGAAGGTAACCTATAGAGCAGAACCATGTAGTAACCAAATTAGCACAGAAGAAGAGGTCATAATGCAGGAATGAAATATGTTTGCCACCACATTTGTTCAATTAAAGCTGATAGAATCATAGAAAAGAGAACATAGAATATGTAGATACGGCTTGGACAAGAGACACTTTATCAATACACTTCCTTTCTCTCCACCAACAAAGTCTTCTTGATCCAACCTTGAACACGTTTCCATCGACTTGGCCATGTTAAGAAATGAGAACAATTGGAGATCATCTTCGACTTGTCCTTTTACCACCGCGGTGACTCTTAGCCCATAAACCGAGACAAAGCCATAGACCATTTAGTAGCGCATCGCCAAGGTGGCCCAGTCGCGCATCCTTACCTTTTCATATTTGTAACGAAAGTGGCGTTGACAAACCGAGGAAGACCGTATTGTGGTGTTAGGCGATCGGTCTTGCTGATCAAACATTGTACTTAATGTATTAGTATTTATGCAGCCCCTGTCTGGTTGGAGCAAAAAAAAATGAGCAAGCATCACAAGGCGGAAAAACCTATTTGCAAAATCCAATCCATCCGAGATTCTCTGGCCGCCCGAACTGAGACTTAGGTAATAAGCAAAATACGAAGAAGAGTAGACTCGACTATAAAGGAGGACGAATCGAGACTGCTTTCTAGTCTGCTTGAGAGAAAAAGTACTCAATTTGTCGGAACATATGCGGGTGCCAATCGACGTTTACAAATGCTGATAAGACGGGTTGTGGAGCAGTCCGAAGCGAACCAGGCTGCTACTACCATGACTCCCGGACCACGTATAGTAGACACTGTCACGTTGCTAACACACAGATTAAACGTGGCTGTAGTCTGAAGCGTACCAAACTAGTACTACTATATCTCCGTGTCCAAGAGAATCACGTATACACTGTCACGTCGGTAACACACAGATAAAACGTGGTTGCATAGTGAATCGTACCAGGCCACTAATACTATGTCTCCGTGTCCAAGAAGGAGATAAAGTCTCTAACACATGAATGCATAATGTGGTTGTGCATGCATGACACACCTGTTTAAAAATATACTCTCTTGGATTTTAAAACAAGTGACTTTTTTTTTTGAATGACAGCAGGAGAGCTGCTATATTCATTGCAATAGAGGAGGATGTTTTACAAGATTAGATCAGGTGTAAAAAATCACCTGCCTGAAAAAAGAAACTATAAGAAATCAGCTTGGGTCAAACGGTGCCCCATCGTATTGATCGACTAGAGAGACGGGGGCGCCTGCTAATTTCCAAAGGGAGGCTTCTTCCCTGATCTTGTTAATAAGACCGAGCAGAGGCAATTCTTCTTTTTGAAAAATTCATCGATTGCGCTCTTTCCATAATTCTCAACAGATTAGTTGCGTGGATGTAAAGATTCGCTTTTTTAGATCACTTGGCTTATTGCAGATCAAATTTGAGTACCATTGTTGGATGGTGTACTCCTTGTTGACCCAGTTATTGGGTTGTAGGAAATTGAGCTGAAGGAGGTCGGCGCATGCAGCCCAGATCTTAGTGCTATACCCGCATTCAGTGAATAGGTGGCTGGCTGTTTCGAGATTCCGATGACAGAGAGGGCAGAAGTAGTCGTTTTCCCATTGTCGTAACAGTAGTTTGTCAGCAGTCAGAACCCGGTCTAGCATTAGCATCCAAACGAAAAACTTACACCTTGCCGGCGCCCACCCTTTCCAGATAAGCAGCTTGAAATCTGTCTTTATGGACCCAAGGAATTGTAGGTAATATGTTGATTTAGCAGAGTAGAAATCATCTTTGCCAAATCTCCATGAGATGTTGTCTGGTTCGCTTGAAAGTTGAACTTCATCAATCACCTCAGCTAGCGCAACTAGTTGCGCGAGGTGGTTGTCTGTCCAACGGGTCAACCTGAGAATGGTGCGGGTGGAAGTGGGCTTTTCGGTGCAGATTGTGCCATAGCCTCAATTGGATTGGGCTAAATGGTTACATCAGATTAATGGATTGGAGCGGTGCGGGCTGAGGAAGAAAGCGGATTGGGATGGTGCGGTTTGGTCTCAGGAGAAAAAGCAAAAAACGGGCTGAGACCGTGGGTTCAACCCGCGCCAGCCATTCGGGGCCCCGACTCCAGAGCTCGACCGTCAGTCCCCATCCCCCAACTCCCCGTGGTCGCCTAGGGTTCCAGGTTCCAGCACCTCCATCGCCGCCGCCCTGCTCCCTCGGCTGTCCTGCACTGCTATCTCCACCATCATTACTGAATGAATCCTGGATCCTATGACCAAATTATGGCTTATTCGTGCTATTTATTGCAGGTGCACTAGAGAAGCTGGGAACATTGTCATGATGGTGTCATAAGATTTGGCAAACGTTATCAAGCTAATTCTGAACTTGTAATATGTTATTTGAGAAATGGATCTTGAAAATATGCTATCTGAGAAGAGTTTATGTACCACTAATTAGACAACGGGATGTCGCTGATTATTACTTTGGTAGTCAGATTAGCAAGGATATGATGTGGCAGGTGCAGACTAGACAAGCAAGGACAGTTTTAAAAACTTGTGATATACTGATGTATTCTATTAGAAGAGTCTTTGATTGATCATTTATTTGAAGAGTGTTTAAAATGCAAAGCTAACTATACGGACTGCTGACCAGCAGTGCAAAGTTCAGGAAACGGCAGCACAGGCTCGATCGTTCAGCGATTTCAACAACCCCATGGTCTGAACCCGCGGGTTAAACCCGCATGGACCATGCGGTGCGGTGCGGGTGTGGATGCCAGGATTAAATGGTGCGGTGCGGTGTGGGTTTAAATCATAGTTTACTGGATTGGGGGGGACTGAGCAATGACGTCTAAAACATACGGTGTGGGGCGGATTAGGTGTAGTTCTCTCCCCATTCTCAGCTTGACCAACGGGTACTAAGATCTTGTATCCATTTCCCATTAGCGAGGGCGTCCTGAACAGTTCTGTTTTTTCTAATGGCGATCTTGTAGATATCTGGAACAATCTCGCAAAGCGCTCGATCTCCCAGCCATCTGCCCGTCCAGAAAAAGGCCATTTGGGTGTTTCCAATTGTGATTTTGGTGGCTGCCGAGAAGAGCTGGCAATCCGTTTGGTTGCACGGGAGCGGCATGTGAACCCAGGGCTTCTGAGGGCACTTCCACCGCTGCCAGAGCCAACGCAACCTTAGGGCCCTTCCGAAGGAGACAATGCAATGTACACCCAGCCCACCTAGGCTTTTTGGTCTGCAAACTTGTTTCCAGCTTACTCTGCATTTCCCTCTACTGCAGTTTGCTTCCCCAGTCCAGAGCCAAGCACGCCGCCGCCGATCGAATTCTTTGCGAACCCATGCTGGCATCTCGTTTATCGTCATTAAGTAGACTACCAGAGAGGTTAGGACAGAGTTCAACATTTCTAGTCGCCCAGCTTTGCTCATCAGTCTAGCCTTCCAGGTGGCAAGATACCTATCAACCTTATCAAGCAGGAACTGCCAGTCAGCCTTTGTAAGCTTTTTTATGGATAAAGGCAACCCCAAGTAGGTCAGCGGAAAGTGGGCAATTTGCACGCCCATTCTCAACATCATCTCCTCAATTGGTAGGCCGTCACATCTAATGGGGTTGACAGAGCTTTTTGTCAGGTTAGTTATCAGCCCAGTCGCTTGGCCGAAGGCTCTCAAAATGTTGCAGATACCTGAGATATCATTCTCGAGTGGGTTGATGAAAAGGGCCACATCGTCTGCGTAAAGAGAAGCTCTGAAAGTGCTGAACTTTCCTTTTAGCGTGCTGAGGATCCCAGCTTCCGTGGCTAGGTCAAGCAGGCGATGGAGCGGTTCCATGGCAAGATCAAAAAGGAATGGTGAGAGGGAGTCTCCCTGTCTGAGGCCCCGACAGTGCTTAATTATTCTACCAGGAACGCCATTGATTAGAGGCTTGGAGGTTGCCGTACGAAACAACATGGCAATCCAGTCACGGAACCGAACTGGAAAACCGGGAGCCTCTAGCATATCTAGGATGTAAGTCCAGGACACGGTGTCGAAGGCTTTGGCGATGTCGAGCTTTAGAAGAAGTGCTAGAGTTTTTGATTTGTGGAACTGCTTCGCTAGGTTTTGGACGTATAGGAAATTGTCCTGGATGTTTCTTCCAGCAATGAAGGCGCTTTGGCAAGGCGAAATCAGGCCATCAAGCTTTGGTTGTAATCTAATTGCTAAAATCTTGGAGACCAACTTGACAAAAGCAAGGATCAGACTGATGGGCCTGTAATGAGTTATCTGAGTGGGCTGCTCCAGTTTTGGCAATAGAAAGTAGAACGCTGTGTTCAGGTTTTTAAAGGATGGCTCGTTGATTGAGTGGAACTGATTCAAAGCTCTTATTAGATCTTCCTTAATCACCTCCACAGATACTTTGAAGAATCCTCCTGAGAACCCATCTGGGCCAGGCGCCTTGTCCACCGCCGTAGCAAAAACAGCATGCCTGATTTCCTCGAGGGTGAAGGGAGCATCAAGATCTGATAGGTCTGGAGATGGGAGCCCAAGCTCCGCCCAATTGAAACGTTTGTTACAGCTGATGCTTGTGCCCACGACAGAAGTTAGATGGTTATTTACCACTTGCTCTATCTCGTTAGGAGTTGTTGTAGTTCTAGAGTCCGAGTCCAAAGAATGAATCCTATTCTTCTGTTTGCGATTTGCTGCCCGGTAGTGAAAAAATTTGGTGTTTGCATCACCAAATTTAAGCCACTTAATTCTAGCACGCTGCCTTGCTTTAATCTTGTTTATTACTGCGAGGCCAACTGAACGTGCCTTCAAGCTTGATCTCAATTCAGGTGCTTTGCTACTCTATGCAGCTTGCAGTCTAGGATTGCAAAGGAGTTCGTCAGGTGGCAAGGCTCGTTCCATGATTGCTCGACAACCTCTCTATATCCTTGCAGAAGTGGCCAAAAGCTTTCAAAACGGAAGCGAGGAGGGGTGCGGATCACAAGCTCTTGCACCAAAAGCAGTGGACAGTGATCAGACATGGACGACGCCTGTGGAAGGAGTTTTGCAGCCGGGAAGAGATCATCCCACTCAGAGTTGCAAAAGGCCCGGTCAAGACGAACTAGGGTAGGTTCCTCTTGTTCGTTGCTCCAAGTAAAACGCCGGCCGACCAACTTAATCTCCTTCAAGGAGCTCAAGTCGAGCGCGGCTTTGAATTTGGACATCCATCTCCTATTGACTCGGGGTTTGTTTTTGCCTTGAGCATGCAGGATTAAGTTAAAATCACCAATGATCATCCAAGGCCCATTTATGCTCGTTTGAGTATTAATAATTTCATTAAGGAAACTTTGTTTGCGCTCATCGTCAGATGGCCCATAGACAGTAGTCAACGGCCAAGCTTGGTTAGAGCTCTGATCCCAAAAAGTGGCAGTGATGGAGAAGAGACCAACCACGATGTTAGAGATCTGCAAATCATCCTTCCAAAAGAGTAGTATACCACCTCTTGTGCTGTCTGCAGGTAGTTCCGCATTGCCCGGGAGCGAGTGCCCCGCAATCTCTAGTCTATCAGCATCAGAGAGAGGCTCGAATTTGGATTCTTGGATCTAGAGAATTGAACAACCCGAGCTAACGGCGAGGTCCCGAGCTTTGTCATTTTGACCTCGCACGTTCCAGCTGAGAATTTTAAGGCGTTGCGACATAAGGAACTAGTCGACGTTTTCTTGAACGGGCAGGAACAAACAGCCAGAGTGGCCCTAAGCATGGTTGTGGTTTAGGTTTGGCATGCCGATGACAGGTAGGGGCAAAGCCCTTCTCCACCAGAGCTACAAGAAGTAAGAAAGACGGGCGAAAACGGCTAGAGATACTTCATGGGGGCGTCGCCCTGCCGGCTACAGGTAAAGGCGTGGCCATTACCCCACGAAACAGCTAAAACTGAGGATGTATTATCCATTGACACAGATTGACTCAAGGAGATCACTGACGCCGCTTAAGACGCAGAGTGCGTCCCACGGAGCAGGTCTTGCATGTCCTCATCAGGCAGGACAAACTCGGGCTTGTTGGCAGCATCAGCTAGCACTGCGAGGCCCCGAAGGCAGTTCTGGGAGAGAGGCTCCTGAAACATGCGCAGATACTGATCGAACACTGCATCAGAGAACTCGCCTTCATGTTGGATTAGTCCGAGATGCTTGCATGCACTTGCTTGAACACGGCGTGAGGTCATGAGAGAAGAGTTTCTAGTTGCCGAACGCTCGCTTCTCCTCACTGTTGTGTCCATGCAAAAAAGCTTCCATGCTTCTTTTTCTTTGGCTTGGCATTGGTAGGGAACCCAAGGATGGATGGTGAGATCATCCCCAGGAACCTGCTCATGAGAGATATTTTTGGGTCAACATGCATAAGCTCCATTCTATCAACTACTTCATTCATTCCTTCCTCGGGGCAGAGATTGGCATCTCTGAGCGCACGAAGTGCGTTTGACTTGAGGGTGATCTCAGCCAACGCAACGCCATCAAGCTCGTCGGAGGAGGACGCTGATGGGGAAGGAGCCGTCGGCGCCGGCGGTGTCGTGAAGATGTCCTGCAGCTGCCAGCTCAGAGAAGTGGTCCTAACACGCTCAGGTGCCTCCTGAACCTCAAACAAGGGCTTCTCATGGACGTGCTGAAACTGCTGCGCCTCCTGGAAGCCTGGCCTGAAGCAGATTTCCTGGGCATCCAGTCGTGGTCCAGGAGTCGGCTCATGCACACAGATGCCGTTCCACTCCTCCACGGTATCGAGGCTTGGCACATGATGTGTAGATTGCTCACCGAAGCAGCTCGCCCACTGATCAACTGCCATCAGCTCCGCTGACTTGTGCAAGGGTGAACGCAGGTGAGGGGGAGATGCAGCGAACTCCCCATCGAGCTCCATGGCTGGAACAATGTTTGCCGACCAGCAATCCGCGAAGCCAGACTGCAGATTCGCCCAGGGAATTGGCGGGGAAGGAGGTGCGGGAGTGCCATCGGCGGTCTGCCCTTGGGCGTCCAAGGTAGGAGAGCATAGCCTGTACTGAACTGCACTGAGGAGGGCTGCTTGCTGCTCGAACTGCTGCGGAGGAGATGACTGTATCGGGGTTTCAGCGAGAAGCTCCATGTCCTGGTCCGAAGGCGGCGAGGGAGTGGCGCCCATGGCCAAGGAGCCTGCCAGAGTGCGCTCCTGGTCAGAAGGCAGCGAGGGAGTGGTGCCCATGGCTAAGGAGCCTGCCGGAGTGCGCGACCGGCTTCGGCAGCTTCGTGACCTTGTGGGTTGCTTCAGTGCAGCACCTCCAGTCAGAGGCGTTTGCATCTGGGCTGGACCAAGATTGGGCACCTGGGAGCCAACCCGCTCCACCGGTCTCGGGCTGCTGGAACGGTGCCACGACACCTCGCCACGATGACGTCGGCTAGGGGAACGGCTCGAGCGGCGCTCGAAGCGGTCTTGCCGCTGCCGGCTGTGGCCAGAATCCGAGCGGTATCTGTCTTCAGCTTCATCCCCACCCTCATCATGCCGCCCGTTGTGTCTGTGGTCTCCTTGCCGCCCCTCACGGCCGCGGTCACGATCACGGTCTTCACGACGACCATCCTGGTCATCCTCTCGGTGGTTGGATGGCCCCAACCGGTCGCGAGCGGGGCGACAACGGCCACCAGCCTCCCCGTCCTTGACGCCAAAATCCCAGACGTGGCGCCGATCCTGTGGCCACAGGACACCGCGGCGACGCTGGCTGTCGGAGAGTGGAGTGTAGTCAATTGTCCTGTCCAGATGGACAAGGATTCTGAAGAGGGGGCCGTCTCTCCCATCTTCAGCCGGAGTCCCCTCCGGCAAGGCCTCGCGCCTATCCGCCGGCCTATTGAGGATGGAGTGGGGCTTGCAGCGCGGGATGAGGTCGGGGTCGAGGCACCACACCCAGGCGAAGAGGGCGGCAGTGTTGTCGCGGAGCACCGAGCGTCGCTCGATTGTGTCAAACTCACACGCGCCACCAAGAACTGCTTTGATCGAGGGCACGTCGTCCCACGCGGAGAGGGGAGCCTCTCAATGGCAACCCGATAGTAGAAGCGCCAAGTGTGAGGCCGCCCATGAGCCGTCGAGTTCCAGGTAGTGAGCACCATGGTGCCGTGCTTCAGCGGCAGCGAGCCCAACTCCAGGGCCATGTCCCGCTGCCGCGGATGCTCGAATTTGACGAGGAAGTCGATGGGGAAGGAGGCAGAGACATGGATGTCTTCCCAGGCAAACCCGAGCCTCCTCTGGAGCACCTTGGCGATGGAGCGGGTGCTGATGTTGAGTCTTGGGTCAGACACCATGATCCCCAAGTGAGTGCGCCGCATCTCAGAGGCAGCACGCTCCATCGCTGGAGTGCTGATCGAGAGGCTGTACACCTCATCAGGGCGATTGGAGGGATGCCCCGGCGACGAGCTCATGGCGGAGCGGCGCTTGGGCGGCGGCACTGGCGCGACTGTGGCGTTTGCCAGAAGGAAGTCGGACGGCGGCGGCGGAGGAGGAGTCGAGGACGGCGGAGGCTGAGGGAGGAGAGGGACGCCGGGCGGAGGACGTGCTCTAGCACGGGCAGGGCAGCCGTAGGCAAGATGGCCTGGCTGCCGACAGAGGATGCAATGAATCTCCCCCTTGCAATCGCGTACCTTATGAAGGGCGGACAAGCAGCGGAAGCAGATCCCACTGAATCGGCTGGACGGAGGAGCAAATCCCGGTCTTGAATTCCCCTGCCGCTGACCAGATCGAAGCCCGCCAGAAGAGGAAAGCTTAACTTTGCGCCACCAAAATTTGGGGCGCACATCTTGCCATCCATCCTCGCGATTTGGGGCAGCGCGCTGGCGTAACTCCCTGCTGAACCTCGACGGGGCAACAATTATCGATCGCAGCCGAGGAGCCTCAGAACTGACCTCGACACGGCAGGGGAAAGGCAGGGCTTCCAGCGAGGAAGAGATTGAGGTCGATCTCCAGGCCTGAGCGGCGGCGGAGGTGGCAGCACTTCAGGGCACGCGGGCTCCAGAGCAGCAGCCGGCCTTGAATTCGACGCAGCTTGCTCCAGCACCGCAGGGCTACTTGAGGGCGGGGCGGGCGACCGCTGGCCATTAGGCCTCGCACGCCGGACGAGGGTTGTCCCCGCAACCCCAGAGAGCAGCTCAGGGGTGATAGATCCGAAGCGCAGGGCTGGGCCGGCACCACAAAGCAGGGATGGGCTGGCCGCCGTCGGAAGCAGGGAGATGGCGGAGCAGGAGTTGGACGGGAAGGAGGTGGCCGCCCCGACCTGGAGCAGTCGAGGCGTGAGGGGAGGCTCTCTCTCACTCATTTTTTTCTACGATGCCCGTGCTTGCCAAAATAAGTGACTTAAATTTGTTTAAATTAGTATGCACTAGACAAATTCGAGTCGCCTATTTTGAGACGGGGAGAGTACTCATTTTTTGTTTCCTCCTTCTGCTGACGTCACTTCTCATTTTCAATTAGAGGAACCACGCATGTTTCCGTTCTTTTCGCCGAAAGTATAATGTTTGAACCGTAAGAGAATGGTGGAGGGCTTAAAATACACGGCGGAATAAGCGAAGATAAGCTCTCGGCATGGAGGGCGCTCGAGAATATGTTGACATGACACGTAATCACGCAGAGAACAACAAATTGTTATGCGCCCATATTGCAGTTAGCATAATAACCTGTCAAAAAATTGTTTGTTTACCCATAGGCGCCCTATCCGCTCGTTTTTTCCTCTCCCTCACACAAACTCGAAAATGACTGACCGGTCGACGGCCGTCAACAGCTACTTTTGCTGCAACTAGGGTTGCGAAGCGGCACCTGATCCGTCCCGTTTCGTAGGTAAAATCTGTTAGTCTAGTTCAAAAAATTTCAACAAAATTTCTAAACTAAATTTTGCTTTCGCCGTTTCGCGGGTCGCCACTTCGCAACCCTAGCTGCAACACAAACGAACTATACCCTTGTATTCAATTCGCTAATCAATACTACATGGATCAATGGATGCCTAAGTATACTAGCTTGCTTTCTTCTTTCTCCGGCCAGCCATCCATGACTCGATCGATCGCAACTACAACTAGGAATCAGCCCTTTTCCACCTAGTCCTCGCGCAAACTAACAGCGATGCTATCCGAACCCGGGCTCAACTCCGGAATTCTATTCCCGCACCAACCTACTATTGCCGTCCAAATCATCGCACCCAGGAAGAAATTAAAGCGATAGTTCCATTCCACCGATGGGGACGGATGACGGAAGACTACAGAATAATCCAAGGAAAGAGCACGCGAGCTCAATGGCGAGAGCGAGCGGGACGAAGAAAATCTCGATCTTAGACGTTGGTGAGCCGCAAACTAGCTACCGCTGCGTGCGTGCGTGTAGTACTGTAGCAAATTTGACACGTAAATTACGCGCCATTGCATTAGTGCGCAAACGCAGCATTGCAAGCAAAGCAAACATGCATGGTGGTAGGAGCTGGCGGTACAGTACCTCGAGGTCGAACTCGGCGCGGTCCTGCTTGAGGAGGTAGAGAATGGCCAAGAGGTCCTCCGTGTCGACGTCGGTGTCCAGCAGGATCCGACGGGGCGGTGGCCGCCTGCTCCTGCTGCCTGCGCCCGCTCCCGCCGTGGCGAGCAGCGCCACGAGAAGAAGAAGCAAGGAAAGCGTCGGCCTCGCCATTGCGTCGCTCCCAAGCTGGCGGAGCTTTGAGCTTCTCCCGCCTATACTTAATAGCAGTGGCCAAAACGACTCGCGCGTCTATATATGTAGTATATGTGGCTGTATGCCAGTTGGCTAGGCTCTCACGGATCCCTGGACTTGGAGTGGATGGATGAGTAAACCTTAGAAAAGTGAAGGGTGTAAAGGTCGGCGGTTCCTAACTGTAACCAAAAAAATTCTAAAAATCAAACTATTGAAAGTCAAATATTTGACATAGTTCACATACAATCAAATATTCAGAATGAATAAATATTAAATTTACAAATCAAATAAATTCAAAGCTAAACACATGCCATTTCCGGCCATCCTCTTTCTTGGCTCTCACCCAAGAGCCTCTCGTGTCATCATCATTAGGTGCTCTCAAATACTCATCTCCGAAAATCTCAATCACTGTAGAGAGATTGCACAACTCCAATAGGACCGTCTGTCACGTATATATATATATAGGAGATATACAGATTGCAAACCTTGGTGTACAAGGAAACTACCAAGGAGACCTATACACCTATACAGATACGTATATCTCAACACCCCCGCAGTCGAAGGGTCGGCAACGACACATAGACTGGACCGAAATTCTAAAAATGTCGAAGTAGGTAGCCCTTCGTCATGATGTCCGCAAATTGCTGAGAGGTCGGTACGTGAAGAACTCGGACGTGACCGAGAGCAACCTGCTCACGAACAAAGTGGATGTCCAGCTCAATGTGCTTGGTGCGACAATGATGAACAGGGTTGGCGGAGAGGTAGACAGCAGAGACGTTGTCGAAGAAGACGATGGTGGCCTTGTCAACAGGACAACCGAGTTCAGAGAGGAGCTGACGAAGCCAACTGCACTCAGCAACTGCATTGGCCACATCGCGATACTCAGCCTCAGCACTAGACCAAGAGACGGTGGGCTGGCGCTTGGACGACCAGGAGATCAACGACGAACCAAGGTAGTCGCAATAGCCCGAGGTGGAGCGCCGAGTATCAGGACACCCTGCCCAATCCGAAGGAAAGATGCCCGAGAGGCAATAATAAAGTGGTTATTATATTATTCCATTTTTGATAAATGTTTATTTTATATGTTGTAATTGTATTAATTGAAAATGTTAATACATGTGTGTTTAATAAACAAATAAATGGTTTCTAGTTATGCCTCTCTTATAAACTAGCTCGTTGATTAATAAGATGATCAAGATTGCCTGATCATGGACATTGGATGTTGTTAATAACGAGGTCACAACATTGGTGGAATGATGTGATGAACATTCATCCGAAGTATAGCATTACGATCAAAGTCATTATGTTTATATTGCTATAACATCATACGAAGTAATCCGAGTCCTTAGACCATGAGATCATGTTAATCACTAACACCGAAAGAGTTCTTGATAACATCAAACGTCACACCTAACAGGGTGACTATAAAGGTGGATTCAGTGCTACGAAGGTGTTATGTAGTCATGGATCAAGAGTGGGATTCGTCCATCCCGATGACGGATATATATACTCAGGGCCCTCTCGGTGATATCATATTGAAATAGCTTGCAAGCAAGTGATGTGATCACTAGAATGTTATATCATGGGAACGAGAAAAGAGTGCATGTCGGCAACGAGATCAAACTAGGTATTGAGATACCAATGATCGAACCTCGGACATGTAATATATCGTGAGACAAAGGGATTTAGTTACGACGTTAAAGGTTCGCACAATCACAAGAGTCGTCGTTAAATGTGTGGGAGTCAGTACGGATCTCCAGGTCCCGCTACTGATTATTGATCGGAGAGGGGTCTCGATCATGCCTGTATTATTCACGAACCGTAGGGTGACACACTTAAGGGATACCGACACCATTTGGAACAAATATGTTTCAGATAAATATTTAAGAAAACGCTGGAATCATTTCGATGGAAACCGGAATTGTTTTTGGTGAAATTGCATAAACTCGTTTTGCATGTGATATTAAAATATTGCAGGGGGTTTTATGTGAATATTTGTTAATTAAATTAATTAACAAAATTCTGAATAAAATAAATAAAATAGTTTTATTTAATGAGATCTTGCATTAAATTTGATGTAAATTTAATGCATGTGAGTGGACATGAGTGGAGGTGTGTGTTTATGTGAGTGAGAGCTCCACCCACATGAATGAGGGAGAGGTGGGGGCACCCACCATGGCCGGCGTCGTGCCCCCTTGGGCTGCCACCTCCCCTATACAAGGAGCATCTCCTCCTCCACTCTCACACCTTCTCGTGAAGGATCTCTCTCCCCCTCTAGAAATTATTCCTCATGGTCTCGGATTAGCGAGATACATGTTCCTGGTGGGTTTATCTAGAAAGGAGTTGCTGCTTCTGCTACTTTGCTAGAGCGAGGGATGGAGGTTGTCGGGGGGACATGTGTGTGATCAGGGATGCACCGTTGCTTTGCGGTGCTAGACTTGGTGGTGCTTGACTTGCTGGAGCTGGATCTGATAGACATGCTAGAGTTGGACCTGCTGGACTTGCTGGACTTCATCACGATTTTGAGATCGGCAAGTGTACGGCTACATCATTCACGAGTTCCATCTCGTTAACAAAGCTTTGTTGTGTTCGAAGGTATGTTCTCTATGGATGTATATCCACTCGTTGCTTGTATCTAATAGATAGATCTTAGCATATAATAGTTCCTATTGTAGGAATTTTTTTGTTTTCTATGCTGCGAACCCAACACAATCTGCATCCGAAAAGGTCACAATGTCCATGGAAGGTGAGGCGGAGATCGCGAGCCTGAGGTCCATAGAGCCACGGATGTACCGAAGAATCCGTTTCACCGTTGTCCAGTGAGCATGGCGAGGCGCGTGCATGTAGAGACAGGCCTGCTGCACGGCGTACTGCAGCTCCGGGCGAGTGAGCGTCAAGTATTGGAAGGCACCAACAATTGAGCGATAGTGAGACACATCCATAGCCGGCGATACAAGGGTGGCAGAGTGCTTGGCGTTCGTGTCGACAAGAGTGGCTACAGGAGAACAATTAAGCATCCTAGCGCGCTCGAGAATAAACTGAGAGTACTTCCGCTGATGAAGAAACAACCCTTCCGCGCGGCGTACAACCTCAAGGCCGAGGAAGTAGTGAAGCGGACCGAGGTCCTTAATATCGAGATTATCTAGGAGCTGAAAGAATTGTTTCAGAAGCCATCATGTGTCGAAGATATTTTGATATCTGAAACAATGTTTATGGTTGCAATATGATAGAGTATAATTTGGCAAAATACATGTTCTCACATTGGATGAGAATTTGCGAAGGTTGGAGACGCTAGATGTCCTAATCTCC
Source organism: Avena eriantha (assembly GCA_910589775.1). NCBI lineage: Eukaryota > Viridiplantae > Streptophyta > Magnoliopsida > Poales > Poaceae > Avena > Avena eriantha. The sequence goes on along the minus strand of OU342740.1, from coordinate 330,467,836 downwards.
CGAAAAGGGTTTGGGAACTGGCATTATACTCACAATTCGTCCGTATAAGTCATAGTAGCTTGATAATGAAAGTTTTCATGATAAGGATGAATAGAAGATGTAAGTAAAATGTTTACTACACTTAAAAGATTACTAAAGGATGGATTTTTGAAAGAACACCAAACATTAGATGATGGTGATCTACTTCAAAGTGCAAGTCCAAATGTATTAGTATTTTACTATAAAAGCTTTGGACTATGTGTCATATGTATGGCGCCACTATTGATGTTGATAGATTCTTTTAAAATAAAAAGGAAATGCTAAAAGAGAATCTATAAAATATTTGGCAGAAAATAAAAGGATAGAAATGTCCAGTTAAGGTATGTAGAGGATATACATGTTATGGTTGTATTCTTTGCTTGTTAAACAATGTGGTTCTTGGGTATTGGATACCGAATTGGTTGGTATGAAATATCATACAGAGCGACGCAATTCATAAACTACAATGGCCTAAGTAACTAGCAAAGGAATATGTGAGGATGTTCATCGAAAACAAATAAAGTGTTATTGTATTCATCGTTGACATCATAGCTTGCCTTCAAGATTTGTTTAAATAATTGTTATTTTGTTCCGGTATAATGAGAACAATGATTGTTTAAATAATTACCATATTCCATAGAAGATGGATGAACTTTTACAAGTCTAGTTGGAGAAATCACGTCCATAAAACTAATGCTAAAATGTCGCAAGACAAATGATTGAAAGATCACTTATGAAGTGACATCGCCGTTTAAATTATATTGGAAAGAGAACATGAAGAAACTCCATTTTGATGGATTTTTGGAGTCTTTGATTTTGATCAAATGACGCTTGCGACTTTCCTCGAGATAATTGAAACTTCGTTCATAGGCCAAAGAGGAACAAATGACTAACTTATTGGAAATTGTGCATGTTGATGTGCATAGTCCATTATGTGTAGCCATATGCGATGGATCTTTTTGCTTCATATGCTTTCTCCGGAAATGTGAGTGAATATATCTATATATTTACTTAATAAGGAAGAAGTATAAAACATTTGAAAATTGTTCAAAGACTTTCAAGATGAAGTGGAAAATCATTATAACAAGAAAATAAAGAGTTTATGATTTGATCATAAAGTAAGATATTTGAGTTACAAGTTTAGCAAAACACCTAAGATTTTGAAGGGAATATGCCCAAGAGGCAATAATAAAGTGGTTATTATCTTATTCCATGTTTATGATAAATGTTTATTTTGCATGCGATAATTGCATTAATTGGAAACGTTAATACATTTGTGTTTAATAAATAAAATACAAAGTTCCTAGTAATGCCTCTCATATAAACTAGCTTGTTGATTAACAAGATGATCAAGGTTTCCTGATCATGGACATTGGATGTTGTTAATAACGAGGTCACAACATTGGTGGAATGATGTGATGAACAATTCATCCGAAGTATAGCATTACGATCATAGTCATTATGTTTATACTACTATAACATCATACAAAATAATCCTAGTCCTTAGACCATGAGATCATGTTAATCACTAACACCGGAAGAGTATCTTTATAACATCAAACGTCACACCGTAACAGGGTGACTATAAAGCTGGGTTCAGTGCTACGAAGGTGTTATGTAGAGGCTCATGGATCAACAGTGGGATTTGTCCATCCCGATGACGGATATATATACTCAGGGCCCTCTCGGTGATATCACATTGAAATAGCTTGCAAGAAAGTGATATGATCACTAGAATGTTATATCACGGGAACGAGAAAAGAGTGCATGTCGGTAACAAGATCAAACTAGGTATTTGGATACGGATGATCGAATCTCGGACATGTAATATATCGCAAGACAAAGGGATTTAGTTACGATGTTAAAGGTTCACACGATCACAAGAGTCATCATTGAATATGTGGGAGTCAGTACGGATCTCCAGGTCCCGCTGCTGATTATTGATCGGAGAGGGGTCTCGATCATGTCTGCATTATTCATGAACCGTAGGGTGAAACACTTAAGGGATACCGAGACCATTTGGAGCAAATATGTTTTAGATAAAGATTTAAAAAATCGCTGGAATCATTTCGATAGAAACCGAAATTGTTTCGGGTGAAATTGCAGAAACCGGTTCTGCATGTGATATTGAAATGTTGCAGGGGGTTTTATGTGAATGTTTGTTAATTATAGTAATTAAAAAAATTCTAAATAAAATAGTTTTATTTAATGAGAGCTTGCATTAAATTTGGTGGAAATTTAATGGAGGTGAGTGGGAATTTTGAGTGGGAGACTAATTATGTGAGTGGGAGCTCCACCCACATGAATGTGGAAGAGGTGGGGGCACCTCCTTTGGCCTCTGGCCATGGTGAGGGGCTGCCCCCCTCTCCCTATAAAATCCCCCCACTCCCTCCTCTCATATCACACCTCGTCGTGAAGGATCTCTCTCCCCCTCTAGAAATTATTCCCCATGGTCTCGGATTAGCGAGATACATGTTCCCGGTGGCTTTATCTAGAAAGGAGTTGTTGCTTTCGCTGCTTTGCTGGAGCGAGGGACGAAGGTTGTCGGGGTACCGGACATGTGTGCAATCACGGATGCACCGCTGCTTAGCAGTGTTGGACTTGGTGGTGCTGGATTTGCTGGAGTTGGATCTGATGGACGTGCTAGAGCTGGACCTGCTAGACTTGCTGGACTTCATCACGATCTTGAGATCGGCAAGTGTATGACTACATCATCCACGAGTTCTATCTTGTTAACAAAGCTTTGTTGTCTCGAGGGTATGTTCTCTATGGATGTATATCCACCCGTTGCTTGTATCTAATAGATATATCTTGGCGTATAATAGTTTCCATCGTAGGAAATTTTTTGTTTTCTTTGCTGCGAACCCAACAGTGGTACCAGAGCCTGATCTATGCGTAGGTGCTTTGCACGGGTAGTACACATATGTTTATATGTGGGCGATGATGATCATGTTATTGCTTCTTTCATGTATTTTGGATATTGGTGGCATAGTGGGATGAAGCGGCCCAGAGTAACTTTACATGTCCTCGCACATGAGACTGGTTCCACGACTGACATGCAACTAGCTTTGCATAAGTGGCTAGCGGGTGTCTGTCTCTCCTACTATAGTCAATATCTGATTTACAACGAGTTGCTAATAACTTAGTTATCATCGTTGTGATTCCATGTTCGTAGGTAAGACCGGTTCTATCTTCGAAAGCCCTAAGCCACGTAAAACTTGCAATGGATAAATTAGAGGCGTCTAGTTTAGATTGTTGATGGGCTAGTGTCATGATATGGAAATGTTATAAGTCGATGTATAGTTGATACCCTTACAACACACCTAACGTAAGTTCCATATACCTTGGCCATACACACAAGGGAATGATAGAGATCATACCACGATGCACATGATAGTGATCAAATGCATGGACCATATCATTCCACTTTACACATATGATGTTTGCATCTTATATTGCTAGTTTGGTGTTTTAGTAGCATTATAAGATGATCCCTCTTTTAGATATCAAGATAAAATGTGTTCTCCCTTAAGTACGCATTGTTTATATTTTGCTGCTTCAAGACATCACGTGATGATCGGTTGTACTTGAATCCACGATCATATTTCGGGTGTAAGACAGTTTTACACACGTGAGTACTAAGGTTCTTACTTGGCGAGCCTAGCATGTACAGACATGGCCTCGGAACACAGACTGAAAGGTTAAGCATGAGTCATATGGTAGTTATGATGCCCATATAGATGCTCGCCTTTGAAGCTACACCAACTCACGTGATGATCGGACTTGATATAGTGGATTTGGTTCCTGTAATCACCAAAAAGACATGAGGGGTGTCGTTTTTGAGTGGGAGATCATTTCTAATTTGGATTAGTCGAACTCAATTTGTCATAAACTAAATCAAAGTGAATTTGCATAAATTTTTGTAGTCATGGGCATCTGTTTACTACCTTATGCTTAGTTTTAATTGAGATAATAGAACTATAGAATTCTGGATATTTGCTTTACGAACTGGTATCGTATTATTTTGAATGTCAATTTTAGAAGTCTTATTGCAAACTTTCAGCAAAATCTATTTACTCCATGAAGTTTAATAAGTAATATTTAATCGAGAGTAAGAATTCCAATGTTAGTATCTAAAGTATCATGTTTGCCTCCATGATTCTTGATATTCAAAAGTTAATTTTAATATCGAGGTTATCTAGGAGCTGAAAGAATTGTTTCAGAAGCCATCATGTGTGGAAGATATTTTGATATCTTCAACAATGTTTACGGTTGCAATATGATAGAGTATAATTTGGCAAAATACATGTTCTCATAGTGTATGAGAATTTGCATAGGTTGGAGACGCTAGACGTCCTAATCTCCCGAAAAGGTTTTGGAAACTGACATTATACTCACAATTCGTCCTTATAAGCCATAGTAGCTTGATAATGAAAGTTGTCATGATAAGGATGAATAGAATATGTAAGTAAAATGTTTACAACACTAAAATATTACTAAAGTATGCATTTTTGAAAGAACACCAAACATTTGATGGCGGTTGATGGCTCAATGCACGGCGCCTAGAAAAATGCTTGATGGCGGTGTTGATGTAGAGCTCGTTGGGAACCCCAAGAGGAAGGTATGATAAGCACATCAGCAAGTTTTCCTCAGTTATGAAACCAAGGTTTAATCGAACCAGTAGGAGCAAGGAAACACCCCAAAGGTGTTACTAGCTGAGCTTTGGCAGGGCGCACTACCGGTGCTAGTAGCAACGTGGAGACATGCACAACACAACCACAGAACTTTGTCCCCAACTTGCGATGAGGTTGTCAATCTCACCGTGTTTTGCGGAAAACAAAGGATTAAATGTATCGAATGGAAAGAAGTAATAGTTTGCAGAAAGTAAACACAAAGCAGTAAAAGATTGTAGATTGAATGTAAAAGACAAGGACCGGGATCCATAGTTCACTAGAGGTGGCTCTCCTTAAGATAGATAACATGCTGGGTGAAAAAATTACAGTGAGGCAATTGACAAACATCGAGAAAGCAATACATGCATATACTAATCATCTTGACACCTTTGAGACTTGATTGGGATTACAACATTATACATAGACCGCCATCCAACTGCATCTATGACTAATAATCCACCTTCAGGTTATCATCCGAACCCCCTCTAGTATTAAGTTGCAAGCAACAGATTATTGCTTTATGAACTGCGTGTAAAGTAAACAATACGATTGTTCTATGAACAAAGGATTTTTGTTTTCTCCCTAGTAGCAACAACACATCTAGTACCTTAGAGATTTCTGTCACTTCCCTAGATTACCAGAGGCATGAACCCACTATCGAGCATAATACTAACTCTTGGAGTTGCTAGCATCTACTTGGCCAAGATAGCTACTAACAACGGAAAGCATGCAAGATCCCAAAGAACAAAGACATGATAGAATCAATAATCAATCTGAAATAGCATCTCAATATCCATCGGATCCCCGCAAACACAACATGCAGAATTACAAATAGATGATCTTGATCATGAACGGAGCTCACAAGATCTAGACATGAAAGCACAAAGGAGGAGAACCAGCCATCTAGCTACTACATGGATCCGTAGTCTAAGGATGAACTACTCACGCATCACACCGGAGGCTTGCATGGTGATGAAGAAGGCCTCCAGGGTGAATTCCCCTCTTCGGCAGGGTGCCGGGAAGAGCTTCAGATCCCTCCCGATTTAGGGATGGAGATGACGGCGGCTACAGACTCTTTCGTGGATTTTTGATCGGGTACTTAGGGTTTACGTCCCGAGGGCATCTTATAGTCGGAAGGGGAGGCCGAGGGGGTGCTAGGGCTGGCCTCACCACCCCCTGGCGTGGGCCAGGCTGGGCCGTGCGGCCAGGTGGTGTGGTGGCCCCCTGGCCCCTCTCCGTCTCGTATTCTGGCACTTGATGACATCCGGAAAAATAGGCACTTTGGCTTTTGTCCCGTCCAATTCCTAGAATATTCATTTTCTGACTTTCCTGGAACCAAAAACAGCAGAAAACAGGTAGTTGGCACTGTGGCTCTTGTTAATAGGTTAGTCCAAGAAATCATATGAAAAGTACTCCAAAGTTGGAACAAAACACAAGAAAGTGGATAAAACCAAACACGGAACATCAAAAATTATAGATACATTTGCAATGTATCAACATCCCCAAGCTTAACTCCTGCTCATCCTCGAGTAGGCAAGTGATAAAAAGCTGGGATCATAGTACTTTAATCATAACATGAAAGACAAAGTTCTAGCAATAAGACAAAGAAACTATGATGCAACATGAAAAGGCACAAACAAAAGATTCATGAATAACAATGCTTTGCAAGACGTTTGTTTGTTTCACATAAAGAAAACATGGCATAATAGTATTCAGCTTGTCCCTCAATAGAGTAGCAAATATAAATGCATAGGACACCTTCAAAGTTCATAAGAGTGACTAGATACAATAGTCTAAAACAAGCAATATCAAAGTATGCATCAATCGACTAGTCTTGGGACAATGCACATAGAACTAAGAATGGCCACTATGCTCTCAAAGTAGGTGCATAAAGATAGAAGGAGGAGACTCAATGTAATGGTGGAAGAAAGGCCTTTTGTAAAAGGAAGTAGGGATTCAAGTCTCATAAAGAGCTTCCAAAAATTATGGTACTTATAGCTTTCAGCTCTCATTGCCCCTATCATAAGCATCTTGAAGTGATTAAGGTTAAAGTGAACAAACTATGGTGTACATGCTTGACGAAGTATAAGTCAGAAATCTCATGTCCCTTGTATACGAGGGCCGCTCCTCATGCTACTCAAGTTTAGTCACCGGTAAGTTCTTGTCATTGTAAGTATATGTGTATCATTGAGAACCGCCAACAGGGTACCCCTTGCCCGATGATACGGAAGAATCCCCATATCAAAATGACAAGGCAAGCAGACAATGAGCATCTCAGCATTCTTCTTATTTACCATGGGAATATGGTGCTTTTTTCTCTCTTTCCTCTTTTCATAGTATCTTTTTTTTCTTTTCTCTTTTTTTCTCAATATAGGACTCTTTTTTTATAAGAAGAATGCTTCATAGACAACTCATTATGGTTACGCTACAGGTTTCCACCATGTCAGCATGGATTAGACCAGCGGCCCAGGCGTTTCTCTAACACATATACATAACTCCATGGACTTACAAGCTCCCCTTTCATTTCACACCGACGACATCCATATACAAAAGAGCATGATATCAACTAGGTACAAGTACCAAGTGCAATGTTGAAAGCGTTCCCCATGAAAGCATGGTTCTGCTAATCCCCAACAAATAAGTGCAAGCATATACAACATAGAAGACACAATGGTTCAAGTTTATTAAGGGCAAGTAAAGTAAAGTGTGCCATCAAGTTCGTGAGAGCTTTAATCACTAGTTTTCTCATAACAAGTTTAATTTGGAAGGTAAACAAAAGCATGAATATACTTGGAATAGCATAAGCTAGTGGGAAGGTATGGTGGAATCTTTGGAATAACTTGGTTTAGGGAGTTCGATGCATGAGTGGAACTCATATTTGTTGTGGAGGCTAGCAAAAGACTGGGAGCGACAAACTAAGAGAGCAATAATGGCCATAATCATGCAGAGCGACAAAACATCATTGATCAAAGCATAAAGTGATACTACAAGTTGAAAACTAAAGGATCATAAAGGCTATGGTGACTTGGGATAGTCATAACATGGTGTGAGCATGCGCCAAGTCAACCCAGATAAAGCATCAAAGGAGAATACCACTATACTATGCTTTAATATGCTAAAACAACGCAAGATTCATCCAAGGCACATTAAGAAATCTCAATTGTTTATAACAAGTCATACTACAACAAAGAATACTAAGCATAAAGCCAAAACAATATCAAGCATGGTATGACAAAGCATAGGCCACAGTCAAAAACGAGCTCTTTTTACCACATAAGCATGAACTTTCCTACTCTTTTCCAAACCAAACCAAACTATTTGCAAACCAATGTATGAAAGAGGGGGTCCAACCAATTCATTCAGAAAACGAAAACAAAAACGAAAACGAAAAAAAGACGCTCCAAGAACAACACAACTGTGCATGAAACAATAAAAATGAATCATTTGGAAGAAACCTGGGAATTTTATTGATGAAGAAGGGGATGCCTTGGGCATCCCCAAGCTTTGACGCTTGTACTTCTTGGATATTTCTTGGGGTGACATGCGTGGCATCCCCAACCTTGAGCTTTAGTCCATCCTTCATCTCATTACTCATTCCTTCCATACACCTGAAAATTTTCCTTCATACAAAACTTCACACAATCTTTATTAGCAACATTAGTGCACTCAAGATAGATAAGTCTTAAGGTTCAGTTCTAACACCAAATAAACTTCCATTAGAAAACTACCTACTATAGCACTTCCCTCAAAAAGCTCAATTCCCCAAAAGAACTCAAAAAGGAACCAACAAGAAGCAAATGCAGAAAATGATAGAAATCTGTCAAAACAGACCAGCAGGTAAAGACGAATTTTTTCGAAGACCTTCTGTTGCTCAAATAAAAAAGTGTTGAACTAACGAAGTTAGATAACAACCTGGGACAGAAGCACAAAAATTCACTCTTGAAAAAGACGTCCAGAGATTTTACACGAATTTTTACGGTGAAGCACAGAAATCTGTTTCGGGACAGCAACTTTCCCAATCATTACTTCTCTCTCATTAGAGGTTACTCTTGGCACAAAAAGCAAATAAAAAGGATAAGGAGAGGTTATTACAGAGGTAATAACTTCCAAGACTCATCTAAAACTTTTGGGTTATCTCCCAATAAGTACTTTTCTTTAACGCCTTTAAGTTAGGCATAAGAAGCAAGAAAGAATCAAGTGTTCTCAAATGAAGAAGCTTTAAGACCAAATTTTGATTTCATAGGAGAAACAAAAAAAATCTTTTCTTTCTTTTTAGGGAAGTGTTCTATACCTTTCTTGAGTGGGAGTTGATATTTAATGGTGCCTTCTTTCATATCAATGATGGCACCAACAGTTCTAAGAAAAGGTCTTCCCAAAGTAATAGGACAAGAAGCATTGTATTCAACATCAAAAACATAGAAATCAACGGGGACATAGGAATTTTTAACCATAATAAGAACATAATTAAGAATCCCCACAAGTTTATTTTTAGCATTATCATCAAGTGGGACATTCAAATAACAATCTTCAAGTGGAGGAAAATCAAGCATATCATAAATCCTTCTAGGCATAATAGAAACACTACTATCAAGATCACATAAAGCTTTGAAATCAAAGTCATTCACTTTCATATTAATGATGGGTTCCCAACCATCTTCTTGTTTTATAGGAATAGAAGCTTTATGTTTTATCTTTTCTTCTTTAATCTTTATGAGAGCATCGGTAATGTGTTTTGTAAAAGCCATGTTCATAGCACTACCATTAGGACTTTTAGCAAGATTTTGTAGGAACTTAATAACTTCAGAGATATTGCAACCATCAAGATCAAAATCAAATTTATCATCTAAAGTAGTAGAATTATTACTAGCCTCAACACTAGTGGTGGTAATAGTAGAAACACTAATGTTTCTAGCAATTTCATCTTCTCTCTCCCACTTAGCATGTAATTCAGCTAATAGTCTAACATTTTCATCAATTCTTACTTGTATGGCATTAGTAGCTACAAAGGGATTATCATTAGTTTCAGGTTTAGCAGCCATTTTATTCAAAGAAGATTGAGCTTCAGCCAAAGATGTTATATTTCTTTAAGCATTAGAGAGTTTTTCCTCAATAGTTTTATTGAAAGCAGTTTGTTTACTAATAAACGCTTTAAGCATAACTTCAAGTTCAGAGGGAGCACTCTTATTATTGTTGTAAGAATTTCCATAAGCATTACCATTGTTGGGAGGATATGGCTTATAATTGTTGTTACCAAAATTGTTCCTATAAGCATTATTACCATAAGCATTGTTGCCAAAATTGTTATTTCTTATGAAGTTCACATCAACTTGCTCTTCTTGAGCAACCAAAGAGGCTAAAGGAACATTATTTGGATCAATATGGGCTTTCCCATTAACAAGCATAGACATAATAATATCAATCTTATCACTCAAGGAGGAGGTTTCCTCAACAGAACTTACCTTCTTACCTTGTGGAGCTCTCTCAGTATGCCATTCAGAATAATTAACCATCATATTGTCCAGAAGGTTTGTTGCAGCACCCAAAGTAATGGTCATAAAGGTACCTTCAATAGCAGAGTCCAATAGGTTCCTTGAAGAATAGTTCAATCCTGCATAAAAAGTTTGGATGATCATCCAAGCAGTCAGTCCATGAGTGGGACAATTCTTTACCAAAGATTTCATTCTTTCCCAAGCTTGAGCAACATGCTCATTATCAAGTTGTTTAAACTTCATTATTTCACTTCTCATGGATATAATCTTAGCAGGAGGATAGTATTTTCCAATAAAAGCATCTTTGCACTTAGTCCAAGAATCAATACTATTCCTAGTTAAGGAATTCAACCATTCTTTAGCTTTTCCTCTCAAAGAGAAAGGAAACAATCTCAGTTTAATAATATCACCATCTATATCCCTATGCTTTTGCATCTCACAAAGTTCAACAAAGTTATTTAGATGGGAAGCAGCATCTTCATTACCAATACCAGAAAATTGTTCTCTCATAACAAGATTGAGCAAAGCAGGTTTTATCTCAAAGAAAGTATCTTTAGGCACAGGTGGAGCAATAGGTGTGCTCATAAAATCATTGTTGTTTGTGCTAGTGAAGTCACACAACTTAGTGTTTTCAAGAGTAGTCATTTTTTTGGGTTTTCAAATAAGAAAGCAAACTTGTAAAACTAATTTTTTTGTGTTTTTGAAAAAGAGACAAGCAAACAAAGCAAAACAAAAATAACAAAGTAAAGAGATTGGTTATGAGGGACTCCCCTTGTGAAGATGTCCTTGACTCCCTGGCAACGGCGCCAGAAAAATGCTTGATGGCTCAATGCACGGCGCCCAAAAAAATTCTTGATGGCGGTGTTGATGTAGAGCTCGTTGGGAACCCCAAGAGGAAGGTATGATGAGCACAGCAGCAAACCAAGGTTTAATCGAACTAGTAGGAGCAAGGAAACACCCCAAAGGTGTTACTAGCTGAGCTTTGGCAGGGCGCACTACCGGTGCTAGTAGCAACGTGGAGACCTGCACAACAGAACCACAGAACTTTGTCCCCAACTTGCGATGAGGTTGTCAATCTCACCGTGTTTTGTGGAAAACAAAGGATTAAACGTATCGAATGGAAAGAAGTGATAGTTTGCAGAAAGTAGACACAAAGCAGTAAAAGATTGTAGATTGAATGTAAAAGATAAGGACCGGGATCCATAGTTCACTAGAGGTAGCTCTCCTTAAGATAGATAACATGCTGGGTGAACAAATTACAGTGGGGCAATTGACAAACATCGAGAAAGCAATACATGCATATACAAATCATCTTGACTCCTTTGAGACTTGATTGGGAATTACAACATTATACATAGACCGCCATCCAACTGCATCTATGACTAATAATCCACCTTCAGGTTATCATCCGAACCCCCTCCAGTATTAAGTTGCAAGCAACAGATTATTGCTTTACAAAATGCGTGTAAAGTAAACAATACGATTGTTCTATGAACAATGGATTGTTGTTTTCTCCCTAGTAGCAACAACACATCTAGTACCTTAGAGATTTCTGTCACTTCCCCAGATTACCGGAGGCATGAACCCACTATCGAGCATAAATACTAACTCTTGGAGTTGCTAGTATCTACTTGGCCAAGATAGCTACTAAAAACGGAAAGCATGCAAGATCACAAATAACAAAGACATGATAGAATCAATAATCAATCTGAAATAGCACCTCAATATCCATCGGATCCCCGCAAACACAACATGCAGAATTACAAATAGATGATCTTGATCATGAACGGAGCTCACAAGATCTAGACATGAAAGCACAAAGGAGGAGAACCAGCCATCTAGATACTACATGGATCCGTAGTCCAAGGATGAACTACTCACGCATCACACCGGAGGCTTGCATGGTGATGCAGAAGGCCTCCAGGGTGAATTCCCCTCTCCGGCAGGGTGCCGGGAAGAGCTTCAGATCCCTCCCAACCTAGGGATGGAGATGACGGCGACTACAGACTCTTTCGTGGATTTTTGATCGGGTACTTAGGTTTACGTCATGAGGGCATCTTATAGTCGGAAGGGGAGGCCGAGGGGGTGCCAGGGCTGGCCTCACCACCCCCTGGCGCGGGCCAGGCTAGGCCGCGCGGCCAGGTGGTGTGGTGGCCCCCTGGCCCCTCTCCGTCTCATATTCTGGCACTTGATGACATCCGGAAAAATAGGCACTTTGGCTTTTGTCTCGTCCAATTCCGAGAATATTCATTTTCTGACTTTCCTGGAACCAAAAATAGTAGAAAACAGGCAGCTGGCACTGTGGCTCTTGTTAATAGGTTAGTCCTAGAAATCATATGAAAAGTACTCCAAAGTTGGAACAAAACACAAGAAAGTGGATAAAACCAAGCATGGAACATCAAAAATTATAGATACATTTGCAATGTATCAATGGTGATCTACTTCAAAGTGCAAGTCCAAAGGTATTAGTATTTTACTATACATGCTTTGGACTATGTGTCATATGTATGGCACCACAGTTGATGTTGATAGATTCTTTTAAAAGAAAAAGGAAATGCTGAAAGAGAACCTATAAAATATTTGGCAGAAAATAAAAGACTGGAAATGTCCAGCTAAGATATATAGATGATATACATGTTATGGTTGTATTATTTGCTTGTTAAACAATGTGGTTCTTGGGTATTGGATACGAATTGGTTGGTATGAAATATCATACAGAACGACACAATTCATGAACTACAATGGCCTAAGTAACTAGTAAAACAATATGTGATGATGTTCATCGAAAACAAATATAGTGTTATTGTATTTTCGTTGACATCAGAGCTTGCCTTCAAGATTTGTTTAAATAATTGTTATTTTTTTCTGGTACAATGAGAACAATACTGTTCAAATAATTACCATATTCCATAAAAGATGGATGAACTTTTACAAGTCTAGTTGGAGAAATCACATCCATAAAACTAATGCTAAAATGTCACAAGACAAATGATTGAAAGATCACTTACAAAGTGACATCGCTATTTAAATTATATTGGAAAGAGAACATGAAGAAACTCCATTTTTATGGATTTTTTGGAGTCTTTTGATTTTGATCAATTGACGCTTGTGAAACTTTCCTCGAGATAATTGAAACTTCGTTCATAGGCCAGAGAGGAACGGGTGACTAAATTATTGGAAATTGTGCATGATGATATGCATAGTCCATTATATCTTGCCATGTGCGGTGCATTTTTCGACTTCATATGCTTTCTCTGGAAATTTGAGTGAATATATCTATATATTTACTTAATAAGGAAGAAGTATGGAACATTTTAAAACTTTTCAAAGACTTTCAAGATGAATTTGATAAATCATTATAACAAGAAAATAAAGAGTTTATGATTTGATCATAATGGAAGGTATTTGAGTTACAGGTTTAGCAAAACACCTAAGATTTCAGGAATTGTTCCATGAATTCGCATTTCCCCATAAACCACAGGAGTATGGTATGTTCGAGAGATCAGATCAAACCTTGTTTGACATGGTAAGATCAAAGGTGTCATTTATAAAACTGCCATTATGTTTTAAGGTTTAAAGCTTTAGAGACTACCGCTTTTACACTGAAAAGAGCACCATCATGGTCTGTTTAAATGACACCATGTGAGTTATGGTTTGGGATAAAACCCGAGTTGTCTTTTCTTAAAATTTTGGTATGCTATGCATAAGTAAAATGTTTACAACCAAAGTCGGATAAACATGTCTTTGTAGGTTATCCCAAAGAATTTGTTGGGTATTCCTCCATAACACCGAGAACAAAAGAGTTTGTCACTTGGAACATTAAGTTTCTTGAGAAAGAATTTTTCACGAAAAGTTAAGTGAGAGGAAAATATAACTTTGATAAGGTTATTGAACCTTAGCTATATGTGCTAAGTAGCGCAGCGTCGAAAAGCGTTTTGGTGGCGGCGACAATGCTCATGGCTCCTGTGATTACAAAGGTTGTGATCTTGGAGATTAGAGTTCCTATTTGAACCATATGCATCGGGTAACAATCAAATAGAGATTTGATAAGCAAGTCATTATAGTTTTGACAATAATGAACCGATTGCATGCAAAGAAGCGATGATTGGCCCTGACTCCATAGAATGACTACAAGTCATAAAATTCGTGATAGTATCCATACACGATATATCAAGCTTTTGAACTTGTAAGACCCTCCAAAAAGGCATGAAGCCTATCGGTCATATTTGGATCTATAAAAAATAGACATGGATGTTTGACATTTATGAAAAAATCGACATGTCGGAAAGGAATTTATGACTATGTTCAAGGAGTTGACTATGACAAGATTTGATATTTCATAGCGATATTTAGTCTTAATGGATTAATCTAGCAACCACTACATATAATTTGGTATATGGCAGTTGAACAAACAAAACAATGTTCTTCTAATAGAATGGTTACCTAGGACGTGTACATGACACAGTCCGAAGGGTTTTGTTAATTCAAAGGGTGCTAAAAGAGCATGCAAACTTCAATAGTTGAAGTTAGCATAGCGGAGTTGGAATCTTCACCGTGATGAAAATATTCAAGGAGTTTAATTTCATCGGAGATGATGAAGATGCTTGCATTTGCAAGAAATTAAGAGGGAACACTGAGAAAAATTTTCAATACATTATGCAGAGTACATATTGTTGATTGGAAATGATGTATCTTTTATTGACATGGGTTAAAAAATTCATTAAAATTAAATTTTTATGAAAGACTTGGGCAAAACCAGAATATTCAGCATTAATGTCTATATGGATAGATTGAGGCGCTAATATGATTGTGCCAGACGTACATATATGAGATATCGAAAAGGGTTCATATGGAAACAACAAGAAAGGTTCTTGCTGCATGGAAATGATTGTATCAAGATTCAAGTGTTTCAACACTTGGTGAGTAAAATCACATGAAGATTTTGATCAATAATACCATGATATGTACATATCTAGATATGTCCAATGCTCTAAATGTTATTAGCATATATCAGGATGATTCATAAGATGATCATTGGACGATAGTAAAGATATTCTTATGACCTTTGGAAGAATTGAGAATTTATCGTGTATAAGTGACAAATAGTTGATAATTGTTCATTGTAATATGTTACATTGATACTAGTTTGTCACAAGATACAAATTAAATTTATCTCAATTTAAACTATGGGTGGCACAATATTATGGAAAGGAAATTCCATGATGGATTTGGATGAGTTCCAAAGTTAGGACATTGTGACGGATACTACAAGAAGAGGCTAAGTATATGACCGCCATAGTAGCAGCAAAGGAGGGCATTTGTGTCAAGTAGTTTGTTATCAAACTAGGTGTGGTTCACAGTGGGATAATACTATGAAGATATATTGTACGGCAATACTATCGACATGTTTTAACCCAAAGGAACTAAAACTCTCACCAAAGGACTAAATTTATACAATGCCATCTCATTAGAGAATGAGTGATGCGTAGAGACGCAAAGACATGCAAATACACACGGACCTGAAAGTGCCAGATCTGGAGATTATGTTAACCACTAGCAAATGCTTGTATTCAACACCTAGGTATTGTACATATAAGTTTACAAACTAGATTATTGACTCTAGTGCAAGTGGAAGACTGAAGGGAATATGCCTAAGAGCCAATAATAAAGTAGTTATTATCTTATTCCTTATGATAAATGTTTATTTTGCATGCTATAATTGTATTAATTGGAAACGTTAATACATGTGTGTTTAATAAGCAAAATACAAAGTTCCTAGTAATGCCTCTCATATAAACTAGCTCGTTGATTAACAAGATGATCAAGGTTTCCTGATCATCGACATTGGATGTTGTTAATAACAAGGTCACATCATTGGTGGAATGATGTGATGAACAATTAATCCGAAGTATAGCATTACAATCAAAGTCATTATGTTTATATTGCTATAACATCATACAAAGTAATCCTAGTCCTTAAACCATGAGATCATGTTAATCACTAACACCGGAAGAGTATCTTGATAACATCAAACGTCACACCGTAACAGGGTGACTATAAAGGTGGGTTCAGTGCTACGAAGGTGTTATGTAGAGGTTCATGGATCAAGAGTGGGATTTGTCCATCCTGATGACGCATAGATATACTTAGGGCCCTCTCGGTGATATCACATTGAAATAGCTTGCAAGCAAGTAATGTGATCACTAGAATGTTATATCACGGGAACGAGAAAAGAGTGCATGTTGGTAACGAGATCAAACTAGGTATTTGGATACCGATGATTGAATCTCGGACATGTAATATATCGCGAGACAAAGGGATTTAGTTACGACGTTAAAGGTTCACACGATCACAAAAGTCATCGTTGAATATGTGGGAGTCAGTACGGATCTCCAGGTCCCGCTGCTGATTATTGATCGGAGAGGGGTCTCGATCATGCCTGTATTATTTGTGAACCATAGGGTGACACACTTAAGGGATACCGACACCATTTGGAGCAAATATGTTTCAGATAAAGATTTAAGAAAGCGCTGGAATCATTTCGATGGAAACCGGAATTGTTTCGGGTGAAATTGCAGAAACCGGTTCTACATGTGATATTGAAATGTTGCAGGGGGTTTTATGTGAATGTTTGTTAATTAGAGTAATTAACAAAATTCTGAATAAAATAAATAAAATATTTTATTTAATGAGAGCTTGCATTAAATTTGGTGGAAATTTAATGGAGGTGAGTGAAATTTGGAGTGGGAGACTAATTATGTGAGTGGGAGCTCCACCCACATGAATGTAGAAGAGGTGGGGCACCTCCTTTGGCCACCGGCCATGGTGAGGGGCTGCCCCCTCTCCCTATAAAAGGCCCCCCACTCCCTCCTCTTATCTCACACCTCCTCATGAAGGATCTCTCTCCCCCTCTAGAGATTATTCCCCATGGTCTCGGATTAGCAAGATACATGTTCGTGGTGGCTTTATCTAGAAAGGAGTGATACTTCTTGAATATTTCTTGGGGTGACATGGGTGGCATCCCCATGCTTTAGCTTTTGTCCATACTTCATCTTATCAAATTATTCTTCCCCTACACTTTAAAATTTCCTTCAATACAAAACTTCACACAATCTTCTTTAGCAACATTAGTGTAATCAAGATAATAAGTCTTTAGGTTCAGTTTCAACACAAGTAAAACTTCCATTAAAACACAAGATACTGTAGCACTTCGTTTTAAAAGTTCAAATGATCAAAGAGAACTCAAAGAGAAAGAGATTAAGAGGCAAATGCAAATAATGACAGAAATCTGTCAAAACAGACCAGCAGGTAAAAACCGATTTTTTAGAAGACCTTCTATTGTTCAAATCGAAAATTGTTAAACTAACTAAAGTTGGATAACAACCTGGGTCAGAAGCACAAAAAATTACAGCTCAATCCGACATACAGATATTTTTTTTCAAATTTTTAAAGCGAAGCATAAAAAGCTGTTTCCGGACAGCAACTTTCCCAAACATTATTTCTCTCTTATTAGAGGTTATTATTGGCACAAAAACCACACAAAAATGATAAGGATAGGTTATTACTGAGGCAATAACTTCCAATACTCAACCAAAGAAAAATTTATTGACTAAAAATTTGGGTTATCTGCCAATAAGTGCTTTTCTTTAACGCCTTTGAGCAAGGCATGATAATTTTGATGATGATCACATAAGAAATATGAATTGAAGTAAAAGAGAGCATCAAGAAGCAAATATGGAACAAATTCAAGTCTAACCCACTTCCTATGAAAAAAATCTTGTAAAGAAACAAGTCATGAAAGCACAAAGTAACAAGCATAGGAAAGCAAAACAAGTGTAACTTCAAAATTTTCAACATAAAGAGAGCAAACTTAATATTGTTGAGATACATAAAACCATGTTTCCCTCTCTCATAATAACTTTCGGTAGCATCATGAATAAAATTAACAATATAACTATCACATAAAAAATTCTTATCGTGAGCCACATGCATAAAATAATTATTACTCTCCCTATAAGCATAGTCATTCTTATTAATTGTAGTGGGAGAAAATTCAAAAAAATAGCTATCATTATTATTCTCATCACCATAATCATCAAATATAGGAGGCATATTGTAATCACAATCAATTTTCTCCTCAATAGTAGGTGGACTGAAAATATCATACTCATCATTGTAATCATCATATATCAGAGGGATAGTATCATCAAAGTAAATTTTCTCCTCCGTGCTTGGGGGACTAAAAATATCATGCTCATCAAAATTAGCTTCCCCAAGCTTAGACTTTTCCATAGCATTAGCAATAATGGTGTTCAAAGAATTCATACTAATAACATTGCTATTAGTATACAAATAAAGTTCCATAGATTTTTTAATTTTCTCTTCAAACACTTCATGTCCTAACTCAAGATAAATACTATAAAGCTCTCTAATTTTGTTGTTATTTTCCATTAAGCCTAACTAGTGAAAATAAAAACAAGAAACAAAAAGATATAATTGCGGAATATAAAGGAAATAACTTTGAGCACTCACACACCAGCTACAGTACTAGAAGATAGCTTAGTAGCCAGAGGATGTGAGTACCTTTTACCTTACCTCCCTGGCAACGGTGCCAGAAAATAGCTTGATGTCTACGCACGCTTCTATTCTTGTAGACAATGTTGGGCCTCCAAGTGCAGAGGTTTGTAGAACAACAGCAAGTTTCCCTTAAGTGGATCACCCAAGGTTTATCGAACTCAGGGAGGAAATGGTCAAAGGTATCCCTCTCAAGCAACCCTGCAATCAAGATACAAGAAGTCTCTTGTGTCCCCAACACACCCAATACACTTGTCAGGTGTATAGGTGCACTAGTTCGGCGAAGAGATAGTGAAATACAAGTAATATGGATGATTAGAAGTGGTAATTGCAATCTGAAATAAGAGTGGCAGCAAGCAAACATGTAATAGATGTAGTTGCAAATGGTGTTTCAATGCTTAGAAAGAAGGCCTAGGGATCATACTTTCACTAGTGAACACTCTCATATAAATATCTTCTCTTTATGATACTACTCTGAACTACTCTCCGGTTGGATAACTCTAATCCATGGTAGGGCTATAACAACACTCCTCAAAGTCCGCCTTCCCCATCTAGGTAACCCCATACTGTCACCTTGAGCGCTAGATGGTTCCAACAAACACCACAATTTCATAGAGATAACCAACTCAAAATATACTCATGATAAGTATTATAAACTCTAGCCTAAGTGCCACACGGTGTGCACATTGTCAACTTCACACACGTGGGGATAAGCAGAGATTCATTAAAGCACTTGAGTAGCAGAATAGATCTATAGATTGCAAAGCTCATGATCTCAATAAGATCACGCATAAAGGGAGAGATGAACACATAGCTACCGGTAGATCCCTTAGCCTCGAGAGAGAACTACTCCCTCTTCATCATGGGAGTCAGCAACGGTGATGGAGATGGCGGTGGAGTAGATGGAGATGGCTCCGGGGCACTTCCCTGTCCTGACAGGGTGCCGGAACAGATACTTCTGTCCCCCGAATCTCCTCTTCAGTGGCGGCGGTACTGCGGAACTTTTCGTGGAATTCTGATCTAGTCTTTAGGGTTTTCGTCTCGGGGGAAATATATAGGCGAAGAGGCAAGGTATGTGGGCGCCCGAGGGGCCCACACCACCCCTGGCGCGGCCTGGGCTGGCCCACTCCACCAGGTGGTGTGGCCACCTTGTGGCCCCTCTCCGTCTCGTCTTCTGGCTCCATGAGTCTTCTGGTAAAATATTGACTTTGGCTTTTTTCTGGTCCAATTCCGAGTACATTTATTTTCTAGCTTTTCTGAAACCAAAAACAGCAGAAAACAGGCAACTGGCACTGTGGCATCTTGTCAATAGGTTAGTTCCAGAATATGTATAAAAATACCTCAAAGTGTGGACTAAACATAAGAAAATAGATACTAAACAAGCATGGAACATCAAAAATTATAGATACGCTTATGACGTATCAGTCATTTATAAAACTGTCATTATGTTTTAAAGATTAAAGCTTTAGAGACTATCGCTTTTACACTAAAAAGAGCACAATCGTGATCCGTTGGAATGACACCATATGAATTATGGTTTGGGATAAAACCTGAATTATCTTTTCTTAAATTTTGGTATGCTATGCATAAGTAAATGTTTACAACCAAAGTCGGATAAGCACTTCTTTGTAGGTTATCCCAAAGAATTTGTTGGGTATTCCTCCATAACACTGAGAGCAAAAGAGTTTGTCACTTGGAACGTTAAGTTTCTT
Source organism: Avena eriantha (assembly GCA_910589775.1). Classification (NCBI taxonomy): domain Eukaryota; kingdom Viridiplantae; phylum Streptophyta; class Magnoliopsida; order Poales; family Poaceae; genus Avena; species Avena eriantha. The sequence goes on along the minus strand of OU342740.1, from coordinate 330,447,370 downwards.
GAGAAAGAATTTTTCGCGTAAAGTTAAGTGGGAGGACAATAGAACTTTGATAAGGTTATTGAACCTTAGGTATATGTGCTAAGTTGCACAGCGCCATAAAGTGTTCCGGTGGCGGCTACAATGCTCATGGCTCCCGTGATTACAAAGGTTATGATCTTGGATATTAGAGTTCCTATTTGAACCATATGCATTGGGTAACAATCAAATAGTGAGATTTGATAAACATGTCGTTATTGTTTTGACAATAATGAACCGACTGCATGCAAAGAAGTGATGATGGGACCTGACTCCATAGAATGACTAGAAGTCATAAAATCCATGATAGTTTCCATACACGAGAAATCAAGCTTTTGAACTTGGAAGACCCTCCGAAAAGGCATGAAGCCTATCGGTCGTGTTTGGATCTATAAAGAAGTAGATATGGATGTTTGACATCTATGAAATAATTGACATGTCGGAAAGGAATTTACAACTATGTTCAAGGAGTTGACTATGACAAGATTTGATCTTTCATAGCGATATTTAGTCTTAACGGATTAATATAGCAACCGCTACATATAACTTGGTATATGGTAGTTGAACAAACAAAACAATGTTATTATAAGAGAATGGTTACCTAGGACGTGTACATGACACAGTCCGAATGGTTTTGTTAATTCAAAGGGTGCTAAAAGGACATGCAAACTTCAATAGTTGAAGTGAGCATAGCGGAGTTGGAATCTTCACCGTGATGAAAATGTTAAAGGAGTTTAATTTCATCGGAGACGATGAAGATGCTTGCATTTGCAAGAAATTAAGTGGGAGCACTAAGACATATTTCTAATATATTATGCAGATTACATATTGTTGATTGGAAATGATGTATCTTTTATTTGACACGGGTTAAGAATTTCATTAAAGTTAGATTTTGATGAAAGACTTGGGCAAAACCAGAATATTCGGCATCAATGTCTATATGGATAGATTGAGGTGCTAATATGGTCTTGCCAGACGTACATATATGAGATATTGAAAAGGGTTCAATATGGAAACAACAAGCAAGGTTCTTGCTGCATGGAAAGGATTGTATCAAGATTCAAGTGTTTCAACGCTTGGTGAGTAAAATCACATGAATATTTTGATCAATAATACCATGATATGTGTATATCCAGATATGTCCAATGCTCTAAAAGTTATGAGCATATACCAGAATGAGTCATAAGATGATCATTGGATGATAGTAAAGATATTCTTATGAGCTTTGCAAGAACTAAGAATATGTCATGTATAAGTGACAAATAGTAAATAATAGTTCATTGTAATATGTTACATTGATAGTAGTTTGTCACAAGATAAAAATTGAATATATCTCAATTTAAACTAATGGTGGCACAATATTATGGAAAGGAAATTCCATGATGGATTTGGATGAGTTCCAAAGTTAAGACATTGTGACGGATACTACAACAAAAGGCTAAGTATATGACTCCCATAGTAGCAGCAAATGAGGGCATTTGTGTCAAGTAGTTTGTTATCAAACTAGGTGTGGTTCACAGTGGGATAATACTACGAAGATATATTGTACGACAATACTATCGACATGTTTTAACCCAAAGGAACTAAAGGTCTCACCAAAGGACTAAATTTATGCAATGCCATCTCATTAGAGAATGAGTGATGCGTAGAGACGCAAAGACATGCAAATACACACGAACCTGAAAGTGCCAGATCCGGAGATTATGTTAACCACTAGCAAAACGCATATATTCAACACCTAGGTGTTATATATACAAGTTTACAAACTAGATTATTGACTCTAGTGCAAGTGTGAGACTAAAGGGAATATGCCCGAGAGGTAATAATAAAGTGGTTATTATATTATTCCATGTTTATGATAAATGTTTATTTTGCATGCTATAATTGTATTAATTGGAAACGTTAATACATGTGTGTTTAATAAACAAATAAAGGGTTCCTAGTTATGCCTCTTATAAACTAGCTCGTTGATTAACAAGATGATCAAGGTTTCCTGATCATGGACATTGGATGTTGTTAATAACGAGGTCACAACATTGGTGGAATGATGTGATGAACATTCATCCGAAGTATAGCATTAAGATCAAAGTCATTATGTTTATATTGCTATAATATCATACGAAGTAATCCTAGTCCTTAGACCATGAGATCATGTTAATCACTAACACCGGAAGAGTATCTTGATAACATCAAATGTCACACCGTAACATGATGACTATAAAGGTGGATTCAGTGCTACGAAGGTATTATGTATAGGCTCATGGATCAAGAGTGGGATTTGTCCATCCCGATGACGGATAAATATACTTAGGGCCCTCTCGGTGATATCAAATTGAAATAGCTTGCAAGCAAGTGATGTGATCACTAGAATGTTATATCACGGTAACAAGAAAAGAGTGCATGCCGACAAGAAGATCAAACTAGGTATTGCGATACCAATGATCAAATCTCGGACATGTAATATATCGCGAGACAAATGGGATTTAGTTACGACGTTAAAGGTTCAGACGATCACAAGAGTCATCGTTGAATATGTGGGAGTCAGTACGCTTCTCCAGGTCCCGCTGCTGATTATTGATCGGAGAGGGGTCTCGATCATGTCTGCATTATTCGCGAACCATAGGGTGACACACTTAAGGGATACCAACACCATTTTGAGCAAATATGTTTCATATAAAGATTTAAGAAAGCGCTGGAATCATTTCGATGGAAACTAGAATTGTTTCAGGTGAAATTGCAGAAACTGGTTCTGCATGTGATATTGAAATGTTGCAGGGGGTTTTATGTGAATGTTTGTTAATTAAAGTAATTAACAAAATTCTGAATAAAATAAATAAAATAGTTTTATTTAATAAGAGATTGCATTAAATTTGGTGGAAATTTAATGCATGTGAGTGGACATGAGTGAAGGTGTGTGTTTATGTGAGTGGGAGCTCCACCCACATGAATGAGGGAGAGGTGGGGCACCCACCATGGCAGGCACCATGCCCCTTGTGCTGCCCCCTCCCCTATGTAAGGAGCACCTCCTCCTCCTCCACTCTCACACCTCCTCGTAAAGGATCTCTCTCCCCCTCTACAAATTATTCCCCATGGTCTCGGATTAGCGAGATACATGTTCTCGGTGGCTTTATCTGGAAAGGAGTTTCTCCGTTGCTTTGATGGAGCAAGGGATGGAGGTTGTTAGGGTACCGGACGTGTGTGCGATCACGGATACACCGCTGATTTGTGGTGATGGACTTGGTGGTGTTGGACTTGCTAGAGCTGGATCTAATGGACGTGCTGGAGCTGGACATGCTGGACTTGCTGGACTTCATCACGATCTTGAGATCGGCAAGTGTACGACTACATCATACACGAGTTCCATCTCATTAACAAAGCTTTGTTGTCTTCGCGGGTATGTTCTCTATGTATGTATATCCACCCATTGCTTGTATCTAATAGATAGATCTTGGCGTATAATAGTTCCCATCGTAGAAATTGTTTTGTTTTCTATGTTGCGAACCCAACACAATCTGCATCCGAATAGGCCCCAATGTCCACGGAAGGTGATGCGGAGATCGTGAGCCCGAGGTCCATAGAGCCACGGATATACCGGATAATCCATTTCACCACTGTCTAGTGAGCATCACGAGGCGCGTGCATGTAGAGACATGCCTGCTGCACGGCGTACTGCAGCTCCAGGGGAGTGAGCATCAAGTACTGCAAGGCACCAACAATGGAGCGATAGTGAGACACATTCCTATCCGGCGATCCAGCAGTGGCGGAGTGCTTGATGTTCGTGTCGACAGGAGTGGCCGTAGGAGAACAATTAAGCATCCCAGTGCGCTCGAGAATATCCTGAGAGTACTTCCACTGATGAAGAAAGAACCCTTCCGTGTGGAGTACCACCTCAAGGCCGAGGAATTAGTGAAGTGGACCGAGGTCCTTGATGCCGAACTCAGCGCGAAGACGATCAGTGAGCTGTCGAAGAAGAGTGCCACTGCAGGCTGTCAGGATGATGTCATCAACATAGAGCAGCAAATAAGCCGCATCAGAGCCCTGTCGGTAGACAAAGAAGGACGCATCAGAGCACGTAGAGCGGAAGGCAAGCTGATGAAGAAACTTCGCCATGCACTGGAACCAGGCGCGCGGTGCTTGCTTCACCCTGTACAGAGAGTGGGAGAGCAGGCACATATGGTCGGGATGCTCGGCATCGACAAGCCCAGTGGGCTCTTGACAGTACACCTGCTCTGAGAGATGTCCATGAAGGAAGGCGTTGGAGACGTCCATCTGGTGCACCGGCCAAGCTCGAGATACGGCAAGGTGCAAAACAGTCCAGATCGTGCCCGGTTTGACAACCGGAGAAAACATATTCGTGAAGTCGACGCATGCGCGTTGACGGAAGCCTCGGACCACCCAGTGCGCCTTGTAGCGCTCAAGTGTACCATCGGATCATAGCTTGTGCTTGAACACCCATTTTTGCCAGTGATGAAGTTGGTGCGAGGAGTGCACGGAACAAGCTCCCAAGTCCAGTTCCGTTGTAGGGCATCAAACTCCTCCTACATGTCCCCATGCCACTGCGGATCGCGTAGAGCAGCGCAAGCGGAGTTGGGTACCAGCGAAAGCATAGCCATAGAAGCCATACATGCATAGACATCATCGGGGTAGCGCGTAGAGGGCCGGTGCACACCCGCACGTGCATGAGTAGTGACTCCCGTGGGCGAAGGTGGCGGTGGGGTAGCAGCCGAGCTCGATGACGATGAGGAGGCCGGTGACGCAATAGCCGACGACGAGGGGGCCGGTGACAGGGAGGCCGAAGACGAGGGAGCCAGCGAGGAAGAGTCCGACATCGATGATGATGACCCGGTCGCCGAGGGATCGGGTGTGGCGGGCGTAGCCTCGGTCGCAGCTACCGGCGCAGGAAACGCGGTCGCTGGTGGGGCTACTGTAGCATGCCGTCATGTAGGGGCGCCCAGAGGAGGGGCGACCGACGCTGTAGAAGTCTCCAAGATGCCATACTTAAATGAAAACAACATCTCATCAAAGTAACCATGCCGCGAGGTGATTACGCGATGAGAGACCGGATCATAGCAGCGATAGCCCTTGGTGTTAGCCGGATAGCCGATGAACACACATGGAAGGGAGCAAAGGGCGAGCTTATGTGCAGCAGTGGCAGCTGTATCGGGGTAGCAGCGACATTCAAAGATGCAGAGGTCATCATAGGAGGGTGGTGTACCATATAGAAGGTGGTGTGGTGCATACTACCAACGGGAGTGATAGGACCAAATGTTAATGAGAAGTGTGGCGATGGCGAGGGCATCCGACCAAAAGCATGGTGGCATGTAGGCATGGAACAAGAGGGTGCGGATACAATCGTTGAGGGTCCAAAGGTTGCGTTCAACGCGACCATTTTGTTGAGAAGTGTAGGGACACGTGAGACGAAAGACAGTGCCATGAGTAGCGAGGAGGGTACGAACAGTGAGGTTGTCAAACTCTTTCCCATTATCGGTCTGGAGGGCATGGATGGTGTGATCAAACTAGGTGGATACCTAGGATGAAAATGATGTTAAGGTGGCAGAAACATCAGATTTATGACGAAGTGGAAAAGTCCACACAAAATACGAATAATCATCCAATATCACAAGATAGTAAAGAAAACCCGAATTACTCGGAATTGGAGAGTTCCAAACATCACTATGAATTAACTGAAATGGAAAAGACGCTACAGTAGAGGATGAACTAAAGGGAAGATGAACATGTTTGCCTAGACAACATGCTTCACAAGAGTGAGATCCTGTTTTATTACAAGAAAAAGAAAATCCGTGCATTATTTGGCAAAGTGCGGTGGAGCTAGGATGGCCGAGGCACGCGCGCCAGAGGTCGACACCGACAGAGAGGGCGAGGTGGCTGCTGGTGGTGGAGGACTTCTGAACGGGATAGAGGGTGTCACCGGGGCTGTCACATCGGTGGAGGAGCATGCGAGTATGATCATCCTTCATAGAAAAGCCGACATCGTCAAATTCGATAGTCACAGAGTTATCACGAGCAAGACATTTAACAGCAACGAGATTCTGCTTAAGAGAGGGAGAAATTGTGACATTATGAAGAGAAATTGGCCTAGAATTAGAAGGGAAACTGGTAGAACCGGTGTGGGTGATAGAAAGAGCTTGACCATTACTGACATGGGTATGATTACTTGGATACTTATGATTCGCTACCCTATATTGGGAAAAAGGCATACGGCCCATGAAGGTTTCAGATGATAGCCCAAAAAAGCAACCGACAAAGGCTTTGACTGTATTAGGAAAGAGACTATGAACCGACATTGTGTTGGTATTGTAATCACGCGTGTATGAAACCTATCTGCATATAGCTTTGAGACCCGGCCTATTATATATAGGACGGGAGAAGCCCAATCGAGGTACCGAAATCTAGAGGATAACTTGTAATAGTACGATTTTCCCCAATATTCAGGCGACTTTGACTTCATTGTTTTCCTGACATCCGACGAAATCCCTAGCGTTCTCTTTTTCGTGAAACCCTAAGTCCATCATCATGGGTATTGCCGAGGTTACCCCTCGTCAATTGGCGCTGTCTGTGGGAAACCTGAACGCTGGAGCCACGGATTTGGCGGACCGCTTTTCACCAAGCATCAACCCAACGAAAGCAGTTCCACACCCGCCCACCCCTGTAGTGGTACCCGCCGATTTCAACGGTAGATCCGATCTAATCGTCGGAAGCTTCCACTTTCAAATAGAAGACCCGCAAGAATCGCACCCTTTGGCTCTAATCACATCAGAACTGTCGGTGGAAAAACTTACGCCTACGACGGTACCGGCATCTTTCGTCGGGTCCTCCATGGACGTCGTATCATAGATCAAGGCTGGCAAAGAAAGCGAGCAAATTGAGATGGATCTGGGAGACCTTGATGGTCTTTATGACGATCTCTCCTTCGGATCAAACCCACAGCTAACCCAACCACGTGAAGCAAGCCTGGCAAACTCTGAATCCGAAGAAAGCAGTGAAAGCATCGACTTTGGAATCAGGATGGCAGAAATCTACCTAGAACAAAAACTCATGGACTTCACTGGTTCACCCGACAGTGCCTCCCTTGGTTCAGATGACGATGTCACTAGTCCATGTGTCACTCAGCACCAAGTAGGCGTGATTATTGGAGACGCCTCGACCTAGCAAGACTCCAACGGTAATCCAATTTTTAATCCCGATGATATTCTCTCAAGCCACAATGCAGGAGATCACGGCAACGAAGGAAGCCAAGGAAACGGGGGGAAACCAGCAGACAACTGCGTAAATCGAGAAGAAGAAGAACCACGTGAAGGCGAGAGGCAAACTCTCTGGCTACCAGCAGCGGCATGGCAAAAAGCAAGGGAAGCAATTTTGGGAGCAGTCCTGATGATAGCAGACGCTTCACACGAGGACCTATTAGCATACCAATACCTTCTTCATCGCAAGAAGAGAGACTTACTTAGGATGCAGAGACAACTCGATGAAAGGAAAAGAGTAGCCGACGAATCTAGCCTACGACGAGCACAATTAAGCTCCACTCGAGGATCAAGAAGCGTAATAGGAGGAGCACCACCAAGGAGAGGAACATCTCGATTGGAGAATATCCCTGAAGCAGAGAGAGGTGGGATCATCCGGGATCTTGATCTATCATTCATGTCGATCGACCAAGCAGGAAACATCAAGGCAAAAACGGCTCAGGCAGCTATCGTGGCCGTGCAAACATATCTGATCACAACTCAGCCCGCACCTGATGATCCTCGTGCGGCCCTCCACCTCTCCGCATTAATAAACCTCGGCATGGTAGGAGAATCTCTCACGCAAAAAGAGCAAGGAACCACACAACAGTTCGATAGATCCCCATGCCATCGCACCAGCCCTTGGCAAGTGGGACACACCCGACAATCTCGATCGCCACAACGGGTGCATTTTTTAGAGTTAGGGCCGCAAAATGAGGCAAGAAACGACATCACTCGGCAAAGGATCAATCGATCCAGAGAAGAGCGTAGCACCCGAAGATATCATGATAGCAAAAGCGAGGAAGAGCAAGAATTATGCGGAGCTAGTTGCTTTACCTAACGGGTTCGCAAGACTCCAGTACCAAGAGACTTTAAATTACCTCAAGATCGTCAAAAGTACGATGGCCTCCAAGAACTGGAAGCTTGGCTGACAGATTATCTAGCAACCGTCAGACTACAAGGCGGATCCAAAGCTACAGCAATGCAAAGCTTACAGCTGCACCTAATTGGTGCGGCACGATCCTAGCTAAAACAACTACCCAAAGATTCTATCAGTAGCTAGAATGATCTTGAGGATAAGTTTATCAGGAATTTCCATTCCACATTTAAGCGACCCGCGTCTTTGGAGCAATTGCGGGCCTGCAAGCAAAAGCCGGGAGAATAAATATGGGCTTTCGTCCAACGGTGGAACATCATAAAAAATTCGGCTAAGGCCATATCCGACGAAAGAGCAATCGACGCCTTCAAAGATGGACTTCGTCGGCAGGAGTTCATTGAAGATCTAGGACGGACCAAGACAAAGACAATTTCGCAGCTGATGGACATAGCCAATCGTTGGGCTGACTGAGAGGATGTGGTACACAACAAAAGAGCCCATTCACCCGAACACGATAGGGACATGCGCAATAATGATCGGAGACAACGAACGAATGATGGGTACCATACACCAAGTTATGTTGTAGCAAGTTTCTCTGGAGGGGACAACCGACGTAGCGACGATTACAAGAGTGGATACCGTGGCAACAAGGACAACATTAGTGGAAGCCAGTCACAGCAACAATCCCAGCCGACGAATCGAGACCCACCTATGTCAGCAGAACAAATGTTGGAAGGACCCTACAATATGCACTACTACGTTGACTCGACAGGTAAAAGGCGATCAAATCACCTCCTAGAGGACTGCCGAACATTCTTAAAAATGCAAGAGCTATGTAACGCAAGGGCAACTGAAGCAGCAAACAGAGGCTACTCTACCGCACCCAGCGCTTTGTCTATCGGCGCGCCACCACCACCACAGGGCATCCGCTAGCAGGGTAGCTGAAAAACACAACACACCAACACGACGAATATCCCAGGTCAAAAGGAGTAATGTCAATGATCCAGAAGGGACCGCCCTCCAACAGAACACATAAGTTGATCACTAGGCAAGTAATCATGGCAGTAACAAAGCCGCCTCCTACACCAGAGTATCTCCATTGGTCAGAACAATAAATTACCTTCAGCAGAGCTGATCATCCACTACGGGTCCCTCGACCTAGCTAGTCAGTGCTAATAGTAGAAGCGCAAATTAGCGGGTTCGACATGAGCAAGGTTTTCTTGGATGCAGGAAGCAGCATCAACCTGATTTACGCCAAAACTCTACGGGCCATGAATTGGTCCATGATGAATCTAGTATCTACAGACACAACTTTCCACAGGATAGTTCCAGGAAAAGCCGAAATTTCGTTGGGCAAAGTACACCTCGATGTAGTCTTCGGGTCAAAGAATAACTTCAGGCAAGAAAAACTCAAATTTGAAGTCATGGACTGGCCATCACAATATCACGTGATCTTGGGATGACCATCTTTCGCACGATTCATGGCGGTACCTCACTATGCATATCTAGTGCTAAAAATGCCAGCCCCCAATGGGGTCATAACAGTCAAAGGAAGCTTCAGCCGCGTGGACAGCTGTGATCAGGAATTCAACAAAATCTCAGAATCTTTCGGGATGGAGACAGAACTCGGATAGCTAAAAATAGCGGATGAGGAGTCATTACACGACGGGCACACCCACAAAAAGCAAACATCGGAAGAGCAAGCACACCACGGTCCCACAAAGGCAACAAATGTGGCCTCCACTATAGGTCTTGCATAAGAAGATCCATTCCTTGACAAGGCGAGAGCGCCACAACACGGAGCATGATGAAGAACCTGAAGAATAGAAGTCGAAGTTCCTAAAGAAAATCTTCACTTAGACACACTTTATATTCAATAAAAGGGCAACGGCCAGGCAATCACGCCCTCGCAATGTACTTCCATCCATGCTTATCAATGAATAAAAAAAGTATTTCACGAGACACGAATTTCTATGGCAAATGAACATTAGTTCGTCGGGTCCTCAACAAGAGAATACAATATACAATCAAAATCTCATATGAAGCATACGACCTTTTTGACAAGAATAAAATGGCTATATACAATATTTCTTCTACGAAGTACAAAGGCTGCGCAAGCAAGCTATCAGATAGAAAAATTTACAAAAAATTCTTCGTCTGCCTCCAAGCATCTTCGAACAATCCTAATAGCAGGACTACGAGCAACAGCATAATGAGGCGCCATATCAACAAAGCCACCACCAGAAGGGGGGCAGCCACGAAGATACATCATCCAAGTCTAGTGTCGGATGATGCACATGTACCCAAGAAAGTGCAAGTTTGGCACCCGCCACAAGTTGAAGCTTCATGAAATGATGAATCCTTTCACCTTGTCGAAACATTGCAATCAAATCTGCCAAGGTCTGAGGCCGAGGATCTCGAGGAAACATGGTATTATAAACAAGGGCAAGCGATCTGCGGTAGCACTCGACAAATTGCTCCAACTCTGATAGTTGGTCCTAAAGCAACACCACAGTATAGGCACAACGATGATTGGTCCAAAAATCTGTTTCGGAATTTTGGGAGGCAGATACAAGAGCCTGCATTCAGTCGCGTAGACGTTGGGTTTCCTCCCTCTCACACAATTGAATGCCTACAAATCAGGAAGGAAATATTAATCTCCAGCAAGCTAGAAAAAGCAACCGAAGAAAGAGAAAGAAGACTTACACAACAACTTTTCACTTGCCTTGGAAATTTCCTCCAAGAAAAAAGCCTCGCGATTGAGGGCCTGGCGTGTCTTCGATTGGGAAACATCCACCATCGATTGAACAACCCGAAGTTGTCCTTCAAGTTTTTTAACATGTTCTATCTTTCAGCGTACAACTATGGGTCCACCGTACGCACGATGGTGGTACTAGTCGCACCTACTACAGAGGAGGACGAAACAACGTCCGACAGTTGCGTGGATCCAGAAGGAGCCGAAGATTCATTCAAAATCTGGCGAGACAAGAAAGATATGAAACGCTCAACATACAAAAGCAAGCTCACATGCATATATTCAAAAGTTTGCTCTCTTGTAAAAAAAGCAAGGTGAAGATGGATAAGTTCAAGGTTCATTACAATAAAGGGAGACACGATAAAAATTACAAAACAAAGCCTACGAAGCCATCTCTTTCAAAGATAGAGTAGCACTAGCAGAAGGGACACTAGCTATGGGAGAGGCAGGCGCAGCCGAAGAAGGATCGACAATTGAAGAAGGGGCAGCCGGCTTCTCCGAGCCTGAGATTAGGCCCAGAAGCAGCCGAGAGTACTTTCTAGCCCTCTTAATATGTGGCTTCAGGTCAATTTCTTGGCCATTGGAGGTGACTGGAACAGAGGAGCTAACCTTCGCCCAGTTGACCTTCTCGCCGTGCGCCATCGCTAGTGCCATTGAAGTTTCGGCACCACTCTTCGACTGCGTCAAGCTATAACCAACAAGGGGGCTTGGATCAGCACCGAAGACGGCGACAAGATCATTCAGATCGTTCGACACCTGCTTGGTTGGAAATATTTCAGCGTGGAGGCTTTTGAAGGCACAGCGCGAGCGGACAAGAAGGTTGCGCCCATGAACATTGTTGGCCTCCAAGGTGCTAACAACATCCGACAAAGGATCAACCTTCTTATCTTCATTCAGCGTCAGGTTCTGGCCAGTCAGCTCTGAAAATAAAAAGGAAGGAAAGGATTGATAACCAAAGGAAAGGAACAAAATAAAAACGCACAAGACAAAAAACTTATGGGTCAACGAATCATTGAGGGCCTCTAGGCGTTGTTGAAGATTTGCATCTCGAATAGCAGCTTTCTTGGCCACTTCTTCGGCATCAGCTTTCGCTTTCTGCTTGGCCTCCTCCAAAGCCTCCTCAGTGGCTCGAAGTTTAACGTCAAGATCATTGGCACGCTTCATAGCCTCATCCCGAATAACTCCGAATTGCTTGGCAGTGGTTGCGTGAATAAATCATGAAAAAATGAAGAAGAAAAATTCACAAAGAGATTCCGAAGATGAATAGAACATACCCTTCAGCTCTTCGGCTTCATCACGGATTTTTATAAAGCAAGAGGCCATACCGACCATCTCGCGCATCAAAGGCTGAACAAGAACATCACAGAAAAAGGATATCAGGGCAAAATAAAAAGGCCACAGGCAGAAAAATTCTGAAATACAGAGTGACTTACATCTTTCATATCCACGTCAATAGGCTCTTCAGATATCACCACCCCTTTACCCGCCATTTTCTTCCTTTTTTGCGGTGGTGGCTTGATGAAGTGACAACATCTTTTTGAATGATCTTCTCTAGAGAAGACATGAGTTTTTCCTTCGGCTTCATCGATGGCGGGGGGATTTCTTTGCAGAGCAGCCCACGGATATGCGAAGAGGGGACGCAGTAGGATCTTCATCATCATCACTGTAGAAGAACAGAACAAAACATTCGGGAAAAGCATCAGTAGTAGAACTACCTGACAAAGCAGTAAAAGTAGTCACACCCTTACGAAGACACATCCTGCGCAAAGCGAAACAAATTCATCTAGGAAGGAGCAGCCGAGACTGGAGCAACATCGAGGGGCTTGGAAAAAGTCGAGTCATCCGAGTCTTCGACCATTTCCATAGCATAGGGGCGCTTCCTCTTTTCACCAGCACGCTCCACGCGAAAATCTCCGGAGCGAGCCCACGGAAGAGATTGCGTCTTCGATGAAGAATCTAATGCAGATAAATCCATCTCCTCATCCGCGGCGGTCCCAGACACAGGGAGATCGTCGGATGCAGAAGGATGGATAGGGGGCTCACAGCTTCCAGGAAGAGGAGGAAGTGAGTTCAGGTGATCAAAATCCTACACAAGCAGAAGACATGGAAGAAGCGCCAATCAATCAACAGAATTTATCCGCAAATACAAGGAAGGAAAGATGAATGCAAAGGAAATTTACCTCGGGGAGTCGGTTTTTCTTGCCAAAGGGCTCCACAAGACAGCTCGAAGGAACCAGGCTTTTCTTGGTGAGAGTGGTGATGCTCTAGACCCTTTTCCCATATACCTTGAGGGTAAGGTGTTCTAAGGAAATCCTCATCGGGTCCTTCTTCCCGGTGTATGCCCACATGCCAGAAAGCTGGGCTTGAAGCGGCTGGACACGGATCCGCAAAAAGTATGCCAGGATCTAGAGACCCGACAATTCCTTGCCAACTTCATGCCGCGACTTTGAAATGCGATCAACATAGGGCTGGATTTCTGCCATTTCTTCGGCATAAGGACGCTGATATCAGGAGTCAAGTTTGCGGCAAGGTTTCTTAGGATCAAAGGGGGCTAACCTGAAAGATTGGCCTTCAAGTGGTTGATCCTTGATATAAAACCACTTGAACTTCCAGGCTTGGAAAGAATCAGTGATTTTAAAGTCAAAGTAATCAATGTCGGAGCGGACAGAAAAATGGCGCCACTAACATCATGGACAATGGTGTCAGTGGCGTTGCGACGAACATAGAAGAAATGCTTCCAAAGGCCCTAATGGGGATGAATCCCAAGAAAACACTCACAGAGAGTGACGAAACAAGTGACATGGAGAATGGAGTTAGGCGTGAGCTGATACAGCAGCATGCCATAAACAAACAAAAGACCACGAAGAAATTCGTGGACAGGAAGAGAAAGTCCGCGGAAGAGGAAAGAGAGGAACATTACCCTTTAACCAGGCCCGGGGATGGGAGCAACCTCGTCTCCAGGAAGCTTGAAGGCACCCTCCGCCAGATGGCCGGAGTTCTGCGCCTCACGAAGTTCCCACGCCATGCACTTAGTAGGAGCCCATCCGACGACCCTCTTCCTGGTGGCCTTCGCGGCGGCAGTGGAAGTCCTAGCTTTGCTTTTGCCCATGGCGACAAAAGAGGAACACAAGCGTAGAGCAGGAGTTCGCAAGAGGGCAAGAGGGCAAGGAAGAAGATGGAGTAGAGGAAGGTGAGGTAAAATAGTAAAACACATCTCCTTTTCCTTATAAAGAGCAAAGGCGTGAGGTCTGAACCCTTGATGCAAAATCGAACCGGCAGAAGCTCACGCGGTGGCAACACGTGTTACAAGGATTCTGTAAAGGAAAAATCTAAAGAAGTTATGGCCGCGGTAAAAACAGAGGACAGCGTGTGACGCCTCGATTTTGGCGTGGAGAGGGGACGTGCAGTCAAAAATCTCCGCTGAATACGCTATCACGCGTCATCATTACTGCCGCATGGCCCCATGTTCGACACGTCCCGTGAGGGTGTGTTCTTCTGAAAATCAGCATCATAAGATACGTCATCACTGACGTCACAATAGAGACGTCGCAGAGATTGCGGCTCACTATAAGAAATAAGACCCGAAGAAACTAAAATTGGAGTCGAAGTAAATTCCTCTAGAGAAAGATCTGAGACTACAATCGAATATACAATATTACGACTGTAGCCTCGAGGGCTACTCCTATCGGGAGCACTGTCCGTGCACCCGACAAAAACTATAGAAGCACTGGCGCCATAAGCCTAAGTTTTCGAGCCTATGTTCTGATACATATATCCAAACATAACCTTAGGGGCTACTCCTATCAGGAGTCCTGGCGCGCACCTGATAAAGATAGACAAAAGAAAAATTCATTGATAGATACTCCTATCGGGAGCAGATATAAAAAACAAAAAGTTCTTCAGCCGCTATAAATCAAAAAACTCTCGATTGGACCCGACGCGACAATAATCCGAATGCCATGTTCAGAAACATGAAGGTAAGACCCTAGGATTCATTCTGTGTGGCCTGGTAATCGCACAAGAATGCGCTCTACCAGTAAAATATCCATATCAATGATACGATGAAAAATCCTGACGGACGTGTTGGGTACCTGATAAAAATAGAAACTGGAATTCAGTATTCGGTAAGACCTCAGCGGCTCGTACTGAATTATGCCAGTAGCAAATTCCGGATTCGAGCCCGAGGACTTGAATTTGATGTAGGACAACCTTGCTTTTGCCCAGGAGCAATTAACTGATTCCTGATCCGTCGGAAGTATCAGACTCGTTGTACCAAAATCCCTACAAAAATAAAAATCAAGGAACAGAAATAAAAGAAAAGAAGGGAAAAAGAAACTTTGAGACTCAACCTGAAACTGTAGTTCAAGTAGAGTCTCGGGGGCTACTAACATGGGTATGATTACTTGCATGCTTATGATTCGCTACCCTATATTGGGAAAAAGGCATACGACCCATGAAGGTTTCAAATGATAGCCCAAAAAGCAACCGACAAAGGCTTTGACTGTATTAGGAAAGAGACTATGAATCGACATTGTGTCGGTATTGTAATCACGCGTGTATGAAACCTATCCACATATAGCTTTGAGACTCGGCCTATTATATATAGGACGGGAGAAGCCCAAGCGATGGTACCGAAATCTAGAGGACAACTTGTAATAGTATGATTTTCCCCAATATTCAGGTGACTTTGACTTCATTGTTTTCCTGACATCCAATAAAATCCCCAACGTTCTCTTTTCCATGAAACCCTAAGTCCATCATCATGGGCATTGCCGAGGTTACCCCTTGTTAGTTACCGACAATGATACGGGAAGAAGTGGTGGTGGGAGAGGAAACAGAGTGGTTACTGGGGTGGGAGGTCATGTGGGAGGAAATACCGGTGTCCATGAACCAATCACCACCGCCACCATATGCGCCAGTGTTAGGGGCGGAGTGGAGGGCGTGTAGCAGCGCAAGGTCGACCTGCAGCGTCGGGGGCACGCCGTTGTAGACGGGAGGCACGCCATACTGAGGCTCCATGAAGAACGCATGGTGGATTGCTTGTCGGGGCCCCAAGATGCCGGGGTGCGGGGCCCGGGGTACCGCATGGTGTAGGCGTGGACGACTCCAATCCAGGGATTTTGGCATGTGGTCCATGGCGGCGTAGGCGTGTACTACTAGGGAGCGGGAGCGCTGTTGCATTGGCCGTCGTTGCCACCACGACCATGTCGACGCTGGCGGCCGCCATTGTCGCTGTTCCCACCATTGTCGTCCATGGCAGGAGGAGCGGGCGCGCGTCCCCCCCCCCCCCCCCCCCCCCGCTGTTGGGGAGGACGCTTTGTCCGGAAGCCCAAAACGCGGAGGCCAGCAGCTAAGACGGGTAGGAGGGAGGCAACACCGGGGCGTGGGGTGAGGGCGCCGTCGGCGAGGATGCTTGCGCATCACGGGAGAAGCCATCGGTAAGGGCGGTGTGAGCCACACGAGCCTGTAGGTGTTGCAGCCACCGCTCCTCGTGGCGAAGATAGGCCACGGCCTGCTCGTAGGTCAGCGTGGTGAGCAGCATGAGGTTGGAGGCGGCCTGGCTGAGATCCTCGTTGAGACCTTCCGTGAGCGTAGTGAGGAGGAGGGCGTCGGTGGTTGGAAACTCCAAGTCGCGGAGCTCGTCGGAGAGGGTCTTGAGGCGCAGGCAGAAGGCGTCGAGGGAGAGATCGTTCTGGTGGGTGCCAAAGAACTCCTGCTAGAGGAAGGAGATGCGCTGGATCTTGTTGTCAGTGAAGAGGCGGTGATCTTCTTCCATACTTCGTGCATGGTGTCACCATCGCGGACAACGGTATGAAAGATGTCGGTGGAGACGGTCTGGAAGAACCAGCGGATGATGGTGGTGTCGATGGTGCTCCAGTCAGGGTCGTGTGGCATGGCGAGGAGGTCGATGGTGTCGTCGATGTGGTCGAGGAGATCGTACTCGCGGAAGAGGAGGCCGAAGTACGTCTTCCACGCGAAGAAGTTAGCCGCGGTGTGGGAGAGCTTGATCGGCACGCGCTCGAGGACGGGGACGTCGCGGATGATGGTGATGGAGGGGTCGGCGAAGGGGTTGGAGCTCCTAGATTGCGAGGAGTGGAAGGGGTTGGAGGGGACAGAGCTGGAGAAGTCGGCCATGGTAGGTGGAAGCTTGGCCGCAGAGGCGCCGAGGGGAGGCGGCGTGGCTAGGGTTTGGTAGGGAGAGCCGGGAGCGGCGCCAAGGGAGGGGCGACTGCGGCTCGGCTAGGGTTTAGGATAGTTAGGCTGATACCATGTAGAGAGATTGCATAGCTCCAATAGGGTCGGCTGTCACGTATATATAGGAGGCATACAGATTACAAGCCTTAGTGTACAAGGAAACTACCAAGGAGACCTATACATATACGTATATCTCAACAATCACAGCCATTGTGTACCTTCGGACAACCTCCAAGATGGTATCTTCTCCAATACAAATATAGTCGTCAATGGCATCCATAGAACTCCCATATGCAAGCACTCGAACATCTGCAAGACATTTCATCAATGGGCTTGCGCTTATCTCACCGGATGCACTCCTCCGAAACTTAAACCAATCATCATGCTTCTCCACCGCTCTTGTAATGGTGAGAAAGAGGCTCTTGTGCATGCAGAAACACCAGCGAAAGTACTTCTCCGGATAGATGGCATTGTCGTTGAATTAATCACGCATGATGTTGTTGTGGCCCTCGATTCTATCCCAGTTGATGTAAGCGTGGCCAAACTGTGATCCTAGCCTTGGCCGCCAAACTTCATCGTTCAAAATGATGGCCATGGCCATATCGACGTCGCCGTCGTCCTCCTCTGACGACGATGAGTCATCCAAGAGGTACTCCCTCAACCTCTTCATCTACACGACGACGACGGTCAAATTTGGAAAACAAACAAACAAATTTGGCTATTCTCATATTGCCATTCGGTCGAGCACCTCACGGGCGGAGGAGGTGACGAGGTTGGTCGGGCGGTCGTCGGGTAGGGCATAGGAGGCATCGAGGGCGACGGTGCCTGCCTTCTACTGCCTTCCTAGCCTCTGGCGGCTCCCAGTTGCGACAAATCGAGGCCGGTGGAGGCTGATTTGCTCCAAATCAGGGCGGCGGCTGGCGAAAACTTGCTCTCCCCGTCGATTTTGGAGATGGCGATAGGCGGCGAGTGACAGAGAGGTGGGCCGGAGGGCGGTGCAGGGACCGGGGTGGGGGCAGCGAGGTATGGCGGTCACCGGCAGCGGGAGGGGGCAGGAGTTTTTCTCGGAAGTGGCGGTCGATGAGTAAATTTAGGAGTCGTCCGCCACCTTTACTCCTCCGATGAGTAAAATTTTACTCCTCTAACCGTTTTGGGGATCAGTTAGGTGCTATCCCCACCGAATTTTACTCCTCTAACCGATTTTAGGGGATCGGTTAGAGATGCCCTTATTAGATCGTTGTCTCCGGGGTCCATGGAGCTCTGGTTGGCCATTTCGGTACAAAACTAAAAGGCGCCCATCGAGTTTGCGTGTTGAAGTAGGGGAGATGAGGGGATGGATGGGACATGTGTCGTGGGTGTTTGTCCCTGGGCAAGCCTCCTAGAGTGAATATTGTGGGAAGCAAATGGATTTTCAAAACAAAGCAGCATACACATGAGTCTACTGATAAATACAAGGCTCGGCTGGTCGCTCGCGGGTTTACTCAGCAGCAAGGCATCGACTATGGTGACACATTCAGTCCTGTTGTGAAGCCAACCACCAATCGTTTGTTTCTCTCACTTGTGACAAGTTGATGTCCTACACAGTTTTTGTCTAAGATGTCTATATACAGCAACCGCCTGGTTTTGAGAATGGTCAGTATCCCTCACATGTGTGCAAGCTGGAACAAGCTCTCTATAGTATCAAACATTCACCCCGTGCCTGGTATGCTCGGTTGAGTGCTTGACTTCTCTAGCTTGGTTTTGTTTCGTCTAAGGCCGATATGTCCCTCTTCATCTTTGTTGAGCATGGTGTGCAAATTTACATGCTGTGTACGTGGATGACATTGTGACTATTGGATCCACTCCTTCTGTGGTTGATCGTCTGGTGAAATCTCTTTCAAACAGTTTTTTTATCAAGGATCTTGGTCATCTTCAGTACTTCTTGGGTCTGAAAGTGTCCTACAATTCAGGGGATATGCCA
This sequence comes from Avena eriantha, assembly GCA_910589775.1. Classification (NCBI taxonomy): domain Eukaryota; kingdom Viridiplantae; phylum Streptophyta; class Magnoliopsida; order Poales; family Poaceae; genus Avena; species Avena eriantha. The sequence goes on along the minus strand of OU342740.1, from coordinate 330,428,327 downwards.
CTGACTCAACGGAAGAATGCATTGGATCTTCTTCATCATGTGAGTATGGAGAATTGTAGATATACTTCGACACCACTAGTCGCCACCGAGCGTCTTGCTCGTGAAGCCGACCGTTGGGTATTAAGGATTCCACCCAGTATCATAGTATTGTTGGAGGACTCCTGTATTTGACGTTTACTCGTCCAGATTTGTGCTTTGTTGTCAACATGGTGTGTCAGTTTCTATCACAGCCGACTGATGAGCATTGGGAAGCCGTCAAGCGTACATTGCGCTATGTCAAAGGGACCTTGAGCATTGAGCTAAGGATCATAAGTCACCATCCATTGGTGTTAGTATTTTCACAGATGCTGATTGGGCAGGATGCATTGATGACCGCCGTTCCACCAGTGGGTTTGCTGTGTTCGTTGGCTCAAATCTCATCTCATGGATTGCCAAGAAATAGCCTATGATCTCTAGATCTAGCACAAAGGCAGAGTATAAAGCTTTACCTAGTGGAGTTGCTGAAGTCATCTAGGTGGAGTCACTACTCAAGGAGGTAGGAGTGTCACAACAGCGTACCGTCATTTTATGGTATGACAATCTTGGGGCTACGTACCTGACGGTGAATCCGGTCTTCCACGCATGGACTAAGCACATAGAGATCAATTTTCACTTTGTGTGAGAGCGTGTTGCTTCCAGAGCTTTAGATATCAGGTTTATCTCGACCAATGACTAACTGCCTGATGTTTTTACTAAACCAGCCACACGCCAGATGTTAGATCGTTTTAGTCCATTCTGAATCTTGCATGTAGTAATAGTAGTTCAGTTTGAGGGAAAACGTTGGAAACGGTCACGTATACACGTTGTATACAGATATCTGTCCGTGTCTGTGTTGTAATATTGTATGTTGATCTGATATAGATATATAGTCCATGTCGGGCACCATGGTGCCCGCATCATACATGTATTTGCTGCAAAATCGTAATACCTGGTATGTACATATCCAAATTTTATATATATATGTGTCCAATTTATATAAACCCAAGGTATACATATCTAAAGTGTACGTATCCATGTTGTATATACATATAGATGTGTGGGTATATGTAAATTGAGTATACATATTTTTCTTTTAGAAACACAGTACAAACGCAAATGCAGATGCTCACAATGCGTATACACTCGCCCCTATGAACACACGAACGCACACTCTACCCCTATGAGCACCTCAGAGAGACTGAGCCGGCGGGTCTTGAGATTGACAAAGTCACCGTAGACGCCTCGCTATCGTCGGGAACATCACCTCCCATTGAAAAAATATTCCGACTTTATGAAACACCAAAGCATCAAACCTGAGGTTTGAACTCTGGTGGGCTGGAGGTACCACTACCCTCCTAACCATCCAACCACGGGTTTGTTTTTGAGTATACATATCTTGAATATATATACTAGGTATATGATACTTAGGTACGCATATCATCGGTTCAAAGCAAAAATAGCGCATAGATACGCATGGTGCCACGGGTGCCCTGGTTAATTTGGAGGTTTTGCCCCACCCAACCTTAAATCAAACTCTCTGCAGGACAGAATCCTTCACCATCATCGTGTAGGTGACTTCACGTAATACATGCATTTCGTCCTCCAATTTTCATTAACAGAAAACCAGAAACCAGACTGTCATTACAGGCAAAAAAATAGTCCCATCACCGTCTTGGCTGGCGTTGTTTTATTTTATTTGCACAACTGCCTTCTTTATTATCATTGACTACCTTGCAGGAAGCCAGCACCACCAGGTGGTACTTGAATGGAAACATCCAGTCTCACATAGCTGCTTTGAAACAGCGAAATTATTATACCGTTTCTCCTGCAGAGAACTTTTGTGACGAGAAAACAATATATTCCTTTCCACTGGCTAGGCTATTTTAGCAGAACCAGAATTGGCATCATCAGTTCCACATCCTCTTCTGCTCGTCAAAGCTGCCAACGACTGCTGATTGTTTCTTGGCGCTGAGCAGTTCTGCAAACTCGGCGTAGTATGTGTTCGCATCGAGATGATCTAATACCTTTACTAGCTTTCCGTTCGTCGGGTGCACGACAGTCTGACCATCTGTGTCCGCATGACCAAAAGTAACACCGATAGCCCTTTCAGTGATTGAATGATCTATATGTGATTGCTGAACCAAGAACACAGCGCCAAGAAGCTCTCCAAGGAACATGTCCTGCAATGTTGAAAAAAGAAAATTAAGGAGAAATCACAAAGTTTGCTAGTAATAAAAATCAACAGCTTGAATATGAATTGTTCAAATGAAATATTCTAGGAAGGGGGTTTCTTCCACCGTTATTGGTCAATATTGAACCATCACATGGAACGAGACAATGCTCATGCCTTTGTGGTTATGGATGTATAGACGATGCTGAATGGAATAAAAATCACTAAGACAAATATTAGCATGGAAGTTATTGCCTTCTATCTGGAGAGTGTAACATCTAACATGTATGTGTACCAACACTATTTATGGTTAATATATTTCCTTGTGTACTTGTACTACATTACGATAGTCTGCATATCAAATCTGTAAAAAAAACTTACAATGTGATGGTATGCTTGGTTCTTCTTTTGCAGTTTCTGCATTGACTGCAACAGCCGATACACAAATGATGTTTCAGCAGACTTCTCAGCAGCCTGTAGAGATCTTATGACTTCTTCGAAAGAAGCCACCTGGCGCTGAGCTCTCAAAGGAATGAGAGTGATGTCTAAACCAGATTCTGCAACCATCTTGGCAGCTTGAGGGTCGAGAAAGAAATTGAACTCCGAAAACTTATTAGATGGAACAGTGAACACGTTGCCTTCCTCTCCATCCCCGTCAGCCAGATGACTCCCGAGTATATAAATGTGCTGTAAATAGAATTAAATTTGAGCTTTTTAGTCAATAAGTTTCTACCCTTGAGATGCATTAAGGCAATTACAACATTGGGAACTAACCTCAATTATAGATTTTGCTTTTGTGTCATATAGAATTATGTTAGCTATGTTAGTGAGAGGACCATTGGTCAGGATCGTTATCTTGTCGTTTGGTTTGATCTCTTCTCTAATATGCTGCCAAACTTCAAAAGCCAATGGCTGTCTGAGCTCAGGGCGCGCTGTGTCCCTCGGAGCACCATACTTTACTGAATTTTCTGCTGTGTACCTGACAAAAAAACGAGATTAGGTACCGCATGGTCTACATATCTGTCATACGACTGTATGTACTAAGTATAATACCAGTTGTGTCTTTATTCCTACAAAATTATCATATCTGTCCCACAAAACCCCGAAATATCTACATATAAATTTTTCTTTTTACGTCGTTCAAGCCATGCATTAGTACCTTCTAGGACTTCTGGGCAAATCCCGGGCTAGTCCAAAAAGCGTGTCAGCGTCAAGAGTACCCCCAGAACCATGTGGTATGGCCTTCACGTATTCACATCCCAGGTCAGGGGCGCCAAGTGCAGTGATGTTTCCAAGTCCTACTGGAATGTCATCGCGGCCCATCATATGTAGAACGTCATAGATAATATCTATTGTAGCCGGATTTGCCCAGCCATTGCCACTTACCAATATCCCCTGCATATGTAAGAACATAAATGACTATTGGACTTACATAGTTAATACTTACTGCATTGCCTTGCAAACATTTTTACAAAAGGGAGATTAGCACAGATGATACTAACCCTCAGGTCAATTGCTTCTATAGGTGCTTTCAGGAGGCAGAGGAGGGCAACAAAATCTCCTGGACTCATATCCATGTCAAAAATGACGGGCTTTCCTCTAATCTGATGTTTGAAATCAGGTTTGTACATAATCTCACTGTAGTGATGAAACTGGTTGGTGAAGTTGAAGAGGCCAGTTTGTTCAGGACGATTCAGGACCTGCATGTGGTTATGAAAAAATATTTGACTTGGAAACAGGGTATCAAACAACATGTTGACTGCAAAGAGATCTCTTACGACATAGTTCATTTCTCATCGATTTGATCATTATTGTTCATCTTATTGCTCGTTTTGATAAACATTTTCACGGCTTTGCAATGCTGTTACAAATCTTTGCATCTCGACTGCAATCTTAGATTGCACAATGGGTTGTTAAATCAAATTAAACTAAATTTCTCCTACTGATTTTGTTCAAGTTTGTTGACTGCAATTCTCAGAATCATAGAGTTTTTCACGTACATGTATGAAACAAATTCAAGGCTTGATTTTATCAGTTGTCTTAAATGGTGGCATAATAATAGGCATGCCTCAAGAGTACGCCCCAAAAGCATGCAATTTCACTATTCGCAAGTGCACAAAATGCACAGAAATGAAAGACACGTTTTAAGTTATCTTCGGCTATCAAATTTTCTATGCATTCCTCAGGGGCTAACATTTGTACTATTAGTTAATAAAATCCACAAGCATGATCCACAAGCATGACCAGAACAACAAAGGATCAAACAAAAAAGTGCTTATGAATTTACTACCTCAAGAAAATTGTCGAAAAACTCTCTATCAAGAGGGCTTTTAACATTTCTGTTAGGTTTTGCCTTCACTGCAACAAGCACGGCAACTGAGTCGGGTCCTTGCACCTCTTTGGTGTATCCATCCTGGTAAAATATTCATCTCAATATGTTAAATATATCAAGAATCAAGATGACCCCCAAGTCTTTAATGATATATAATGATTAACTTTGTAACTGCACCTATATCTCTACTGGTACTGACTTTCTCATGTTGTGTAATATAGTTCCATTTTATACTACAATTACCTGGCATTTTCCTTTAGTGCTCCCTTTCAAACTGCAAAATGAATCATCAAGTCCTGTCTGAACATGACCGCTATGCACACCACCTTTCATCAAGTTAAATTTTGGGCTTGCACGTCCATCAAAGAATGGATTGGATCCATCATGCACACCATATGGTTCATTGGATGTAACCACAGTTATGTTCATCACTTCCATCTCAGCAAAATCATTCTCGCCATTCGGTTTCTGACCGTTGCGCATTATTGAGAGTGCCACACCAGACATAAAAGAATCCCACATAAAGTAACTCTGCAATTAAGCAAAAGGAACAATGTTAAACCGACAACAGAACTGCACGTGCAGAGTAATAACATCAACATATATAAGAACTTACTGTGTAGAATTGGTCATCGAACCAAGTATCACGAGTAATCTTCAAAGATTGGAAGGAGTATTGTGCTTCATAAGTGCTCTGTTGCTCCTCAAATGCCTTGAAGAAGGGCGCAGTGATGGGTATGGTGTTGGTTGCATCAAGTGGCACAAGGGTGATTGGTATACCAGAATGAAAGACCTGTCGTACCAAATAAAGAGGTGAAGCTAACTCCAGAGGCATTATGACGTAACTAGATGCTTCACGCTGATTACTTTAAACAACTATGTGCATCTAAGTTACTACATACCTGATACGCAGCAAAAGGGTCTCCAAATATGTTGAACTCAGCATATGGATTTTTAGTGTAAGCTGTAAACAGGTTGCCATGATCACCACATTGTCGTGGCACACAAGATGTATCGTTCTTGGGGCAGCAACCAGTGGGATTTCGCGATCTGACACCCCCACCCATTATGTAAATGTGCTTCACATTTTTCTTTAGTTGTGGGTTCCTCATGAGGAACAGTGCAAAGTTTGTATGTGTTCCAGTGAGGAAGACAGTCGTTGGCCCAGCGGATATGGTGTCAATCATAACCTGTTGAGTTGTCGGTTGTTGAAGAGGGGTGTATCTTCTGTTTCCCTGATGCAAAAGCCAACAGGAAGTTCATAAATTTACTAACTTCCAGTATACACCTTTGGAACTAATCTACAACCATGTTCAGAGATAAAAGTCAATAATGGTGGACCCTTTATCTTTGTTCTGTACCTGGGGAAGAATTTCCCGTCGAACTCCATAATTCGCATTGATGTCCAAACGGCCACCTGTTCCCTGTGGAATTGTTTGTCGGTATCGACACCCCCCTACTGTTGACATTTCCTGGAGAATTTCAGTCGAACCAATTATTTTACTTAATAACTGTAATGTACTAAAAATTACAACGTAGAATTTGGTTGTGCAGGATTTGCAAGGAGAATCAGATAGAGACAAACCATCTAGTTCACCTGTTCAATTATTGCGAAATAGCCACCAACGTCAGGATATATTCTACCATCATCCGATATACCACCCTCCCCTCCTACACCTACTGCAATGTCATCACGGCCCATCATGTAGAGGAGATCATATAGCTGGTTTACGGCATGACCAGCATCAATCCATGAGTTTGTGTTGATAGTTATAGCCTGTGAAACACAATCAAATGAATTTCTGAACAACAGGGTTACAAGAACACAAGAAGCAATCAAACAATGAAGTTCAGATGAGACCATAATATGTTCACACATATAACTTCTACGCCTAATTGGACAGATAACATTAGGTATTTTTTTCCTGATGGAAATCACAACTATAACCAAATCTATTATACAGACGACATTAGGAGTCCAAAGTATAAGTCTCAACAAAACAAACTAATATAATAATGCATAAGGCGCAAAAAAAAACTACTCATGCAAGTCTGAACTAGAAACTCATGCAAGCATTTCATCAAGCAACTTACGAGGGTGCATAAGATACCCGATGTTTCTAAGCCGCACCTACCTCTGAAAATCCTGAAGGATTTGGGACTAGGGAACGGCCTGGTTGCTCGGCACCCGTGGATAGAGCAAGCCAAACGACGGATTGCGTCCGGACGAAGCACACAGAATGCCATGTGCCATATCCACTCTGGCCATATCTGCTTCACCGTGAGCAATGAACTACCGGTGGCCTCTCGAACTCTGAGACGCCTGCGGACCAAAGAGTGGCGTTTGGGTGGCGTGCCGGTGTCCCCAACGGCCACGGGAAGGCACGGCCACGAATTCACAGGTACGGCATGGAACGCAGGCTGAGAGCGAGGACCGGAACAAGCTGCTAGGTGGAGAATCAAGGTTGAGCGTGCAGGTAGAATGCATGCCCATTTGCATTCAATTGGGCTCCGCACAGGTTTACAAGAGTTCTCCGCCGCATCGACGCGCCTCCCGAGACTGTAAACCATCCGCGGTACGTGGAGCCGCTGCACTTCCTCGCTCCAATGCCACCGCTGCCGGTCCTCGAACCCCCGACCATCGATCTATCATCTATGCCTGGGGAATTACGATAAAATTTCCTGACCCCTCGGCTCGACCCTACCGGCGCGCAAGCCCTCTGACCTGAACCCTAGACGGCGAGAGAGGGAGCAGCCGAACAGAGGAAAACAGAGTGAGAGCCATGCGAAGAAGAGAATGCCCGTCTCCATCGGACGGCTCAACAGGATCTGACGTAGGGATGGCAATAGTTACCTATTACCCGCATACACTAAAAAAAGTTTCATAAAGCTAAAATGTCTTATATTTCTGAACGGAAGGACTAGACGTGACGTGGATAACTAAAAAGTGAAATTTTATTCAAAACTCGGTTGAGCAAAAATAATGTCTCCCACGAGCGTTGGAACTAAACTTCTTCGAATCAGGCTTTCGCTCCGCTTTATAAATAAAGCATACATGTGAGACCGCTACTGGGCCAGACATCACAACCGTTCAAAGGAAGAGACTCAACACGATACAAGATGATGGGGCAGCAACAAACACACGCCCAAAGGAACAAAGGAGAAACAAAATGGAGACATTGGCGGATCAACTAAACCAGGGAGATCCGCAACCGTTGCGCCCTCTAGAGGAGTACCACCACGCTCCTAGCACCAAACCGCCAAGTACCAAGCAACACCTTCAAGAAGGGAAGCGCCAACGCTGTTGCCCGGACTAGAGACTGGTCCTAGGGTTTCCCCCGGCACGCAGAGGGAAGTGGATGTCAGGTAGCCACGACGCCCTCCAGGAAGGAATGGTGCCGCCCTCGGACGGCACCGCGTCGGTGTCGGTGAGCCGACAAGGATTTCTCCCGAAAACCCCATCCACAACCCTCGGCCGATCCGATGCAAAGGAGCCCCACGAGAACGAGGCCTCGACACCACCCAACCTGCCACCCGCGAGCATGCGCCACTACGGTCATGAAGTCGCCCTTGTCGTTTCACCGAGGTTACCGTCAAGATGCCTACAAAGTGGAGGCGAGAAGTAGTTTGAATCAGGGCCAGTAGGACTGCGGCAAGCGGGAGGGAACCACCTCCATCGCCAAAGACGATAGTCGACCGATCGCGGCGACAGACACACTAGTCCCCGTTGCGTCCGGTCGGGCCTAGCGGGCCTGTAAAGCCCCCACAAGGGGCACACCAGTCTCAACAGGGTCTAGCCAGGCCCGAATCAAGCTCGTAAAGTCTGCCGCCACGATGCAACAAGCTGGCCGCCATCACCGCTAGCACCCGATCAGGCTACCTTGCCGCCACCTGCAGGACGAGCAGTGAACATAAGACGACCCATCTGCCCCGACCCAGATGGGGCCCTGCGGGCCCAGATCTGGGCTATAGAGGCCTGGCCAGCGCCGCCCCACCACTGCCCGCCGCGGCCGCCCCCAGCTGCCCCGCAGGAAGCCAGCCACGCCGTCGTTCTGTCGCCTCCCAGCCGGAGATGGACCGCCGTCGCCCTAGGAAGCATCGCCACCATGGAATCGGGCCCCGACCCCAACACCACGCCATGGGGATAGGAGGGCCGCCGCCACCGGCGCCACCCGGGAGGAGCCCGGGGGCCTCTACCGACGGTGGCAGTGAGGGAGGGGTTAGGGAAGGGGCTGGGGGTAGGGGCGGTGGAGGCGCCCCCATCGCCCGTCGGGGGGCGAGAGGGGCGAGAGGGTCGGGGGCCAGACCTGGACTCCTGGAACTAAACTCGGTTACTCTCCGAGTGAAAATAATGCCACCTCACCACGCTGTCTGTCATCCTTTGCGATAGGTGTGGTTCCCGACCCGTTTTCCCTTCTAGTATCGTGTACTCGCATTTCGAGCGAAGGATTGGTGTGCATCACTGTCCTGCCGGCGACCAGCCATCTTCTGCTGACGGGCCGAGAGGTCGTCCTCCGCCGCCCCTGTCCACCACGATCACAACTGCCTCTCGTTATTGTTGCTTGTTCATCGCCGCCCTCTTCCTCTTGCTGCTCTGCCATGATTTGGTCTGAGGGAGCCCCCCTCTCTCGAATGTGGTAAGGGATGGAGCGCGGAATCATCAGAGAGGATGGGGAATTGCATGTGTCGGTGGGGACCAGAGAGGTGAGGAAGAGGATCCTGACGAGTGACCCCACCCGTCAGCGGCTGTTGCTGGTTAGGCTGGGCTAGCATAGGGCTGTTGGCCCATGTACCCAACGGACCAAATCAACCCATGTAAAATATCTAGGGGCTGCACCAAACATTCGCTGCTCCACACCTGACACTAGAATTGCTATGAAAACTGAATCTAAGGATTTTTTTCACAAGCCAGGGGCACGTTTGGTAGGCTGTAGTCCTCCCGGGCAGGCCCTGCAGGGCCAAAAATAGCCCACGTGAGCACGGGTCTTAAAGCACCCAAGAGGCAGGTCCGGGATAACACTCAAATCGAGGGTTTCCGAGCACCCATCGAGCTATTTCTCGCACAAGCGCGTACACATGTTACATTTTCTCTTCTCTCTAAACATATTCATTCCAACCACTTGTGATTAGCACAAATAAGCTCCAAATCAAGTTGAGCTCTACATGAAAAAATATGCATCGATAATAGGCTTCCACTCTGACCATCGGCTTTGAGGTTCGTGATCCGTATCTTCATATATTCGTGGTCAAAGTTAGAGATTTTATGGGTACTTATTTAGACTTGTCGCACAGAATTAACCGCTTGAAGTTTTTCTTGAGAAGTATCTTGATCTTGTTGTTTCCCACAACTCTTGTGTTGTAAGTTTTTTATTTTTATGGAGATAGAGGAATCCACATGTGGCTTCTCAAGGTTGAAGATGAAGTTGTTTTAGATGAAGTTGTTTTGTCTGTTAATGTGATAACCAAACCAGTGCAGGCAACCAAACAATAGGTATTTGTTATTGTTCTCGTGTAAAAGATTTCCATGCGGCCTAAATAACCCAGCAAAAGATAACATTTTTCTTGTACGAGTGTGGCGTGTCCATCCTATCTAGGGATGGCACCCGCCGGTTTTGGGGCCAGGTCCGCCACCCCCATACTCGCCCCGTTTAATTAGTCGGATCTCATTTTTTACTAGACCCGCGATCCGGCCAGGTTTGGGCCCCAACGGGTACCCGTCAACGCGTGAGACGGGAGCGACGCTAGTGCATGCAAGAAGGAAACGATGGGATATTGGGATGGTGTTGGTGGAAACAGATGTGTGCATGCGTGTGTTGTCTGTAGGACTCCATATTTCATCGCGTGCATGTGATGTGTATTGTGTGATGCGTGGTTGTGTGAGACGTGTGGTTAGACATATGATTATTAGGGATAGGATTAAGGCCTAGAGCAGGTTTGTGGCTATCGGTTTGTCAGCCCCAGACCCGCCCAGTTAAACTTGGCGGGTCTACCTTTTTACCAAACCCTCCCCGTTTAAAGCGGGTACCTGTCGGGTTTGTGGGTTTCGGGGCCCATTGCCATCCCTAATCCTATCACTACCATGTCTAGCCTTAAAACTGGACGCAGTCTACCAAACGTGCCCCAGATTCTGCAAAAGATGAGTTTTTACATGTACAAGTGCGGCGTGTTCGTCCTAGCACTACCAGATATAGCCTTAGGTTAACTCCAACGGACCTGCAAACGACCCCGCGCGTCCGATCTCGTCCTTCCGGACCGAGGCCACGGTCTAACACGCACCCGCAAATCGGCATCTAGCCTCAGACCCGTCCATTTCTGTGCAAACCAGATCAAAAGTTGAGCTCGGTTTGCGGGGCTCGGACTGCCCACGCATCCGGGCCAGTCCTCATCTGGCCCGCGCGACATACATACAAAATTACTAATAACTTGTTGTCATTACATAAGCATCTGAGCCCGTGCGTCATACACATAAAATTACTAATAACATTACATAAACTAATCTACTAAGCATCGACCCCATCCTGGTAGGAGGATGCGTCCTTGGCCACATGTGCCCGCCGGGCCGCCGAGGCCAAGTTCTTGGCATTTGCTGCATGCCTCCTCCGGTGGCGCGCTCGGGTCTCTGCCTCGCTCTACATGGCCGTTGTTGGGGATGCGCGGTAGAGCGCCGCTCTAGCCTCCCGTTTGGCGACGACCTCCGCCACCGCAGTATGCAGGGAAACCGCCTCCGCCAGCACCTCCCGTTTGGTGGCGGCCTTGGACAAGCTATGCAAGGCCGTGGCCTCCGCCTTCTCTTGCGTGTCCTGCCGCTCCTACTCCTCCTCCAGCATGGCCTCAGCAGTGACCTAGGCGGTCTTCTCGGCCTCCATCGATTTCTTTGTTTCCCGCTCGTCGCGGTCCTCGATGGCCGCTACCACCTCCTCAGCCTCCAGCTGCAGCCGCTCGGCGGGTTGCCGACCGGCGGCCTCCCTGGCCTTGAAGGGCCCGTATAGCTCACGGGCGTACTTCTCTAGGACGTAGTGCGCTGCGTCCGCGCTATTGACTTCCCCCTCCGCCCCGTCCTCCGCCTCCGCCTCAACCTCAGCCTCGGCCTCTGCCACCAACTCCGCCTCGCCCGGCACCAACTCTCCCATGTCCCCCTCCAAAGATTCTCCGGCGCCCGGGGGAAAGGGGAAGCGGAAGAAGGGAAAGAAAACTATTCATGTCCAGTATTGTTTCTGCTACATAATATAATTCTTTTGAGCAAGCTAAATGCTCTAGATTGACTTCTAGATTTATTTTTGAAAACTTTCAAAGACGTCCGGGAAAGAAAAAAAAAACCCAATCTACTACTGATTGTTTCCAGGCTGCGGGCACAGTAATCTGAAGCGTAACAGGCTACACTGTTCCGTGACCAAGAGGCAAGAGGGCCCGCCGTACCTAGATCGACGTGACGTCGCTAAGGGATCCACTATGTACAAAAACCACACCTTAAGTCCTATGTGGCAATGCTTGTAGTCTACCTTATACATAGTGAAAGAAATAAGAGTTGTTCATAAGCTTATAGGTGACCTTAAGCTTAGAGCATCACCTATGTATAGGTGAACTTTAGCCATAAGACGGGATCCACCTCTCTTGTAAAATCTTTCACTATGTATAAGGTAAACTTTAATCATAAGCTAGGACCCACATGTCTCATCCTACACACTCATGCATGAGAGGGAAGAGAGAGTAAATTATTTTGTATTGCTTGTGGACATGAATAGTTTTCAAAAATACGGTAGGCCCTCGCGCTCTCCTGCTTAGAAGTTAGAATACTCGTATCCGTTTTCTCCTGCCGCTGATGTCACTCCTCTTTTTCAAATCAAGGAACCGCGTATGTTCTTTTTCTTTGCACCGAAAGTAGTATATAGTGTTGGAACCGTAAGAATAGTGAAAGGCTTAAAATACAGCGGAATAATAGGCGAAGATAAGCTCTCGGAATGGGCCGCTCGGGAATATGTTGACATGACACGTAATCATGCAGAGAACAACCGATATTTATTTATTTTTTTGAAGTATAAAGAACAAAAGATTGGTCTGTGCCCATATTGCAGGTAGCATAATAACCTGTCGAGAAATGTTTGTTTAACCGTATATGGGCCGACGTAGGCGCCGTATCCACCGTTCGTTTTTTCCCCTCTCGCTCGCACGAACTTGGAAATGCCGACGGTCGTCAAACAGCTACTTTTGCCGCAAGAAAAACGAACACTATACCCATCTACTCTCAACTCCTTTGCCAATTACTACAATAATACTCCAGGGATGCGTAATCCGTTGAGAGAGAGAGAGAGAACCTTCTTCTTTGTCCGGCCAGCAGCCATCCATGACTCGATCGATCGATCGCAAGTACAACTAGCAGGAATCAGCAGCCCTTTTTCCAGCTAGTCCTCGCGCAGACAGCAATGGTATCCGAACCCCGGCGCCTCAACTCCGGAACAAAAAGCACGTACGCACATTTTTATTCCCGCACCAACGTACTATTGCCGTCCAAATCATCGCACCCAGGACGAAAGCGCTCGTTCCGTTCTTCCACACCGATGGGGACGGATGACGGAAGATTATCTAGAGAATAATCCAGGAAAGAGCACGCGAGCTCAATGCATGGCTGAGAGCGCGTGGGACGAAGAAAACCTCGATCTTGGCCCGCGTGGGTGAGCCAAAGCAAACTAGCAGCTACCGCTGCGCGCGTTTCCAGAAAAGAGGAAGGCAAGTAGTACTAGCAGATTTGGCACGTACTAGTAGTAGTTAATTACGCGCCATTGGTGGTATGTAGGAGCTTGGAGTAGAGTAGATCGGCAGTACGGTACCAACCTCGAGGGCGAACTCGGCGCGGTCCTGCTTGAGGAGGTAGAGAATGGCCAAGAGGTCGTCCGTGTCGACGTCGGTGTCCAGCAGGATCCTCTGCGGCGGTGGCCGCCTGCTCGCGCCCGCCGTGGCGAGCAGCGCCACAAGAAGAAACAGAAGCGAGGAGAGCGTCGGCCTCGCCATTGCGTCAATCACAATCTGGCGGAGCTTTGAGCTTCTCCCGCGTATGCTTAATAGCAGTCTTGCGCGTCTGTATGTAGCAGCTGTGGGTATAGGCCAGTTGGTTGGTCACTCGATCGCTGTCTCATTTGGGTCTATGAAGCTCTGGTTGGCCATTTCGGTACAGAACCGAATGGGCGCCGAGCGAGCGTGCGTGCTGAAGCTAGGGGGGATGAGTGAATGGATGGGATATGTGCCGCGAGCTAAAATGGAAAGAGGGGTAAGAGGAGGCTGCAAATAATGCTTGACCAATGGACGGATGACCCAGCCTAGCTAGGGGATGCCCGGCTCCAGCCGGTGTTGTGGCGGGGCATGGGCATATGTTTAAAGTCCATACTTACTCCAATTAATTAACGCTTTTCTTATTTTCTTCCGCACGCATTGAACGGAGGGGCTAGCTGCTCTAAGACTCCCTCCGTTTCAAAATACAAGATGTTTTAACTTTGTAAAAAAATATAAAAGTGTATGTAAATTCCTTTTAGTGCGTAGGTTCATGTAGGTCTAGATACACTCTTTTATCAAACTAAAACATCTTATATTTTAAAACGAAAAGAGTATAATATAGTAGTATCATATAGTACATGATATTAGTTTATGATATAACCTCTACAATGGACAGTATCATCTATTACTGTCATATTTATTGACTTATAGAATCTCAATATAAATTTGTGTTCAAGGTTATTTTCATTATTTTTTCTATTTTTATATGCTATAATGCTACCATGCTCTCTCTCATCATTAGTTGTAGTGACACGCTAGGGTTTTTGCATGCATGGTCCACCTATGATACTCCCATTGTGAGTAGTCTAAGGGCATCTCTACCTGATCCCCAAAACTTTAGAGGAGTAAACCGACTCCTAAAATTTAGAGGAGTAAAAATACTCCTCTAAAGTAAAGTGGTTCTCAACCGAACCCCTATATTTAGAGGAGTAAAAAAGTTTTCTCCTTATTTGCAATACAATAGTTCATACATACGCATATATAATCATAGCTTAGTAGTCAAATAAATATCAATACAACCTAATACACACAATACATATTGATACAACCTGATATAATCGATGCATAGAGAATGCAACCGACACAAACCAAACTATTCGAGTTAGACTATATTAGAACACATAACAAGAATGTCCTATCTATTCAAGATCGGGTTAATCCATCTACCTTCTCCTCTTATTTTTTCATTAAATTCTCATGAATTTTTCCCAAAATTGTTGAAATGGTTGACGAACATCAGTCTCTTTGTATAATACATCATCTACAAGACCTTGATGGTGACATGCAAAATAAAACTTGTTGCCTTCGTCCTCGGTCCATATAGAATTTCTTTTATTTCATTTGTAACAAAAATCTGATAGTCATAACTTTTTCTACTTCATTTTACATAAAGAAAAAGAGAAAAATCACCTTTCCCCCCAAATGCGTTGGTTGTGGCCGACGGTACCGGTGATCCATCTTCGGCCGGAGCTTCCATGGAGACTGGCCCTACATCCTCCAACTCCGGCCAAAGATCCAGCGCACAGACCCAACCCGTTGTGGGCGGCGATACCGGCAGTGCCAACCCTAGGCCGCGCGAGATCTATGGTGGGCGAGAAGAAGGAGGCGAGCTTCAATGTGACATCGGTGGTGGCCGGCCTCTGGGGAGCCGACGACTGGTTGTTGTAGTCACCGGAGGCGATGTCAGCTCCGTGTTGCAACGAATCGACCCTGTGGTAGGCCGATTTGGAACAAATCAGAGCGGCGACCAGCGAAATCTCGATCTCCTCGTCCATTCCGGTGACGGCGAGAAGTGGCGAGCGATGGAGAGGTGGGCTGGAGGGCGGCACAGTGTCCGGGGTGGCGGCGACATGGTATGGTGGTCACCGGCGACGACGTCAGCGTGAATGAATGCATCGGAGGAGGAGACTATAGTTTTTCTCTAGAGTGGCACCTGACTCCTAAAGTTACTCCTCCGCGGTCAGTTTACTCCCCCGACTCCTAAAGTTTTACTGTTGTAACCGTTTGGAGATCAGTTAGCACTAGTACAAACTCGTTAGTTAGAGACTGTGCACTCAGACGGTTTCCCCCAAGAATGAGAAAACTCGTCTTTGTCCGTCCACCTCAGCCGGTTATTTCAATACGGCAGCCTCTACTTCTCTTCGAAGCGGGTGTTTACCGTAGCCAACCTCAAAAATGGGCCCGTGGGAGGCGAATAATAAAAACAAACTCCTCAGTGTATAACCTTAGACGGTGGGAAAACTCAATCGTCTCTAATACTCGGAGCATTGAGCTGGATATTATTACAAGCCACCTCTATTTGGTTGCCTAACATGTGCAGTTACGGCACAACTGGTTGCCTGCCATGTGCAGTGCGGTGACCCAGCATACCACTGCATATGTAGTACACTATAGTCGTTGACATGACACCCACAGAACACCGTTCCGTAAATATCGCATCCCTCAGGGTGGTACAACAGAAACATTGCGGGTCGAAATTACAAACATACACACTTCATTATTATTACAATACCAGAAGTTCGAGACTTCAAAAGGTTCAAACTTACAAACAAAATAACTTATCTCATAAGTTCAGCGGAAGAACGAAAAACACAACGGTAAATAAGACGTGAGCTCAACAACTTATTCTATTGAGTTCGGGTTGCTCGGCTCAACCTAGGTAACTAGAGTACGGCCTGATAACTACTCTAACTCGTTGTGTTCAGCTCCATATTGTATCCCGTAGTCCACTCCTTCGATTCCACCGGATAGATCCGGCTCTTCATAGTAGACGTCATTCTGGACCTCCGTAGCATATACCTGGTTATCCTTCTTGCCCTCAAAGTCTAGCAAGGGGTTCAAAGGAAAGGGTGAGTAACAGCGTTACCCAGCAAGTTCACTATATGCAAGGTGGGAAGTTTGATGCTCTATCTACCACCTCGGACGATACGTCCTTGGTATTATGCAGTTTTGGTAAACATTTCTTCAAAGATTGATTTTAATTATCAAAACTATGCCCATCAGCCTTCACAGGTTGACTAGAACTTCATGGAGTTTCTTTCCTGCTGCGTTCGTAGCTCCTTCCCGGAATAGGGAGTAACATGTCACACTTCTTACACTTTGCAGAGATGTGTTGCTTTACCCATAAGAGACCAACTCCTTGTTGCACAACCGGGCGTACTTTCCCGTCCACAATTCCATGATATGGGGCCCAGTAGATGATCCAAGCCAATCACTGCCCCCTTCGCGACCCCGCATTTCTCCTTGGTGTACGCCATGCCCACATCAAATTACGGCAATGGTTAGTACAGACTGTCAGATGCTAGAACTATCGTGGGACATTGAGGGCTCCCACTCATATGCTGCATATCCACTATGAATTACCAATAAATGCATGCTACGAGGATGACAACCACGACCTGGCCATCCGGATGCATGCGACAGGAAGAAGATACATCTGACTTCTCTGTCCCATTCCAAATCTTATGGTTAACGCGTAATATACGGCGCTAAAATCACTGATGTCATGGGTTATTAAGTCCTAGTTGTTTTGCAATTGGAATCTTAGATTCCTCTGTAATTCTTAATATTTATCATCACTTAGGATGATAATAGCATTTCATTTGGTTGAGAAAATACTTATTTTCTGTCTCCTTTAGAACATAGGTGATAACACACAATTTTCAAATATTTTCATAAGGACTCTTCAAAGGACATGAGCAAGTTATGAACTTGCCTTGTGACTGCAAGGTAGTGAAGTCCGATGCTTCCACCTGACCTTGAGCTTCGGTTTCTACATAGAACCATTATTGCCCGGTAAGGACAATATTTAAAGAAGCAATATGCAATGCATAGTAATGTCATGCAATGGTTTATTATTTGGGTGTTTTACTCTCTTAGTAGAAATTTGCTATTTTCTTTAATTAAAAGAAAAGTATTACTTAAAGTCTTTAAAATCTTTATAAATATTAATGTTTAGTATTTTTATAATGATTAGTATTATTTTAAGAGTTTAAAATGGAATTTATTGAGTTTTTAACTCTTTTAAATATTTAACTAAAATTCTTTTAAAGAAATAAGAATTTATTTTTATTACACTTAATTTACTTTCAAAAAATACAAACTAGTATTTTTCTATAATAGCACTCCCTTTAATAATTGTAAAAATGAATTTTATTCAATTTTTATGTGTTTGGTATATTCTTATAAAATTCCAAAGGAATATATACCTTAGTAATAATAATTTTAATTTTTAATTACCTAAAATTCCATTTGTTATTTTTCTTGAATAGAGGACATTTTTATGAGTCCATTGATATTTTATTTATATTTTTAGGATTTTTATTTTATTTCTTAGAACTGTTTAAGTCCTAGGGGTATTTTAGTCATTTGACAATTTAATTAGGCTTTTTCTTTTTAAACTGAACCTAGCCCATTGGGCTGGCCCGGCCCTGACTCGGCCCATCTGGGCTGGTCAAACCCCTCTATCATGAGCGGCCCAGTACCACTCGATTTCTCCCCTTCTCTCTCTCGTTCACCCTCTGACTCGTCCTCGCAGAGCCGCCGCGATGCCGACGTTGTAGCCGCTCGATTCCTGCCTTCCTGGGCTACTCCAGCCGCCGCCGTGGTGTGTGGCGGGGTAGCCGACGCTGCTCCGCCATCTAGTCCTGTTTGATTTGTCTGTAGGCGTCCCTCCCGCCCAGGCTGACTCCACCCCGAACCCTAGGGTTTGGGGGTTGCCGGCGATGTGGAGTTTCGTCGCCCTGGTGGTGCTATGCTAGGCTTCTAGTGGTTCCGGGGTGTCGTGGTTGCTGCACGTGTGGTTGTGGCCACCGTGCCATGGCTTGGCGCGGGTTGCAGCGCCCTCGGGAGCTCCCCGTGCCGCCGTGTGCGCTTGCTGGTGATTCTGCTTCCTCTTCTAACTTCAGCGAGGACCACGCGTGAGTTCCTCTCCTTTATCTCTCTTAGTCTCTGGCTTACCCTGCTACTCTCTGAGTGCTTGCCATGTATGAACCCTAATTATATCTCTCTACGGCACTAGGGTTCATCCCTGGATGCCATGTTTATCTGAGATGGTTTCCTACTAAATCTAGTTGTGTAGGGTTCACTGCTATACTGTGGTTCTTGGTGTTGACAGTTAATTCTGTCTGTAAGCTATTAACTGAACTTTTACTTACTGTCATGTATTATGGCTATGATCTGGGTTGAGATTAATTCTCTGGTTATTATTGATATGCTTTGGTATGAAAGAATTGGAGTTGGATATCTAATCCAATTACTTTCTGATACTTGCAGATGATAGAATATAGATATGTCAAATATGATTCCTAATTGTCATGTTAGGAAAATGATTAAGTGTTCTGTTGAAAATATGGAATTATAGAATCCCTAGTAGAATTGCTTGGTTAGGATGACCCTTGTGACACCTTCATTTTGAATGGTACACAGGTTCCATCCAGATACTGGTATGTTTTCTACTTGTGTTCTATTGTGCCCGAGAGTTGTAGAACCTTCTATTGGATAATTTAGCATGTGATGCTGGTATGAGGCAAAGCTATGGAAAAAATAGTTGTTTCCACCTGCTACTTCCTATCTCACGTATCATATGATAGATAATCCCTAAATATGATTCCTACAGTGTTTAGGAAAATGATTTGATAGGCTGTTGTAAGAATAATAGAGTGGATCCTTTCTATTTAAGATGAAGTTTAAAGATACATCATTTCTGAGGTGCTACCATCTACAGGATGTGCCCGGAAATGTTTATTCAAGGATGCATGTGTATCTAGTTATGAAACTAGAGATTTCTATCCAAGATCAGTGATGCAAAGACTGAGATCTTGATAGTAACTTGTAAAGATTTATCATTGGATTTTTATCTTTCTTCTAGGATGGATATACACCTCACTTGGGTGTTTTTCTGAGAATATCATATAAAACAACACATGTTCTATTTAGTCTATGATGATTTGATCATGTGAGGGTTTTATGTGTACTCACCACACTACTTGATGGCTGGTGAGATTGTGGTGTTGCTTGCTGGATTGATCTTGTTAACTTGTGTTTGCTGGCTTGATCTGACTCTGCACCTCCTAGTGCTACTCCTGTGATCTTGTACTTGGCCTTGCTATCCACCTGCTCCATCCCCTCCTTATGTTACCATCTTGTGGTGAACTGGTGGTTGATTTGGTAGACTGGATGGTGGTTTTTTAAGGTTTTGGTAAGCTCAATGAGCTCCGAGTGTGTGCTCGAGAAGGAGAAATGAGTTCCTGTAACTATGCTCGACTGAGTGCTCTGTTTGAGTGCTTGTATTGTTGTTGCTGTCTTCACAGCACACTCCATGTATTTTGGTGACTAAGCTAGTTTGTTGTGTGGTCTGGTCGTGTGGATCACATCAAGTGAAATAATCTTCACCTGTTACCCTTTTACTAGTTACTGCCCTGGTGAAACTTGCCCCTCTTTTTACTGCTCAATAATGTAACATGAACAGTGCATTTCACTGTTCACCACTGAGAGTAAAATTAACTAACTAACCTTTTATTTTCCTTTTAATTGTTTTATCTTATTTGTAGGAACAAGATCTAGACATACAAGAGTTAGTATAGGAGTAGATAGGTAGTATAGGTTTTAATTGTAACCTTCTTTTTTTCTTTTTTAAAGAATCTTGTAAAGAGATTATTATAAGTTAATAAAGTTTTATTTCTATTCTCTGTAATCTTCTGCTTTTGGTGTATTTATCACCAGTTGTAATCTTATTATGGAATAAAGAAATAAGAATTCATTTCTTATTTAATTTTCCTTGTCTTTAATCCTTATTGTTGTTTAATATATCTATAATATAGTCAAACAATGTTAATAAAGTATTTTGGAAAACAATTTAATATTACTAACTTCTAATTTTCAAATTGATTTAAATTTCAAACTTGAATTCAAAATAACTCCCCCAAAGACTCAAAAATTTCTAAAGATCATGTCAAAATTTATAACATTCACTATAAAGAGCTATTCCTACCTCTATTTAGTGAAAAGAACTCTGGTCTCTTTAGGTTTTTGTTTGGCGAAAAATTTACTCTGACTTTACAAATGCATGCATGCACAAATTTAGATTTGTATTTCTACCCTTTGTTGGATCCTAATGCTGGGATGTTACATGCAGCCCCCGCGAGTGCACCTCAGATGGATGATAATACAAACCGCCTCTAAGAGTAATAATCGGGAAGCGGTTGGGGTTTTGCGCTGCCTCCTAGATCTACACTTGGGGTAAACGGAATCTGCACACTCAACGGTCAGTTTTAGAGGCAGAGTATGGAGGAACTCCCGCCTGCAAGTTCTCCTTCCTCTCTACTCTTCTTTCTATTTGATTTCTTTCTTTAGATTTAGTCTAATCATACGTAGGTGTTTGTTCATACATAGAGTTCGAGTTGCGCAGATTGTTTAGATGCTTCACTGGGTATGTACAAATGAGATTTTCTTGCTCTGTTTTTCCCCACTCCGTCTACTGTACAAATGGAGTTTTCAGTTTGTTCTGAATCTTTTCTTCGATCATTTCTTTTTTCAGTGCGCTGAAACCATCAAGCTGCGGTGATAGAAATCTGTCGTGTATGCAGTGAACCAACGCATAACTGTGGCCATTCAAATAGGACTTCAGAGTCCTTCACCATCGTTCTAAGCTAGCCTAACTTTTGAGAAGGAGTGCTCAGTAATTTTAGCCTCAATCTATCTATAAAGTCCTTCACTATCAATTAATTAGCATGTCTACGTGTGAGCTAAAATTATTGTTCGGATGCTTGGTAGCTAGGAATTTGAGTTTTTTCTTTGTTTGAGGAATTAGAAACATCAATGGGCATATCTTGAAAAGTTTCCTTCAGATTTTAGGAGTGATAGTCCATATATGCATATCTATTTCCTTCGGAATTTGTTAGGGAAACATCAACAATTGTTTTCTATTTCTGCCATATATGCATCTTTGTTTGGATCTGATAAGCCACACATGAGTACATTCATTTTAGTAGTAAATTCTTCCTAATGTTATACGTATGATCAACATCACATATTTATTTAGTTTTTTCTGAGACTGTTCCTTGCCACTTCAAGGGAAAACTCAACTAGTATGCTGATAAGTGGTTATCAACTTTGGCCAGAGGGCATAGGTTTGAGCTTTTCCTGCAGAAAAAGGAAGATGCTATATCCATAAGAGAGCCATTCTGATTATCTTTCTTGAGGACACATAGTATTGCTATCCATGATGTGGTGACCTTTACCTTAATCACAAAAGATGATGATGAAGAAGATGAAGGAGATGAAGAGGAAGGAGATAATCATTCTGTGTTTAGTATGGAAGTACATTCCCCTAATGGTGACATCAAGGGATACGGGACTATTTATGATATGTCTTTTCTCCTTGAAATGTATGTATATTAGTACCATTTATGGATCCCTACATTATTTCTCATTTTAATGTTAATTGAATTTTACAGGATTTAGGGTGCTATTTGTGAATCCCTACTGTTATAGTAAATACATATGAATCTAATTACTGTGAAAGACATGTATGTCATTACTTTTGAGATGCTGAAGGATGTAAGCACAATATACCAACTGCATGATGAGGATGATTTTTTCCATCTCTCTGACATGCAGTACTATGTTACAAGTGTCAGTGCACTTAATTTAGCTAACAACACATTTGTGAGTTATTCTACCTATAAGGACATGGTTTCAATTTTACTTATGTTTATAATTACTAATGTGTTTTAATTATTTCATCATTTCAGGTCATGCCATCAAGTTTTGCACTTAGTTATAATCTCCCAAAGAGTGGCACAACTTTGTTTCATGGTTATGGCATGGATGACATAATTACTGGCGAGTACACTATCTTGAGTGGCAGGTTGAACCAGATAGTGTTTTCCAATAGTTGGAACCTCTTCTGTAACATAAACCAACTTGAAGGTGGTTCATTAGTTTCTGTGAGGGTGGAAATGAGCGAACACTGCATTGACTTGTTCGTGACGAAAATTCACTGAACCCTCCAAGGAAGACCTGCATTATCGTTACTTTGTTTATCTAGATCTAACGTAGGAACTATGTTTGAACAACTATGTTTGTAATATATCCACCTCCCTTGCCTTTTGGTCCTGAATATAATTCGCAAGTTTTAGGAGTATCAAAATCTGGAGTGTCCAAATATATCCAGAATTCTGACTACACGAATTCATGAAAAAAAGTTTAAATTGGTGAACAAAAGTTTAAATTTATGTTAAAATAATATTTGAGTAACAAAAGGATCTCACATCATGATTAAACATTGGAATTAGTCGATTTGTAAACACTTCAACTTATTGCTATGCAGCAAGCGCATGAACACTAGGAGTTGTCATACCTTTCAGGATAAGATCCAAGGTTTGTAGCACCATATATTTTTTCTTCAATGCATGAACCAAACTAAGTCTTAGGACTTAATTTAACACTGGTACGCATGTATAAAAACCTTCATTTCCCTTTTCATTCTCAATAATTCTCAAATTTTAGGATCACCAAAATCTAGAGGGTACAAATATATTCGGAGTACCTCGAATATATAGTTAAGGTAGAGACGGTTATTTTTATGGGCCGCCTCCTATAGAGTCCCCCCTTCCATTTAATATCGAGAAATACCCCAAGGCCGGCTTCCTCTCTTCCAGATCCAGCTCTCCCCCTTCCAGACCAGCCGCCACGCATCGACACCGACTGGATCGACGGCGCCCGCAACGACGGTGCCGACCCCCTCCCCCCGCGACAAGATATGGCAACGTGCCATCTTTGCAAGACTCACTGCGAGGAAATAATCTTGTCAACTGACTCATTGTTCAGTGTTCATCTCGTACCTGGTTATTTTGAGAAATCAGTGGTATATTCTCCGACATTCGTACAATTTAAATTCATCTCGTACCTGTTAGCATACTAAAATCGTTAATTAGTGTGTGCTTATGGTACACAGACTGTCCCGTGCAAGGCAAGAGCACATTTCAATGAACTCACTAGAGATATGATGCAATTCCGAGCTTGTGGGCGGACATATACGGTTGAAGTGCAAAAAGGGCCATCTAGGACTCGATTGGTAGGTGGAGGGTGGCGTCAATTCATTGCTGATAACCATCTCACCGGAAATAGTCAGTTGGTGTACTTTTTCTTGCAAGGAGACAGACCGAGGATAACTGTCATCTATCTAAACAATGTTGGCGAAGACGAAGAAAATGAGGAAGAAGAGGAAGAAGCTGAGGAACCGCCTATAGAGAAGTTATCTCTAATTATCTCCCAGAGATGTGAACTTACTAACATCCATCCCTCCAAGTAATTCCAAGTAATGATCACCTCCAACGATTCATCCCTCCAAGTAATTTCATCATTGGGCTGCCATTTGCCACCCGCTTGACAAAGACGAATGTCGAGAGGCGCCTTATGGTAAGTATTACATGTCAACAAAGCTATACATCTCGATCTACTATATATATTACTTGTGATAATTGTCGCGTGACATTGAGTCATCTTACCTTTGCATCGTAAAAATTACCTAAGGACATGGTTTATCATCTTCATATCCCTGAAGACGGCTTGGTTGGACTACGCGTTGGAGCACGAGGTGGCATTAGCACCGTCGAGTACAAGACGGATTTTGACGGCCGCATCTCCCTCAGCACTGACGGGTGGACTAACTTCCTCCAAACCGAGCATCTCCAGATTGGGAAAGCCATACTCATCATTGCGAGGTTGACCACCACACGCAGGGACCTGCATGTGATGTTTCTCATCGATATCATCAATGATTTGGCTAGTTTCATCACTATGTTTTGGATAGAATTCATCTGAATTATTAGCCGTTTAACGCTGTATGATAAGTGATCTAGGCCGCCGATCTCATTTTCCAAATCTTTTCTTTGTGTAAATATAACCTATAAATCAAACGAACAAAGTTGGCCTTTAAAAATTCTAGACGATTGTAATTTCAAGCCGTCTGAGAGAAGTACTGGTGGCAAAATATGAAATTCGGATATACTTAGAGACATTTTCCATTTGCAAGCGTATGAGGGTAGTACTTCGCGGCAAAGATCTAGAAATATTTGGACAAATATTTCAGATCTGTGCCGGATTTTTATTCCCCGCCCGCTGTGCTTGACCCCCACTGTCCACCGCCGCCTTTGGTCCCCTACCTCTCCTCCCCACCGCCTCCCCTTCCCTGCGTTGTGGACGCTCTCTCTTGCCTCCAAGGACCCCTTCATCGTCCAGGTAGGTATGCGTGAAAACCAAACCCCTAAACCCTAATGTTGAGCTTCGATTTAGGAATTTGGCATGAAATTTGCCATTTTGATCGTCGAATTTAGGGTTCAGGGTTTCCTAGCTGCAGAGACACGATGAAGACATCGGGGGAGTGCCTACCTCTATCTGTGCCACCTCTTTTCCCCTCATGTACATCTCAAAATCTGCAACTCTTTGTTGATTCTTCATTGTTCGTTACTCTTCTAGCAATATGGATTTAATTGTCACTTTATTAGTCTGCTTGCATCTTGTTTATTCAATGAATTTTAAATCCTTTTGCTGTGTATGCTTTTTATTAATGTACGATAACAAGAACTATATTTCTGTTTTCAGTCTAATTCATTATTATATTTGATTGTATTAAAAGGCTCAATGTCTGTATCTATTTAACAGATGGAAACCTGCAGTGATCTTGCAATAGTCTATAGCGATGATAGTATCCCCATTAGCTGTGGCAGTTTTGAATTCTAGTCATCAGAAGAGCCCACTGAGAGGCTTGAGCTTAGATGTATCAAAAAACATCAAAATTTGAGTCACCTGTTTTAAATTTATATATGCTTAGACTATAGACATGGGAATATTATTCCACCGTATTGAAATTTGTATGTGTTATTTGCATCAGGGCCTCAACACAAGGGACACACCGATTTCGATAAGTAGAATCTTTTTGGAAATGACATGTATCTGAAAAAAGTTTATGTAGACTTTCTTTTAGACTGGTGTGACCTGAATTTTCACCAAAAATCAAGTACTATGTCTACAGGTTGCCTTATTTATCTGTATCTGAAAAATGTGCATGCTAGTAACATGATATATTCTTAAACACGTGATCAACAAGCTACCCTATGATATTTAAATACTTCCGGTAATCAAAGCATACTAATTCTTCAACTCTTTATACTTGCGCAGCCATTTGAAGCTGAGTTCACAAGAAAATATCTAAAGAATCGCCTGGATGAACCAATTGATATGCATGTTTGGAAAATGAAGAGCAAAGAGCCAAAGATGGTTACGATGAAGATGAAAGTTAGTCAGTCAAATACAATCTTGACGACTGGATGGGAGAAGGTTGTGAGAAGTTTTAACTTAAAGCATGATACATTGTCCTTTTCTGCTTTGATGAAATAGATAATGGAGAGGTATATGTTCTGGTTTAGAAACTTTCATCGGGCCATAACTACACGAGTACTAATTATGTTTCTTCTATGTATAGACTACGCATTGTATGCAATGCTATAAAGTAATGGCTAAATATGTATGGATTTTCCCAACTATTGGGTTAATGTTAATTGTTAATATATGGTCTTCTTTTGACTACATGCTATAATTAAATTCAAGTTAGTATGTCTATCTAGCTATTGAATCATGATTATGTGTCATGTCAGCTATGATCGAGTTCGAATTAGCATGCTAGTATTTAAAATGGTTTACACATACTGGAGACGGTCACTTTAAAAAGTCGCTCCGAGGTACACTAGTTCTAGAGACAGTCTTTGTTAGAATCCGACTTTGGCCGTCTGACTATTGGAGACGGTCCCCCGTGTAGGCCGTCTGAGATTGACGAGTTCTTCTATGCGGTCCGAAATACAGGGCGTCTCCATCTCATACATGTTAGAGGTGTTTTCCTTTTTATACCGTCTGAGGTCTTATATCTTAGAGCCGCAAAGAAAAACTGGGTCAGGAGGTGTGCTCTTAGAAGTTATGCGCTTGAGCCGGAACGAGAAACCTGTTGAGGCCTATGAGAAATTGACGTCTCTAAGAGCATCTCTAGCAGATACCGCATATCGTGGTACTGCAAAAGGCGGATGTGGTAAACCAAAACCCCTTTTTGCGGTATGGAAAAACACGGGATGAAACAGATACAATAATCCGAACTGTATATTTAAAAATCATCATACATTGGCGCCAGATTAGGTAGAGGAGGTTTTGATCATATAGATCTACGTATATAGTTTTAGCAGAATTTGATGCCGCGCCCTGCATCCATACTTCACCTAGCATCTACGCATTACCGGACGACCGGCGGAAGGGCGCACATGTCCGCTAGGAGCAGCTCTTCTGCCTCGGCGGCGGCATCAGCGGGTGGAAACAGGGGAGGGGGTGCGCTCACGGGCGCCGCCGCTCTGTCCCTGCACGGGGACGCGCTCGCGCTACCCCTCCACCGACGGGGGTGGCGGGCGAGCTCGCCGCCCGGAGCTCCTCTGACTCAGATGACAATGTCACCGGCAGTCGCATCCACCCAAATCACGGCTCGATTGGCCGGCCATGGCAAGAGGAGGGGGTGCACATGGAGGTTGGCGGCGGCGATGTGCTTTTCGTCGGCAGAATCAGCTGGAATCGGAGAAGAATGGGGGTGGCGACGAGGGTTTCTGGGCGGGGAAGGAAGGGAAAATGGATGCGGGATACCGCATCCAACGCCCCCCCCTCCTCACCGAATATATGCGGGATGGATGGGTCCCGATGCGGGAAACCGAAAAAAAATTGCGGTACAGGCCGTTTTGCGGTATCTAGAAAATCTATTTTTTGACCGCGATACCGCATATCGGCCCAAAATTTTGCGGTATCCGCTAGAGATGGTCTAAGTAACGCGTTTGTACTAGCGTAGGTACAGTTTTTTTAGAATTTTACTCCTCTAACCACTTGTTGGCTATTGTTTAGAGATGACGATTAAAGTAGTACTGGCGTTTTGGGATAACGTGGGTTTATTACGTGTCCACGTAGTAGCTTGTGCCGGTTTGCAGATTTAAATGCATTACTAGTTAAAAAAATGTAACACCGACGATAGTAGTACAGTACATCGATCGAGCGTGGGAAAATATATATAGCGGCATAGATAGCGAGACGGGGTGGCGTGGCCGCGTGGTCTGTTTAAGTATTGTTACGCGCGATCCCGTGGACACATATCTCACGTTTGTATGCATCATGCATGTGGTGTGGCAGAAGATCCAGCGTATCTCTGAGGCGTCCCGATTAGCGCGACGACGATCCTTCCGGTCGGTCGTGCCACCCCACACGCACGTACTACTCCTCAGAGCTCCGACCCCGCTCGCTGCCTCCTCCGTCGGAGAGAGCTTGACTTGCACCTGCCCTGGCGGTCAACTCTAGACCCGTAGCAGCAGCCAGCAGGCCCATCTGCCATTATCCCAGCGTGTCTACCGCTGCACATGGATGGTGCTGGACTGCTGGTGCAGTGCAGGGCACGGTCCCACCGACATTTCCCCACAAGTTCGATCTGCTACTGCGTGCGTTGACGTCTTGACCGCTACTAGTACGGGACCCGTCGGCGGATGCAGGGTTTGCCTTCTGGGCCCAGCAGGGCCACACGGTCTTGTGTGATAACCCGGCCCATGTAAAAACAAGTTCAAATGTGGCCCATCTGTGTCAGCACAAGTGTTCAAGCTAACTAGGCCTACTCCCACCTCGCCATCAATTTTTTTTGCCTTGCCTAGTCCCCATCTTTTTTGGTGCAATTGGGGGACACAAACATCATTCGTGCCAGGGCGTAATTATCACGGAGGCCCCGACAAGCTTGTCTGTTATTCTAGGGCTTCGCCTCCGCTCCGACGAATGCGGCGATCTCTAATTACTTGAAAAACTTTGGTGGGCGGCACGATCTCCACGCCTCCACCTAACCTTTTCCTTCCTCCGATCAGCACCCAATCGTCTCTCAGCTGACAGGATCGCTCGATCTCGGATGTCACGCGAGTTCGGGACGATCAATGGGTAGCCTAGTCTGCCACCCGTCCTTGGCTCTGTGCGATCTGGAAGGGGAGTATGAGGAAGGCCGATTTTCTTTCTATATGAAGATGAAAAAAGGGTCAGGGTCAAACATTTCTAACTTTTGTTGAGTATGACCGAATAAGGAAGAGCTCCTTATATGGTATCACTTTAGCAGTATGACGGGGAAGGAGAATCTAGCGGTGAAAGGAAAAATTGGCGTGTCTAGCGTTGGCTATAATATGGCGGCCCGATCCTTGGATCATCCAACACCTAGGAGTTTGGAGGACCCAGTGACTGGAAGTGCCACGGGCGACGATGACATTTCCGAGATGCTAGGACGTCTACGACTCACACCCCAGGAATCTACTACGTTTGTCCTTGAGGAAAGAGATGAAGATCTGGGTTGCCCCGAGTGGGTGATGATTGGAAAGGCAAGGGCTCCAAATACTATGTGCATATCGACAATCTCGTCGGCGTTGCGCCCGGCATGGGGTAACCCTAGAGGGAAGGAGGCGGACAAAACTAGAACCAATAATGGAGCCCCCTAGACACTCAGGAGGAATGCTGTAATTCTTAATAATTTCAATCCTAGGCTGAAGCCGAATGATCATGTTTTTGATAAATTAGCTATGTGGGCAAGAATTCTGAATGAATGATCAAAGTGGCAAGGTTTTTGCAAGCAGGCTTGGAACAATTGAGAAGATCTAGGTTGATGAGAAAGGACGTGCTTGGGGTGAATTTCTCCGTGTGAGAGTGCTTATTGACGTGAATCAACCCCTGATGTGATGTCTGTCGGGTTTTTCTTAGAGTCGTCAGGCCACTGAATACTAAACGATGATGTACGAATGACTATTGAGCTTTTGTTTCTCTCAGAGTCGCCGGGCCACTGAATACTACACGATGATGTACGATTGACTACTGACCTTTTGCTTCTCATGTGGTTTGTTTGGGCATTCATCGCTCAGCTGTCCGACACAAGCTGATGGAGATGAGGAGGGGTGTATGTCTACCTTACCATGGCCCAAAATTATGTGTTCCTAATGATAAGAAGAAGAATAAGCAATCAGGGACAAATTCTGATCAGAGCTCCTTCTCTAGTGGACAAGAATCGTGGTCGGGTGATGCATGTAAAATGCATACATGGACTTTGTAATTTATTGGTACATATTCTCACATATTAACAACTTATATGATGCTATATCCATGCTTTATATTGATTTTTGGGTATTTATCAATGATCCTCTTTATTTTGGTTATAACTCTTTAGAGCAAGAATTCTATGTTTTCTGTATTTTTATCTTTCATGAATCTAAACAAAGTCAAACGAAGTTAGGATTTTTGGAGCATCATTTTTTCACGAAGAGAAAGACCTAGAGCACTTGGACCTCACCAGGGGAGCCCGGAGGCCCAAAGGAGGGCAGGTGGCGCGACCCCACCCTAGGCTGTGCCACCCTACCTCTTTCCCTCCTCGAGCATCATCAGTCGCCCGTATTCATCTCCAGATCATCGTCTTGATCTAAAAAAAACACCTATGCGGCAGAAACACCGAAACACCAAAACAGAGATAGAACCAGTAAAGATTGGAGGGAAAAACTCCACCAGAGCCATCACTGGAGGGATCTCTACCTTATTCAGCATCTCCACCATCATCACCATGATGAAGAGGGAGTATTCCACCTCTAAACTATGGGTTTGTGGCAGGAGCTTGCTCTATTTCCCTCTTGTTCTATCATTGATCTAGTATCATATGAGCTACCTAATATAATTATGGTCATATATGTAATTTCTATGTAGTGGATTTTTATTCTATGAGTTAATATTTAAAATTGGAATCCATTTATGTGTAAGATATACGAGTAGATACATATAACGTACCTCATTTTTAAGTGCTTGTTTTGTTCCAACCTATATAAAAGAACATGTGTAGAGGAACGTGTATATTAGTTAGAATAACATGGTGGTAGTGATTGAATAGTGACAACAAATTTAAGATCTACTACACCTTGTTTGGATGCACAGAAATAAGCCTAGAATTGGAGAATTGGAATTGTAGCCTATGATTCAGCTGTTTCGGTGGAATGGAAATTGCTGCACGGAAACCATAACCAATTCTAGGTCGCGCGACCCTGCATGCGAAAAGGCACTCCCTCGATTCGGACATCACGAGCTCAGAAATCTCCTGGAAACGAAGGAAGCGGTATGCTATACGCAGAACTCCTAATCACGCAGCTTGGCGACCTCGCGCGCGCACAAGACACTGGCGGCGGCGATCTCGGGTTCTTCCTGTCCGTCCCTTCCCCGTCCTTATCCCCCTGCTCTCCCTCTTCCCCATACGTCCTATTCTCCGCCTTTCCCTAGCCGTGTAGTCCCCGGCCGTCACCATCCCGGCCCTGTCTGAACCCCAACTTGGGGGCAGGATGCGGGGCGACGTTAGGATGTATCTCGGCGGCCGGTGGATGGTCAGCAGCGGTGGACGACCAGGCGGCCCGTGGATGGTCAACAGCACTAGAAACCTTTGATCCTGAAGCTCCTATACTTGAGTCATATTCAGAGTTTAGAATCAGGCATGATATAGAGGATACACGAGGTGTATAATAGGCTAGATTACATTCTGGCAAGAACTTGGAAGCCTAACCATCCGTGCATTATTCATCGTGGGATGGTTTCCTCTACTTGACTGGAATTAGGTGTTGTCTTGCAGTCCGGCCACAACCTGGAAGTTAAGGAGATTCAAATAAGCTAGATAGGCGAGCAAGACCAGACGAGACTCAGATTGAATTCATCCATTTTTTGTGTTACTCGTACACCAATCCAGCGTGGATGGATGGAATATTTAAGCTGAGGATCAAGAAGAGGAAACAAAGCATGGGTCATTAGACCATGCGTCGGTACGGCACGGTGGCGAAGAAATAATCTACAGGGTGATTTCTTTTGGCTAAATCCTACGGTTATTTTTTCCTCTGCGCTTCTGCATATTTTCATCTGATGGTTACAGGAAGTTGATAGGAAGATCAGATAGTCAAATTAGTAATAATTTCTAGGATTACTGTATAGTCTTCGTTAGGAGTATCTAATTAGTAAATATAAGATATAAAATGTTAGTATGTGTGGAATATAATATATGTACATTTTAATATATACACATGTGATTATTCATATGTTTACACAAGTATAAATTAACCAAAAGAAAAATAAAACATCCAATTCCATAGGATGCTCATTCAGACAAGAATTGGAATCCGATAGCATCCTGTGATTCGAATAGCAAATTTCAGGCCACCCAAAAAATAGAATTCGAATTAGCAACTGTTTCCTTTCACAGGCAGGACATGGAATTCCCACCTAATTTGTTTCTTGAATTCAATTCTGTGCATCCAAATAGAGCACTATATTTTTTACATATCTTTTGTTACCTCACTAAGGATTGAGTGAATTCATGTGCTATAATTATCTAGTGACATCTAAGATAATCTTGTTTGTAGGTAGCATATTTGTTATTCAAATATCATGTCAAAATAACTAAGACTATGCTCTATTAATTCTTAATTCTAGAATGTTGGGAGTTTTTCCTTTCTAGATAAGCATAAGAGAGTTGTGTTGCATCATCTCTATGATAGGACGTGATGCCCATATGCATGCTAATCATACACATAACAAAGTTTCATTAATATTATATTGCTTATGAATTGTTTTATGTCCATCGCACCTTACGAGAGAATAGACAAGTGAACCATGAACCCGGCCCAATTTTAATGATTAGAAACAACTATCCAACACCATGTCATCCTTAATATTTTTCACATTAATTAAATCCAAAAATACCAAAAAATACTTTTACTACCAGCAAACACAAATCAAAACCCAAAAACACCTTTCTAGTATTGTTATTTATTTGCTTGCCTAGTCATAGATTGTTTTACTATTATTCATATACAAATTTATTTCAAGTTTACTAATATGAAACCTTGTGCTTGACAACCACACGGTAGAATTGGGGACACAAGACAATTACTTTGTTTTGTAGATTGTTTGAAGAGGAAAAACAAAACATACTCTAAGCCAATTTCTAGAGAGTTCGATAAAAACCCTCGAGTCGTCCTTGTGGAAAAAAACGCTTGCTACAACACTTTGCACTTGGAGTTCCAACGAGTTGGTACACATGACGTTTTTGCTATCAAGAACATTTTTTGGCGCTGTTGCCAGGGAATTGGAAGAGCATCTCATAGTGGTTGAAGTGTGGTTAAATTCCCACGGTAACTTCTAGAACATTTTCTAGAGCCATCGTCACCAACTTTGTGCAAAGACATAAGCTTAGAGAGGTTGCACCACTGTGAGATTTTATTTTCCTTTAGACTTACAAAGCATTTTTAGTTGTCTTCTTCTTGTCTTGCATTTGTATATCATCTAAACATAAAAATACATAAAAAAATTAGTGTAAACTTTAAAATTGCAAACAGACCTTGCTTGTTCTTCAGGTGCTACGCTATATCCTTGATTTGCTACATCTGCTGCTTTTGTGTTACACACTTCCTGCATTTTTAAGAAAGTACAGTAGTCCTTCATGAGGTGGTTCAATCACCTCCTTCCCGCAGAGTCGAAATAGCAGTGCATGTTGTAGGGTCCTTCCAACATTTGTAATGGAGACACGGGGGGCTCCCGAATCCTTTGTTGCTACCGTTGTGCTGATTGGGTTCCTCCATTGACATCTCTGTGAACGCGATATCTGTCATTATGATTGTCGCTTCTTCGGTTATTTTGTCCTGAAAATCCGGCCGCAGCATAGCTTGGTCCACTATGTCCGTCGTTGTTGCGCATTATTCTGTCATTATTGCGTCTATCATGGTCTTCTTCGGGTGAGCAACCTCGCTTGTTATTTACTGCGTCTTCGCCATCTGCCCAGCGATTGGCCATGTCCATTAATTGAGAATTTGTTTTTGTCTTAACTCGCCCCAACTCTTCTATAAATTCACTTTGTCGAAGACTGTCGTTGAAGGCGTCAATCGCCCTTTCATCGGATATAGCTTCAGCCGAGTTATTGATGATGTTCCACCGCTGGATGAAGGATCGTATTAGCTCGCCCAGCTTCTGTTTGCACCCCCGCAGTTGATCCAAGGATGTGGGTCGCTTGAAAGTGGATGTGAAATTTTGGATAAACTTATCTTCAAGATTGTTCTAGCTGCTGATGGATTCTTCGGGTAGTTGTTTTAACCATGACCGTGTAGTGGCACTTAAGTGTAGCTGCAGGCTTTGCATTGCGGTAGTCTTGGATCCACCCTGTAATTTGACGATTGCCAGATAGTCTGCTAGCAAAGCTTCGGGTTCCTGGAGACCGTCGTATTTCTGGCGATCGTGAGGAAGTTTAAAATCTTTGGGCACTAGTGTTTTGTAAACCCATTGGGTAAAGCAACTAGCTCCACATAGTTCATACTCGTCCTCACTTTCCTTGTTGTAGTATCTTCGGCTGTTGCACTCCTCCCTGGATCTATCAATCCTGCGCTGTGTGATGTCGTTTCTTGCATCATCTCATGGCCCGGTGTTCAAAAAGTGCACCTGATGTGGTGATTGCGATCGTGGGGTGTACCCCACATGCCGAGGGCTGCTGTGACAGTGTGGTGATCTATCAGGTTGTTGCTTGAGTCCTTGTTCTCCTTGTGTGAGGGATGCTCCCACCATACCGAGGTTCATGAGAGTGGATCGATGGAGGGCCGCATGGGGATCATCGAGTGCGGGTTGATTTGTAATTAGGTAGGTCTAGGCAGCGACGATTGCGGCCTACACTGTTTTTGCTCTTATGTGTCCCTCTTGGTCTACTGACATAAATGATAGACTGAGGTTTTGAGCCATCTCATTTCTTTCTGCTTCGGGGATATTCTGCAGCCATGAAGTTCCTCTCCTTGGTGGCGCGTGTCCAATCATGCTTCCTGATCCTCGGGTAGAGCTTAGCTATGCCCGTCGGAGGCTGGATTCATAGGCTAGTCCCTTCCCTTCATCGAGTTGCCTCTGCATTCTGAGTAGGTTCCTTTTCTTGTGATGGAGTAAGTATTGGTAGGCCATTAGGTCCTCACGTGTTGCTTCTGCTATCATTGGGACTACACTTGATATTGCATCCCTTGCTCTTTGCCATGCTTTGGCGGATAACCGAAGAGCTTGCCGTTCGCCTTCACGTGGTTATTCTCTTCTTGGTATGACTCTGTTGTTGGGTGGGTCTCCTCTATTTCCGTGGTTCTCTGCATCATCACCTGATAAAATATCGTTAGGGTTAAGGAATGGGTTACTGTTAGAGTCACGCGATGTTGTTGTTGGTTTGCCAATGATCACGCACACTTGGTGGTGCGTGAGGTACTGCTGCTAACGAGGGTTTAACTCAGCAATGCCCATTGTTATGGACTTGGGTTTTGGAGAAGGAGGGAGCACTGGAGGCATCAGTCGGCTAGAAAACAAGCACACAGGGACGCAAGGTTTACCTAGGTTTAGGCCTCGTAGAGGTCCCTACTCCTGCTTGCCTGCTCTTGGAATTAACGAAGGAATTGAAGATTACAGGGGCGCGCAAATGCAATCTAGCGAGAGTTGTGGAAACTAGGGTTGCGTGTGTCCTCCTCGTCGCCCCCTCCTAGCCTTTATATAGATAGGCTAGGTCTCGGGTAGCAGGTCGAGTCGGTTACAGGTTAGGGTTTTCCCTTTAAACTTTCTATCTTTAGCTTCTTCTTGTCTCGCAAGCAATCGAGAGTCCGTGGGCCACTCGAGTTCTCCATTTGGGCCTTGGCAACGTCGTGGGCTTCCGCTGTATCCAGGCCGTATATACCAAACTCGAGTACCTGTAGGGTATATCCATGTCAGTAGTCCCCGAGTGTCCAGTGGAATCGCAGATTCGACTGGGGACTTCATGAAGCCTTTCAAGTGCATGATTGAGTATTTTTCGAGTGTTCAGTTCATGTCATAGGGATTGTTGATATGCGTGCCTGATTTAGCCGATGTATCGGTATCAGTTAATTGCCTTAGGGGAAAACAACACAATCTACTTAAATTCGAGTCCCCGGACTCGAATTCGGAAAAGTGCTGGCGTAATTCGACTTAGGCCACAGAGGTCTTATAGGAGTCGAATTCCAGTGTATGGGTGTGAGCACTCGGCGCGTCCGTCAAGGCATGTTCATCGTACCTACAGGCACGGATATGTTTCTGGTAGTGCGCATCAGATGCGTTGCCAGGCCTTATTCAGGTCTTATCTTCACGCTGTAAGCGCGACATCCGAATTTTTTGTCATCGCGGAGATGATTCGGGTGGCCCAGGAGACGCAGTCTCTTTGTAGGGAAAGTATGAGGCGGAGTCGCCATAGCATTCGAGTGTGGATGTTATCAACACACAGTACGATGTACAAATAATCATAGGGTGCGCGACCAGCGCTCCCTATGGGAGTAGCCCCCGAGTGCCTGGTTGAGTCGAAGACTCAGGCAGGAACTAAAGGAAACTTTTGCGACTGCTATCGTCTTTTGCTGCTTCTTTCAGTCGAATTTGCTTCCGGCGCTCCCTATGGGAGTAACCCATGATCCATAATCGAATCGTAGATTCGAGTGGTTGGGTATGCTTTGAATGTTCATATTCCTGCATAAAAAGAATCGTAGGGTGCGCGACCAGTGCTCCCTATGGGAGTAGCCCCCGAGTGCTTGGTAGAGTCGAAGACTCAAGCAAGGACTAAAGTAGTCAAAATCTTCTAATGCTCATCTTGATGACATCAGTGCCGACGATGTGATGACCTCAGTTGCCCGCGTGAGCGGCTTTGACGGGACGTGACGTGTGGTGGGTCCCACTTTCTGACTTCGATTTGACCGGGCATGTGTAATCTTCTGTTTTAACTGCGTCTCCTTGATTTCTGCGCGTAATGGAGATAGTGGGGGACGGTTCGTGTTTTGGCCTCTCCACGTGTCGACAACAATGTGCGCCATGCATCCAGTAGGGTTTCTGCTGGCTGTTGGATGGCATCCGCGAGGGGGTTAAGTAGCAGCGCAACTGCGGTAATTTTCCCATCTGCCATTTCTCTGCCTGTGCTTCCATTGCCATTGACACTGCTCTTTGCTTCCTAGCACTCGTCCTCTTCGTGGCGCTGGACCAACTCCGCGTCTTCCCGGGCTACTTCCTCCGCTCGCACCGCCATCGCAAGATGGGCAAAAAGAAGGGAGGCGCCACCGCTGAGTCCGCTGCCGCCATTGCCGCCGCCAAGAAGAAGGGTGGCTCTACCAGTGTGGGCACCAGCGCTGGGAAGAAGAAGGGCACGGGTACCCGCGTCACTAATGGTGCATGGCGCGCATCCATCATTGTCAACACCCGGATTTTTAATCCCAGATGCCCGTTATGCCATACCTCGCAATCCCAGGATTACCATTTTTGCGAGACATAACGGATTGGATATCACAGTACATCATCCATTACAAACCATACATAAGGTCTTACACAAATAAGGATCTCATGATCCAGTCTTGATACAACAAACAGCGGAATTAAAAGATAAGCGTAGCGGTGGGGTCCATCTTCAGGGGCACAGGCAATGCTGACGAAGGCAGATAGTCCTAGTTATCATAGCCGTCCTGCTGGCCATCATCTTGATAGTCTCCTTCATAGTCTGGCCATGAGAATAGCCAGGGACAAAAGCCATGAGTACTCTTTAAGTACTCGCAAACTACCTCTAACAAGTAATATAATTCTAGGTTAAGGTGCTAAATCTAAGTTTAATTATAAAGTGAAGTTTGAAACCTAAGCTGAGTTCTGAAGCAAAGAAAGATAAAATAAAGTTCTAGAATCACTTAAGTTGGGAAGCTATTGTCATAAACACAACCCTGTTGTGGTTAAGTCAAGATTCATCATTCATTTCATAAGTTAATTGGAAAACATCTGACAACGAAACAGTATGGCCATTCCAACTGTCCATAACCGCGGACGCGGCTATTCGAATAGTTTGACACTCTGTAGAGGTGGTAAACTTTCACCACAAGATTCAATACATTTGTCAGGGATAACCCTGAATCATCATACTTAGTATGCAGATAATCAAACATAACTTTCCCTTTACACACCCTAGTATAAGCACCTCTCCTATGAGCATGGCCTCCCAACCATGACCATCAGTCATCTTGGGCACTACATAGGTGGACATCATGAGAGGTAGCCTCAACTCAAACCTCTCCCGCGAGGGAACTAATACTAATGCATATAAATTTCCAGCTAAGCCTTACCCAATTCAGGTAATGTGGTTGTAAGGTAAATTTGGAATGGTATCACATCCGAATCCA
Source organism: Avena eriantha (assembly GCA_910589775.1). Lineage (NCBI taxonomy): Eukaryota > Viridiplantae > Streptophyta > Magnoliopsida > Poales > Poaceae > Avena > Avena eriantha. The sequence continues at coordinate 330,390,487 of OU342740.1, read as the reverse complement.
ACCATTAGTTTTATAAAAGGGTTACGGCTCATGCCTCATCATTTTCATCATCATAAACCATTTGTATTTCTCACCCATGTCAAAACATCTCAATAGAATGACTCATCATTCCAAGGTTTTCATAATTCATTTTCACCAAGTGTTCCCATCTAAAGTGACTCAAGTTTTTGATCTACTCTAAACTACTAAGTTAAGAGTGTTCACTAAGGTGGAAAAGATGGGTTCAATCTCATGCCATAGAATGACATCTAAAGGATTCTAAATAGGTCAAGTTTTATACTCTTTATGCTACCTTCAAAACAAGTAAAGAACTTTGTGTAAAGTAAAGGAAGTAAAGCTTGTAAATAAGACTTGGGTGTCTAAATAGTCAAAGGAGTGTGACCAAAGCATGCCTAAAGGATCTTTGCTAAACCATCTAGTTTAATCCTAGCTTGCTAAGCATTATCCTTGAAAGTGTTAGCTTGCATTGTTAATGGTGGCTTGCCTTGGTTGGTGCAGTGGTTGAAGTTTTCTTCTTCTTCTTCTTCTTCTTCTTCTTCTTCTTCTTCTTGGTAGAACTCCTCCTCCTCGAAAGATTAGTCGGCACTATCGTCTATAAATACATACAGAGTACAAAATCACCAAACAATACTTAACTAGTCTAATTAGCATTCTAAGACACACATTTGATGATCTATTATCATCTCAAGCATCACAAGTTTAAATCAATAGTTTCACTCTTGTTATTTTAGAAAAGTAATTTCTACTCATTGAAAAATTAACTAAGATTTAATATTCACCACTTAAAATATGGGATCATGTGGACACATGTCCTCACCACATATTCTAGCATGTGGGAATGTGATTTAAGTGTTGGATCATAATTACTTTGGTTTAAGTTCATTATTAAATGATTTAAAGTGACTAGAAATGGCTATATAGCATTATTTTGGTACTAGTCCAAAGTCACTGCACGTAAACCTTAATATTATTACATATTCAGATAGGTATGATAAAATGTGAATTTTGAGAGTTGGAATCAACTCAAAATCTATCTTAGTTGGTTTTATAAAAATGTTGCAAGGTGCAAATGCTTCTGTTTTATTATTTTTACTAGGAGAGATCTATAACTCTAATTGAATTAAATCCAACGGGCTTGGATAGATAATTTCAATACCTTTCAGGAAAAAATGGTTTCATGCAATTTGGATTTGTCAAACTCCTAGAATTGATTTTTAAACTAGTGGACATGAACTAGATTAACTCTAAATGGAAAAATCTAAATTTGAATCTTTAACACGCGCGGGAACTAACTGGGCCGGCCAGCTACGCACAGTGAGCGCAACGGGCTGCCTGACATGCGGGCTCCACCGATCAGCGGCACCGAAACACTGGAACGGTATCTAGCATGCTAGGCCACACGATCTAAAGACGATCCAACAGTGGAGAGTCATCGTCGACGACGGATTACTCCGGCGAGAGTCTGACCTAGACGCGGCGGTGGTGGTCGATAGGGGGTGTACCAGGGCTCCAACAAGGTCGGTGAGGCGGGCAAATGGGCTGGTAGACGACGGCGAGGTGAGGCGCGGTTGTGGCGGAGCTTGGGGTGCCCTAAATCGCAGACGCCCTTCTCCTCCTGCTGCGGCGGCTTCGGCTCCAATTCCAGCGAGACAGAGCTCGAGCGGCATCGGCTAGAGGTGGGTAAGGTTTAGAGAGAGGTGGGGAATGAGTGAGTGTGGAGAAAAGAGGTTGGGGTGGCCGCTTTATATAGGGTCGACGAGAGGGCAGAGCGAGCTCTGATGAGGTCATTGGTGACGACGGTGCGAGGCTCTCTCGGCACGAGCGAGGGCGGCGATGGATTCTCTGTCCCCCGGCGGTCCTCTGGGGCTTAAAGGCGCGGCAATGCGAGGTGTATGCTGGTCGGGAGCGTGCGGTGCACTGAGCGAGGGTGGCGGTGTTCGACGCGGTTCCTCCGGGCTGCTGGTCGCGAGGCGGCGAACGAGGATGTCTGGGCGATTGCTGGGCCTGCTGCGGGTGCTACCACACAATGCTAGGGCTTGGCGAGGCCGGTGCTGCTCTGGCGGGCACGGCGCTCTGGGGTGATCGGCATGGCGGACATAGGCATGGGCGCGAGCAAATGCGGTTGGTCCTCCGCTCGATTTTGGTCGGGGGCTGGTCGAGGCGATGCGGTGTGATGGTGCTTCTCTGCCAGCGAGCAAAGGAGAGCACGGGACGGGCTGGTGCGAGCTGTCCATGGTCGACCTGGCGCATGGCGTCGGGCGGCTTGGTACTGGAGCAGATAGGGGAGAGCGAGAGAGAGCTAGGGCCGGGGTTTTAGCTGGGGGGACAAGGGGACCAAGTTAGGCCCAAATGGTGACCAAATCCACTGCTCACTATAGTGTTTTGGAAATTGCAAGATTTGTGTCTGCCACCTGTTTGATGAAATGGCCGCAAGAGACCAAAGTTTGAATTTTGGTTTCAAAATTTTTGAGTGATCTCCACTAGTACTAGGTAGTCTGTGGTTGCAAGGGTTTTGAAAGTGGAGCTCAAATTGATGGTTTTTGAAGAAGGGGTGATCTAGGCATATGCATTGAATTCAATTTTCACATGCCATTTAAATAAGTATTTGAAGGTTTTTAGCAGATCAAAAAGTGGGCCTTCGTACCTCATTATGTGTACTAGCAAGGGGTGTAAAAATCCAGAATTATTTCTGTTGAGAAATGAGTGCTAGGAACACTCAAAGTAGTGTAGTGGATTAAAATGACCAAAATGACCATTCCTTATGTCTAAATGTTTTTGATTTGATTTTCTTTGGGTTTTGCTTGGGAAAGAGTTAGATGATGTTTAATTTACCAATAAAACATTTTACAACCAAAGAATCATAGAACCATGGAAATTCAAATCAATTTCTAAATTAAATGCACACACACATGAATGCTTTCATTTTTAATTTGGAAAAGTTTTTGTTAACCCTAAATTTGATGATTTGGATCTTGATAAGCTTGGATTAATGTTTTGGGATGTTACAAACCTTCCCCCTTAAACAAAATCTTGTCCCGAGATTTACAAAGAAAACTAGGAACTAAAGAGATCTGGGAACTCTGTCCTAATGTAATCTTCGCGCTCCCAAGTGGCTTCCTCCTCGGTATGGTTGCTCCACTGAATCTTGAGAAACTTGATGCTCCTAGTCCTGGTGGTTCTGTGGGCTTCCTCTAAGATACGGATGGGCACTTCCCGATAGGTCAGGTCATTGTTGATTTCTACAGCTCTGTGATCGATGTTCTTGAAAACTTCAGTCTTCTGAGGCACTTCTAAGCATTTGCGAAGTAACGAGATATGGAACACATTGTGGATGGCTGACATCTCTTCAGACAGTTCCAGTTGATACGATACTTCTCCTCGACGGTTCAGAATCTTGAAGGGCTCGATATATCTAGGGGCTAACTTTCCTTTCATACTAAAGCATTGAGTTCCTTTCAATGGCGAAACTTTGAGATACACAAAATCTCTGACATTGAAAGTCAGGTCTCTCCTTCTTTTGTCAGCATAACTCTTCTGTCTAGATTGGGCGGTCTTGAGGTGCTCACGGACTTTGTGAACCTTCTCTTCTGCTTCTTTGAGAATGTCGGGTCCAAAGATCCGACTCTCTCCTACTTGCGACCAATTCAAAGGGGGTACGACACTTTCTTCCATATAGGAATTCAAAGGGTGCCATCTGCAAACTAGCCTGATAACTGTTGTTATATGAGAATTCTGCGAAAGGCAGGTAGTCTTCCCATTTTGATCCGTATTCCAACACACAAGCTCTAAGCATATCCTCTAAAGATCTGGTTGACTCTCTCAGTCTGTCCATCGGTTTGCGGGTGATACGCGGTACTGAAGTTCAACTTGGTTCCTAATCCTTCCTGAACTTTCTGCCAAAATCTCAAGGTAAACTGAGTTCCTCGATCTGATACTATGGTCTTGGGGGTTCCATGTAGACTAACAATCCTAGCGATATACAGTTCTGCTAGCTTTGCACTCTGGTAGGTAGTCTTGACAGGTATAAAGTGGGCTACCTTGGACAGTCTATCAAGTATGACCTCGATTGAGTCATTTCCCCTACTAGAAGTAGGTAAACCAGTAATAAAGTCCATTCCGACGGAATCCCATATCCATTCTGGAATTTGCAATGGTTGCAACAGTCCTGCAGGTCTCTGATGATCTGCTTTGACTCTTTGAAAAATGTCACATTTGGCGATGTAGCTTCCGATTTCTCTCTTCATCTTGTGCCACCAAAATTGCTCTTTCAAATCTTGATACATCTTCGTTCCTCCGGGGTGGATAGAATAAAGAGTATCATGAGCTTCCTTCATGATAACTTGCTTCAGCTCGGAATCTGCTGGCACACAGATACGTCCTTTGTACCACAGTACTCCTTCTTCGTCTTCCATGAATCCTGGTACCTTTCCTATACCAATATGACGTTTGATTTCGTCGATACTTTCATTCCCCTTCTAGGCTTCCTTGATTTGGCTAATCAAAGTGGGTTGAAGTTCAATGCTAGCTAAGAATCCTTTGCTAACTAATTCAGTCCTGAATTGCTCCAACTCTTCATACAAACTTGGTTGCTTCTCCTTGATCATGGTATTTAGCCTACACGGCAATCTGCTAAGAGCATCCGCTACCACATTGGCTTTGTCGGGGTGATAGTGAATGTCAAGGTCATAATCCTTGATTAACTCTATCCATCTCCTTTGCCTCATATTCAGCTCTTTCCGAATGAAAATATATTTCAAGCTCTTATGATCTGAGTAAATCTCACAGTGATCACCCATCAAATAATGACGCCATGTCTTCAACGCTAGAACCACAGCTGCTAGCTCAAGATCATGGGTTGGATAGTTCTTCTCATGCTGCTTCAGCTGTCGAGACAGATACGCGATGGCTTTGCCTTCTTGCATTAATACACATCCTAGACCAATCTTGGATGCATCACAATACACATCAAATGGCTTCTTGATGTCTGGCATGACCAATATTGGGGCTGATATCAATCTCTTCTTTAGCTCCTGAAAACTGGCTTCACACTTGTCTGTCCATTCAAACTTCTTGTCCTTCTTTAACAATTGGGTCATGGGTCTGGCGATGCTTGAGAATCCTTCTACGAACTTGCGGTAGTATCCCGCTAATCCGAGAAATGCACGGATTTGGGTTTGAGTGGTTGGGGCTTCCCATTCTTCGACATCTTTGATCTTGGCGGGATCAACAGAAACTCCTCTGGCAGACACAATATGTCCTAGGAATCGTACTTCTTTCAGCCAGAACTCACACTTGCTGAACTTGGCATATAACTGATGCTCTCTTAGGGTTTCTAGAATGCTTCTCAGATGTTGCTCATGATCTTCTTCTGACTTGGAGTAGATAAGGATGTCGTCGATAAACACAACTACAAACTTATCTAGGAAATTCATAAAGACATTATTCATGAGATTCATGAAATAAGCAGGGGCATTGTTTAATCCAAAAGACATAACTGTATACTCGTATAAACCATAGAGAGTAGTAAAGGCGGTCTTCGGGATATGCGTTGCACGAATCTTAAGTTGGTGATAACCAGTTCTAAGATCAATCTTTGAGAATACCTGGGCTCTAGTCAACTGATCAAATAGATCCTCTATCTTTGGCAAAGGGTACTTGTTCTTGATGGTGACATCATTCAACTTTCTATAATCTGTGCACAGACGGTTGCCTCCATCTTTCTTGTCGATGAATAACACTGGTGATCTCCATGGCGATGTGCTTGGTTGAATCAAGCCTTTCTCTAACATGGCATCCAACTGCTTCTTTAGTTCCACTAACTCTGAGGGGTTCATGCTATAGGGTCTCTGGGATATAGGTGTGGTTCCGGGGATTAGTTCGATAATGAACTCAATATCCCTATCCGGGGCATACCTGGCAATTCACCTGGGAATATGTCGGGGTATTCACAGACTACTCTGACTTGGTCTATGGTGGGTAGGGCTACACTCTTGTTGCACTTGAATGGACGGGGTAAGGTTTCAGAGATATGCTCTACTGTTACTCCAGAACTACTGGTCATGGTGATGGCTTTCTTAGCACAGTCTATCAGTCCTTTATGCCTTGACATCCATTCCATACCTAGTACTACTTCCAATCCTTTGGTTCCAAGTACAATTAGGTTGGCATAAAAATCTATCCCATGTATCCTGATAGGCACAGCTTTGCAAAATTTTCTAGCTTTGAATGTTGAACCGGGGATTTGAACTATCATGACATGCTTCAAGTTGGTTGGGTGAATCTTACTAGTGCATGCAAATTCTTTGGTGACAAATGAATGCGATGCTCCTGAATCAAACAATACTCTTGCTAAAACTGAGTTGACAGAAAACATACCCAGCACTACATTTGGCGCTTCCTAGGCTTCTTCTGCGTTCATGTGGAAGAGACGGCCGTTGCAGTTGTGAGGGTTCCCTGGGGAAAATCTTCTTCCTGGTTGAACACGACGCTGCTGCTGAGCTAGGGCATTCACATTGGCATTGGCTGCAGTCTTCTTGGGACACTCATTAGAGTAGTGACCCTTTACTCCACACTCGAAACAAGTGATCTGGGACTTGTCCTTGACTGCGACAGGTACAACATTGCTGCCAGTTCTAGGTGCAGTGTTGTTGTTGTTGTTGTTCTTGGGAGGTGCACGGTTGAAATTGTTGGCATTGCCGGAGTTGTGATTGTTTCCTCCGGACTTCCCATTGCCCCCGCTACGGTTGGGGTAGCTTGGGCGAGACATTGGGGGTCGGTTGTTCCTTGGTGCATATCCCGATGAAGGGTTGGGATGGTACTTCTGGCAACTGTTGGATCCAGACTGCTGCATCATACGGTGCTTGCGGTTGTCGTTTGCCTGGTTAATCTTCCCTTCCATCTGAATGGCAGAGTCGACTAGTTCTTCGAGATCCTTGAAACGGATGTTGATGAGGACAGTCTGCATCTCATCATGCAGTCCGTTCAGGAATCTCTCCTTCTTCTTGGCTTTCGTGTTGATCTCATCCGGTGCATATCTGGCAAGTGACAGGAATTTGTCACGGTACTCCACCATAGTCATTCTTCCTTGCTTCAATTCGCGGAATTCATCTCTCATCCTGTTGACTAGACCTTGCGACACGTGGGTGCGGCCGAACTTGACTTTGAATGCTTCCCATGTCATAACTTGACCATGGTTCATATTGCGGATATTGTTCCACCAAGCTCTTGCATCTCCTGCCAGATAGTGGGTGGCGAAGAGAACTTTCTCATTTTCATCAACTCTTGCAACTTCTAAGTTGTTTTCCATGGTCTGTAACCAGTAATCAGCATCTAGTAGGTTTTTTGACATGCTAAAGATTGGGGGATTGGTATTCTGAAAATTATTCAGCTTGGATCCTTGACGATCCTGATTTCCATGCCCTTGGTTGTTGAGAACCATCTGGGCGATCTGCTGCAGTGTTGCTAAGTTGGCTTGGCGTTCTGCCCTTCTTGCTTCACGGTCTGCGATGAGATTCTACAAGATCTGCAGCATTGGGTCTTGCGACGAGCTGCTCCCTCCTTGGTTTCCACGAGTCATCTGAAGATTGAGATGGATATAGGGGTAAGAGGGAATTTCTAAGGTTCATGGTTTTGGGTTTTCAAAGCTAAAACTTTGAGTTAGACTCAGGTTTTTCAACTAACTTCATTTCATTCATGCAAGCAACACACGATACAAACACACACCACAACAATCAAAAGGGAAAACATATGGTTTGAAGAACCATTCTGCAGGCTACGATACAGTGAGACCGATACATCTCGTGCTACGACAGTGCTCTAGTGCATCTACTCATCGTCGATGAAGTCGGAGTCCTCATCATCAGTGTAGAAGTCCACGGCATCCTCCTCCAGAAAGTCATCATCGTTGCTGAGGTAAGAATCCATGTCTCCCTGGATGTCTTCACCCTCTTCTTCTTCCTTTGCTGCAAGCTGAGCTTCCTGCTCCTTGACGGTCTTCTCGAGGCTGGCCACCTTCTTGCAAAGACGGGCTATAGTGCGATCCTTCTTTGCACACTGGCGGCAAAGAGACTGGCGATCTTGAACGAGCAGTGTGAAAGTCTGGGCCTTCTGGTCGGCAATGGCACGGTTCTGGTTGGCTAACTCTCTGGCATTGTCCAGTTCCTGCTGTCTGTCGTGAAGCAAGAAGTCAAGATTCTCCACTTGACGCCTCAACTCTGGGTGACTTGGCATCTCCATCGGCATTCCCATGAAGTCACGTCTTGCATAGTGGGCAAAACGGGTTCCTTGGATCTTGTTGACGCTGAGGGAACATAGACGTGCGAGAGCTTCATGCATTGCCCTGGCTAATCCATCTAGCCAGTTGTTCTCTCTCACGGAGAACTGAATTCTCCCGGAAGTTGGTGCCTCGATGCTTCCTCTAAGATCTGCGGTGACTAGCCACTGTAGGTCTCCTCCTAGGGGTCCTGGAAGTTGAGCTCCAAGAAACTCCGGATGTGGGCGTCCCAGTAACTCTGATAGTGAATCCAGATCCCTCTCGAAGATCAACTGACATCCGTTTCCCAACTGGTAGAACTTGCTGAACTGAGACTCCATCTACAAGAATTTAGGATGAGGAAGTTAGTGATGTGATCAAGTGTGTCAAATTTTAAGTAGTAATGTAAGAATTTTGAGGAACATGAATTTTTGGGAAAGAATGAATCCACAAGGATAAGAGAGGAGATAGTTTTTCATAAATACTCACTTTGGTTTTGAAACTAAGTTTTTGTTTGGACGTCCATTCTAACTAGGGTCTCCTATGGTCAGGATGACTCTGATACCAACTTGTCAACACCCGGATTTTTAATCCCAGATGCCCGTTATGCCATACCTTGCAATCCCACGATTACCATTTTTGCGAGACATAACGGATTGGATATCATAGTACATCATCCATTACAAACCATACATAAGGTCTTACACAAATAAGGATCTCATGATCCAGTCTTGATACAACAAACAGCGGAATTAAAAGATAAGCACAGTGGTGGGGTCCATCTTCAGGGGCACAGGCAATGCTGACGAAGGCAGATAGTCCTAGTTATCATAGCTGTCCTGCTAGCCATCATCTTGATAGTCTCCTTCATAGTCTGGCCATGAGAATAGCCAGGGACAAAAGCCATGAGTACTCTTTAAGTACTCACAAACTACCTCTAACAAGTAATATAATTCTAGGTTAAGGTGCTAAATCTAAGTTTAATTATAAAGTGAAGTTTGAAACCTAAGTTGAGTTCTGAAGCAAAGAAAGATAAAATAAAGGTCTAGAATCACTTAAGTTGGGAAGCTATTGTCATAAACACAACCCTGTTGTGGTCAAGTCAAGATTCATCATTCATTTCATAAGTTAATTGGAAAACATCTGACAACGAAACAGTATGGCCATTCCAACTGTCCATAACCGCGGACGCGGCTATTCGAATAGTTTGACACTCTGCTGAGGTGGTACACTTTCACCACAAGATTCGATACATCTGTCAGGGATAACCCTGAATCATCATACTTAGTATGCAGATAATCAAACATAACTTTCCCTTTACACACCCTAGTATAAGCACCTCTCCTATGAGCATGGCCTCCCAACCATGACCATCAGTCATCTTGGGCACTGCATAGGTGGACATCATGAGAGGTAGCCTCAGCTCAAACCTCTCCCGCGAGGGAACTAATACTAATGCATATAAATTTCCAGCTAAGCCTTACCCAATTCAGGTAATGTGGTTGTACGGTAAATTTGGAATGGTATCGCATCCGAATCCAACCATTAGTTTTATAAAAGGGTTAAGGCTCATGCCTCATCATTTTCATCATCATAAACCATTTGTATTTCTCACCCATGTCAAAACATCTCAATAGAATGACTCATCATTCCAAGGTTTTCATAATTCATTTTCACCAAGTGTTCCCATCTAAAGTGACTCAAGTTTTTGATCTACTCTAAACTACTAAGTTAAGAGTGTTCACTAAGGTGGAAAAGATGGGTTCAATCTCATGCCATAGAATGACATCTAAAGGATTCTAAATAGGTCAAGTTTTATACTCTTTATGATACCTTCAAAACAAGTAAAGAACTTTGTGTAAAGTAAAGGAAGTAAAGCTTGTAAATAATACTTAGGTGTCTAAATAGTCAAAGGAGTGTGACCAAAGCATGCCTAAAGCATCTTTGCTAAACCATCTAGTTTAATCCTAGCTTGCTAAGCATTATCCTTGCAAGTGTTAGCTTGCATTGTTAATGGTGGCTTGCCTTGGTTGGTGCAGTGGTTGAAGTTTTCTTCTTCTTCTTGGTAGAACTCCTCCTCCTCGAAAGCTTGGTCGGTACTATCATCTATAAATACATACAGAGTACACAATCACCAAACAATACTTAACTAGTCTAATTAGCATTCTAAGACACACATTTGATGATCTATTATCATCTCAAGCATCACAAGTTTAAATCAATAGTTTCACTCTTGTTATTTTAGAAAAGTAATTTCTACTCATTGAAAAATTAACTAAGATTTAATATTCACCACTTAAAATATGGGATCATGTGGACACATGTCCTCACCACATATTCTAGCATGTGGGAATGTGATTTAACTGTTGGATCATAATTACTTTGGTTTAAGTTCATTATTTAATGATTTAAAGTGACTAGAAATGCCTACATAGCATTATTTTGGTACTAGTCTGAAGTCACTGCATGTAAACCTTAATATTATTACATATTCAGATAGGTATGATAAAATGTGAATTTTGAGAGTTGGAATCAACTCAAAATCTATCTTAGTTGATTTTATAAAAATGTTGCAAGGTGCAAATGCTTCAGTTTTATTATTTTGACTAGGAGAGATCAATTACTCTAATTGAATTAAATCCAACGGGCTTGGATAGATAATTTCAATACCTTTCAGCCAAAATTGGTTTCATGCAATTTGGATTTGTCAAACTCCCAGAATTGAATTTTAAACTAGTGGACATGAATTAGATTAACTCTAAATGGAAAAAATCTAAATTTGAATCTTTAACACGCGCGGGAACTAACTGGGCCGGCCCAGCTACGCACAGTGAGTGCAGCGGGCTGCCTGACATGCGGGATCCACCGATCAGTGGCACCGGAACACCGAAACGGAATCTAGCATCCTAGGCCACACGATCTAAAGACGATCCAACGGTGGATAGTCATCGTCGACGACGGATTACTCCGGCGAGAGTCTGACCTAGACGGGGCGGTGGGGGTCGATAGGGGGTGTACCAGGGCTCCAGCAAGGTCGGTGAGGTGGGCAAATGGGCTGGTAGACGACGGCGAGGTGAGGCGCGGTTGCGGCGGAGCTTGGGGTGCCCTAAATCGTAGACGCCCTTCTCCTCCTGCTGCGGCGGCTTCGGCTCCATTTCCGGTGAGACAGAGCTCGAGCGACATCGTCTAGAGGTGGGTAAGGTTCAGAGAGAGGTGGGGAGTGAGTGAGTGTGGAGAAAAGAGGCTGGGGTGGCCGCTTTATATAGGGTCGACCAGAGGGCAGAGCGAGCTCCGGTGACGTCATCGGTGACTACGGTGCGGGGCTCTCTCGGCATGGGCGAGGGCAGCGATGGATTCTCTGTCCCCCAGCGGTCCTCTGGGGCTTAAAGGCACGGCAAGGCAAGGTCTATGCTGGTCGGGAGCATGCGGTGCACTGAGCGAGGGCGGCGGTGTTCGACACGGTTCCTCCAGGCTGCTGGTCGCGAGGCGGCGAACGAGGATGTCTGGGCGGTTGCTGGGCCTGCTGCGGGTGCTGCCACGCAAGGCTAGGGCTTGGCGAGGCCGGTGCTGCTCTAGCGGGCGCGGCGCTCCGGGGTGATCGACATGGCGGACAGAGGCATGGGCGCGAGCAAATGGGGCTGGTCCTTCGCTTGATTTTGGTCGGGGGCTGGTCGAGGCGGTGCGGTGTGATGGCGCTTGTCTGCCAGCGAGCGAAGGAGAGCACGGGACGGGCTGGTGCGAGTTGTCCATGGTCACTGGCGCATGGCGTTAGGCGGCTTGGTACTGGAGTAGATAGGGGAGAGGGAGAGAGAGCTAGGGCCGGGGTTTTAACTGGGGGGACATGGGGACCAAGTTAGGCCCAAATGGTGACCAAATCCACTGCTCACTATAGTGTTTTGGAAATTGCAAGATTTTTGTCTGCCACCTGTTTGATGAAATGGCCGCAAGAGACCAAAGTTTGAATTTTGGTTTCAAAATTTTCGAGTGATCTCCACTAGTACTAGGTAGTCTCTGGTTGCAAGGGTTTTGAAAGTGGAGCTCAAATTGATGGTTTTTGAAAAAGGGGTGATCTAGGCATATGCATTGAATTCAATTTTCACATGCCATTTAAAATAATTATTTGAAGGTTTTTAGCAGATCAAAAAGTGGGCCTTCGTACCTCATTATGTGTACTAGCAAGGGGTGTAAAAATCCAGAATTCTTTCTGTTGAGAAATGAGTGCTAGGAACACTCAAAGTAGTGTAGTGGATTAAAATGATAAAAATGACCATTCCTTATGTTTAAATGTTTTTGATTTGATTTTCTTTGGGTTTTGCTTGGGAAAGAGTTAGATGATGTTTAATTTACCAATAAAACATTTTACAACCAAATAATCATAGAACCATGGCAATTCAAATCAATTTCTAAATTAAATGCACCCCAACATGAATGCTTTCATTTTTAATTTGGAAAAGTTTTTGTTAACCCTAAATTTGATGATTTGGATCTTGATAAGCTTGGATTAATGTTTTGGGATGTTAGAATCATCAAATCCTCCAAGCTCCATCTCCTGCATCAAGATGGAGTTTTGTCACCCGTGGAGGATGAGTCGCGAGTGCCAAGTGGCGAGGTAATTCCTTGTCCTCCTGCTGGTTTCCGGGTGATGTTCCTTGTGTTCATTATCCGTGGTATTTCTCTGCCTCTGCATCCTTTCTTCAGGGGCCTCCTTTGCTTCTATGGGCTGTAGCTGCACCAGCTGTCTCCAAATTCTATTCTCCACATCGCCTGCTATATTACTCTTTGCGAATGCTGGCTCGGAGTCGAGCCACACTTTGGCCTCTTTAAGAGGATTTTCAAACTGAAGCGCCAGTCAGCATCTGGTTCTGTAGTCTACGATGTATGAGGCTGCGGAATCCATGTCGACTCCTCCGCCACATATTTTTATATCAAACTCATGGCATCTGTCCAAGGGTGGAGAGACAAGTGGTTCTACATCCGTGATCAGAAGGCCAACGGAGAGCACTATGGACTCGTGCCCTTTGATCCCGCGACGCCGTGCAAGAGGAGGCGTTCCTGGAAGAACGTAGTGATGCCTAGCGAGTCCGAGGAGACGGAAGTGTTGTACAAGCGCGTTTGCGACCTCGAGAATCACATGGGTAAAGAAGAGGGAGGCACTGCCCGCATTCGCACATGGTTGCGCCATCGCATCCAGCCTCTGCAGGCTAGAGTCCACCCCATGTTTCAATGGGCTGGTGCGGACGATGCCACTCGCGTATCTGCCAATGGCATTTCCGCGGGTGAAGTAGATAAGAGGTTGCGACTAGTGACAAAGTACACCACCAAGGATGTTCTCCCAGGCAAACCAGTCGTGCCTCCCTTCGATGCCTCTAACCCTCCTCCTGAGGTAGAATTGCACTACAAATTAGCTTTCTTTGTCGATTGCCATTAATTTCTTGATGTATAATGAATTGTTTTCTAAATGCAGGATTGGAAGGTGTCTCCCAGTTTGCCCCTCTTCTTGAGGGGGTTATTCCTCGTGAAGTGGATGAAGAGGACGAGTCGAAATCGACCGTCCCACTTGAAGAGGAGGAGGGAGCCCCCGAGTCTAGTGATCCGGACACTCGCAAGCGTTCTCGCAGCGAGGATTCGGATGCTTCGTCTCCTTCAACTCCAGAAGGCCCATCTATTGGTGCAGAGGAGCCTATTCCTGCCATTCCTGTGCGCTCTATGGCTCCTCCTGCCAGAAGAAGCTTTGACTGCCAAAGGAATCGTCGGAGTCGGAGGAGTAGTCTTTCGATCTTGATAGGTTTGACTAGTAAGTTCTGTATTCGCGACCTCGTTTTGGCTTCTTCTTTGAGTTGCCATCTGTCCTGAAGCTTTTGCTTGATTTGTGTTTCAGTCAGGCGGCGACGTCGTCTTCTGACGACGTCTGATTTTTGAAGGAGTCCGGAGTCGCGGACTCCAAGTCCAAGAAGGTGGCTTAACGGTATCCTTCTCCTCCATTGGCGGCCCACTCCAGGCATAATTCATTGAGTTCCCCGCATGCTGGAGAGCATCAAATGGTTATACGGATGACTATGCAACAGCCTTCTTCGGAGTCTGTGGAGGATCATGTAGGTATCTTGTAGTTGGAAGTTGCATTTATTCTTTGCGTGCTTTACTTGAACTTTAAATGTCTCTGATGCAGCTCATCATGAATGAAGCCACCCGCCTCGCAGAGCAGGCCCTTAATATGGGTCGACAGCATGCGCGACTAGATAATCGCCATCGCATTGTCGAAAGTAAGTCTTGACTTCGTCTTTGTTTTTTGCGAATAGTATTGATTCGATTTGGTAACACTCCCTTTATGTTGCAGATGAGCACAATGAATTACTTTGCCATGCTGCTGCACTGGAGAAGACGCTGGCCATGGTGACGAAGGATCGCGACGAGGCTATCGCAGCTTTGAAGGAGTCGCGGAAGCGAGAGGAGGATCTCCGTGTCTCCACTGCTGAGAGGGAGAAGTTGTTCGAGGAGCAGCTTCTCTCGATTGTGTAACATCCCAAATCTTTAATCAAGGTTATCAAGATCCAAATCACCCAATTTAGGGTTAACAAAAACTTTTTATCATTAAAATAAATAAGGATGCATATGTGTGTTTGCATTAATATGGAATGGTTTGGAAATGCCATGTTTGATTGTTCTAATGGTTGTAAAATGATTCAAAGATGAATTCCACATCATCTAGATCATTCCCAAGCAAAATCCAAAGAAAAAGAAACCAAATGGAATTAATAAATGCAAATGGTCATTTGTGCCATTTTAATCCACTAGGCCACTTTAGGTGTTCCTAGGACTCTTTTTCAAAGACAAACAATTATGAATCTTTGCACCCCTTGCTAGTACAATTAAAGATCTACCAAGGCCCACTTTGAAATCTTACAAAAACATTTGAACACTAAATTTAAATGGCAATTGAATATGGAACCAAGTGTATGTGCATAGATCCCACCTTTTCAAAAACCACTCAAATGAATTCTCCTTGACCTCTACAAGAAAACTTAGAATCTAAAGCTTAAGTGGAGAACCCTCAAAAAATTTGTATTCAAAATTGAAAAAAATTCTTCATGCGGCCATTCTGTCGAACACATGGCAGGCACAGATCAACACTAGAGTAGCTTCACTATTTCTACAGTGATCATCGACCAATTTGGTCTCCACATTAACCCCCTGTCCCCCTAGCATCTTCCCTAGCCTAGACCAGCACCCCCTTTCGCCGTGAAATACAGTGTCGCGCCGCCCGTTCTTGGTCGCCGCCGGCCAAGCATGGACAACGCGCCAGAGACACCGCCGCGCCAAACCAGCACATCCCCTAGCTCCGCCGCACCCTACCGCGATCCCCTGTCCACCCCACGGACACAACCGAGCACTGGACCACTGAGGCACGCTCGTGCCCACCGCCTCTGCACCGTGCACATGTCACGCCAGAGTGCCGTCCCCGATAGGCCAGCACAAGCCGCGCCTCGACCCCCGCTTGCGCGTGCAGCATCGCCATAACCCCAGCACACCCCAGGACACGCCCTTTTCCCACCGCACGACCAACAGCCGCCGTGAACCGCGTCGAGCACCGCCTCTGCTGCGAAGAGCATCGCCCTTTCCCGACCAAACGCCACTGCCCCTAGCGTCGCCATTACGTCGTAGCTAACCGCTAGGAGGCAACGCACCATCCACCTACCCCGCCCATGCCTCTAGCGGCCTGTACCAACGTCACCGACGAGCTCGCCGTCGTGCCACACGGTCCCCTCGTCGACCTATATAAGGAGCACTCCCCAGCACCATTTATCCACACTACCTCACTTCCCACCTCCCACTGAGTCCCTCACACCATCCCCGGATCCACTCGTGTCACCGTTCGCCTGAATTTCCACCAGAGCCGCCGCAGTAGAGAAGGGGCCCGTCGATTTCGTCCACCCCAGGAGCCACCACGACCACGCCTGAGTCCGCCGTTGTCCGCATGTTCGATCGCCCCTGTCGCCACATTAGCTGGAGCCCTGGTTAGCCCCCAATCAACCCCCACCGAGCCGCTAGGGTTCATTCTCGCCGGCGACCTGTTCGTCGTCGATGATGAACCACCACCGTTGATCTCTGTTCTAATCGCACGACCCATATTGCCCCGTACCGCTTCTCGTTAGAGTCAGTCACTGACATGCGGGACCCCCCTGTCAGTTACCCTCTGCGCCGCGGAGTGTCACTGGGCCGTCCCATCTAGTTTCTTGCCTTAGCCCGCAGATTCAAATAAAGATTTTTCTAATTAAGTTTAATCTCAATTTTGTCCACTAGTTTAAAAATCAATTCAGAAAGTGCTACTTAACCAAAATGCATGATTCCAATTTTGTTGGAAAGATAATTAAAATCTCTATCCAAGCCCGTTGCATTTAAATCAATTGGAGTTAGAGATCTCACCTAGCAAAAATAACAAGACATAGACTTTTCCATGTACAAACATTTTTAAAAAATCAACCATAATAGCTTTTGAGTTGATTCCAACTCTCAAAAATCACATTTGACCATACCTATCTGAATATGTAATAATATTTAGGTTTGCATGCAGTGACTTTGGACTAGTACCAAAATAATGCTATATAGGCATTTCTAGTCACTTTTAGTCATTTAAATAATAAACATAAACTTTATAAAATATGATCAAACATTTAAATCACATTCCCAAGTATTATAATATGTGGTGATGACATGTGTCTACATGATCCCATATTTTAATTGGATAATATTAAATATTAGTTAATTTCAATGTGTAGAAATTACTTTTCTCAAATAAAATAGATGAAACTAGTTCATTAAATCTTGTGATGAATGTGATGATACTAGATCATCAAGTGTGTGCCTTAGTGTGCTAAATAGACTAGTTAAGTATTGTTTGGTGATTGTGTATCCCGTATGTATTTATAGATGATAGTACCGACCAAGCCTACGAGGAGGTGGAGTTCTACCCCGAAGAGGACGACGAGAATTTCAACCACTGCACCAACCAAGGCAAGCCTAGCACTTCAAGTGAACTGGGCAAGCTATTGTTAGCAAGCTAGAACTAAGAAAGTTAACACTTGTCACCTTGTTAACTTAAGCAAATGCCTTAAGCATGCTTTGGTTATACCTTTTTTAATTTATACCCCTCCCAAGTTTATTTACAAGCTTTACTTTCTTTTACTTTATCAAAGTTCTTTACTTTGTTTATAGATAGCATAAAGAGTATAAAACTTGGCCTATATAGTTAGACTTAGATGTCATTCTATGGCATGAAATTGATATTAGCATCCTAATACATTGCGAATGTATCTATAATTTTTGATGTTCCATGCTTGGTTTTATCTACTTTCACTTTGTTCTTTGTGAATTTATTTGCATACAAGATTCCTATGCATAGGAAGTGGGTTAGACTTAAATGTGTTTTGAATTTGCTTCTTGATGCTCTCTTTTTCTTCAATTCATATTTCTTATGTGAGCATCTTCTCAAACTATCATGCCTAACTTAAAGGCGTTAAAGAAAAGTACTTATTGGGAGATAACCGAAAAGTTTTAGATGAGTCTTGGACGTTATTACCTCTGTAATAACCGCTCCTTATCATTTTTATTTGCTTTTTGTGCCAAGAGTAACCTCTAATGAGAGAGAAGTAATGATTGAGAAAGTTGCTGTCCCGCAACAGATTTCTGTGCTTCACCGTAAAAATTCGTGTAAAATCTCTGTACGTCATTTTAAGGCGTGAATTTTTGTGCTTCTGCCCCAGGTTGTTAGCTAACTTTCTTTAGTTCAACACTTTTTATTTGAGCAACATAAGGTCTTCGAAAAAATTCGTCTTTACTTGCTGGTCTGTTTTGACAGATTTCTGCCATTATTTGCATTTGCTTCTTGTTGGTTCCTTTTTGAGTTCTTTTGGGGAATTGAGCTTTTTGAGGGAAGTGCTACAGTATCTAGTGTTTTAATGGAAGTTTTATTGGTGTTAGAACTGAACCTAAAGATCTATTATCTTGAGTGCACTAATGTTGCTAATAAAGATTGTTTGAAGTTTTGTATGAAGGAAAATTTTCAGGTGTATGGAACGAATGAGTAATGAGATGAAGAATGGACTAAAGCTCAAGCTTGAGGATGCCACACGTGTCACCCCAAGAAATATCCAAAAAGTACAAGCGTCAAAGCTTGGGGATGCCCAAGGCATCCCCCTCTTCATCAATAAAAATCCCAGGTTTCTTCCAAACACTTCATTTTTATTGTTTCATGCACAGTTGTGTTGTTCTTGGAGCATCTTCTTTTTTGTTTTCGTTTTGGTTTTTCGTTTGCTTTGTTTGATTATTTTTCTGAATAAATTGGTTGGACCCCCTCTTTCATGCATTGGTTTTCAAATAGTTTGGTTTGGATTAGAAAAGAGTAGGAAAGTTTATGCTTAAGTGGTAAAGAGAGCTTGTTTTTGACTGTGGCCTATGCTTTGTCATGCCATGCTTGATTTTTTTGGCTTTATGCTTAGTATTATTTGCTGTAGCATGACTTGGTATAAACAATTGAGATTGCTTAATGTGCATTGGAAGAATCATGCGTTGTTTTAGCATATTAAAGCATAATATTGTGGTATTCTCATTTGATGCTTTATTTGGGTTGACTTGGCACATGCTCACACCATGTTATGACTATCCCAAGTCACCATAGCCTTTATGATCCTTTAGTTTTCAACTTGTAATATCACTTTATGCTTTGTTCAATGATGTTTTGTCGCTCTTCATGATTATGGACATTACTGCTCTCTTAGTTTGTCGCTCCCAGTCTTTTGCTAGCCTCCACAACCAAGTATAAGTTCCACTCATGCATCCAACTCCTAAAAGCAAGTTATTCCAAAGAGTCCACCATACCTACCTACTAGCATATGCTATTCCAAGTATATTCATGTTTTTATCTACCTTCCGAATTAAACTTGTTATGAGAAAACTAGTGATTAAAGCTCTCACGAACTTGATGGCACACTTTACTTTTCTTGCCCTTAATAAACTTGAACCATTGTGTCGTCTATGTTGTATATGCTTGCACTTATTTGTTAGGGATTAGCAGAACCATGCTGTCATGGGGAATGCTTTCAACATTGCACTTGTACTTTGTACCTAGTTGATATCATGCTCTTTTGTCTATGGATGTCGTCGGTGTGAAATGAAAGGGGAGCTTGTAAGTCCATGGAGTTATGTATATGTGTTAGAGAAACGCCTAGGCCGCTGGTCTAATCCATGCTGACATGGTGGAAACCTGTAGCGTAACCATAATGAGCTGTCTATGAAGCATTCTTCTTATAAAAAAAGAGTCAGATATTGAGAAAAAAGAGGAAAAGAAAAAAAAGATTATGAAAAGAGGAAAGGGAGAAAAAAGCACCATATTCCCATGGTAAATAAGAAGATTGCTGAGATGCTCGTTGTCTGCTTGCCTTGTCATTTTGATATGGGGATTCTTCCGTATCATTGGGCAAGGGGTACCCCGTTGGCGGTTCTCTATGATACACATATACTTACGATGACAAGAACTTACCGGTGACTAAACTTTAGTAGCATGAGGACCGACCCTCGTGTTCAAGGGACATGAGATTTCCAACTTATACTTCGTCAAGCATATACACCATAATTTGTTCACTTTAACCTTAATCACTTCAAGATGCTTATGATAGGGGCAATGAGAGCTGAAAGCTATTAAGTACCATAATTTTTGGAAGATATTTGTGAAACTTGAATCTCTGCTTCCTTCTATGAAGGCCTTTCTTCCACTTTTATATTGAGTCTCCACCTTCTACCTTTATGCACCTACTTTGAGAGCATAGTGGCCATTCTTAGTTCTATGTGCATTGTCCCAAGACTTGTTGACTGATGCATAACTTGATATTGCTTGTTTTAAACTATTTGTATGTAGTCACTCTTATGAACTTTGAAGGTGTCCTATGCATTTATGTTTGCTACTCTATGAGGGACAAGCTGAATACCACTATGCTATGTTTTCTTTATGTGAAACAAACAAACATCTTGCAAAGTATTGTTATTCATTAATCTTTTGTTTGTGCCTTTTCATGTTGCAACATAGTTTCTTTGTCTTATTGCTAGAACTTTGTCTTTCATGTTATGATTGAACTACTATGATCCCAAATTTGAATGTTTTACAAATAGTTTGATCAAGTTTATGATGGTGCATGTCACCTCAACAATTATTCTTTCTTTTTATCACTTGCCTACTCGAGGACGAGCAGGAGTTAAGGTTGGGGATGTTGATACATTGCAAATGTATCTATAATTTTTGATGTTCCATGCTTGGTTTTATCTACTTTCTTGTGTTTTGTCCATACTTTGGAGTACTTTTCATATGATTTCTTGGACTAACCTATTAACAAGAGCCACAGTGCCAGCTGCCTGTTTTCTGCTGTTTTTGGTTCCAGGAAATTCAGAAAATGAATATTCTCGGAATTGGACGGGACAAAAGCGAAAGTCAGTATTTCACCGAGAGACACACGGAGCCAGAATACGAGACAGAGAGGGGCCAGGGGGCCACCCCACCACCTGGCCGCGCGGGCCAGCCAGGGGGTGGTGTGGTCGCGTCCAGCACCCCCTCGGCCTCCCCTTCTGACTATAAGATGCCTCCGATACAGAAACCCTAAGTACCCGATCAAAATTCCACGAAAGAGTCTATAGCCACCGTCATCTCCATCCCTAGATCGGGAGGGATCTGAAGCTCTTCCCGACACCCTGCCGGAGAGGGGAATTCACCCTAGAGGCCTTCTTCATCATCATGCAAGCCACCGGTGTGATGGGTGAGTAGTTCATCTCTGGACTACGGGTCCATGTAGTATCTAGATGGCTGGTTCTCCTCCTTTGTGCTATCATGTTTAGGTCTTGTGAGCTCCGTTCATGATCAAGATCATCTATTTGTAATTCTGCATGTTGTGTTTGCGGGGATCCGATGGATATTGAGATGCTATTTCTGATTGATTATTGATTCTATCATGTCTTTGTTATTTGTGATCTTGCCTGCTTTCCGTTGTTAGTAGCTATCTTGGACAAGTAGATGCTAGCAACTCCAAGAGTTAGTATTTATGCTCGATAGTGGGTTCATGCCTCTGGTAATCTAGGGAAGTGATAGAAATCTCTAAGGTACTAGATGTGTTGTTGCTACTAGGGAGAAAACAACAATCCTTTGTTCACAGAACAATCATATTGTTTACTTTACACGGAATTCGTAATGCAATTATCCGTTGCTTGCAACTTAATACTGGAGGGGGTTCGGATGATAACCTGAAGGTGGATTATTAGTCATAGATGTAGTTGGATGGCGGTCTATGTATAATGTTGTAATGCCCAATCAAGTCTCAAAGGAGTCAAGATGAGTAGTATATGCTTGTATGCTTTCTCGATGTTTGTCAATTGCCCCACTGTAATTTGTTCACCCAACATGTTATCTATCTTAAGGAGAGCCACCTCTAGTGAACTATGGACCCCGGTACTTTCTTTTACTTTCAATCTACAATCAGCTGTTTACAGCTTTGTGTTTACTTTCTGCAAACTATTACTTTCTTCCACTCGATACTTTTAATCCTTTGCTTTCAGCAAAACCGGTGAGATTGACAACCTCATCGTAAGTTGGGGACAGAGTTCTGTGGTTGTGTTGTGCAGGTCTCCATGTTGCTTGCTGGCACCGGTAGTGCGCCCTGCCAAAGTTCAGCTAGCTACACCTTTGGGGTGTTTCCTTGCTCCTACTGGATTGATAACCTTGGTTTCATAACTGAGGGAAACTTACTGCTGTGCTCATCATACCTTCCTCTTGGGGTTCCCCAACGAGCTCGTTAATACACGAGTCAACACATCCCACCTTAGTGAACACTCTTAACTTAGTAGTTAGAGCTAAACCAAAAACTTGATCACTTTAGATGGGAACACTTGGTGAAAATGATTATGAAAACCTTGGAATGATGAGTCATTCTATTGAGATGTTTCGACATGTTTTGAGAAGCACAAATGGTTTACGATGATGAAAATGTTGAGACATGAGCCTTAGCCCCTTTATAAAAACTGATGGTTGGGTTCAGATGCGATACCATTCCAATTTTACAGTACAACCACAGTACCTGAATTGGGTAAGGCTCAGCCGGAAGTTTATATGCATTCGTATGGGTTCCCTCGCGGGAGAGGTCTGAGCTGAGCCTACCTCTCAATGTTGTACACCTATGCAGTGCCCAGGATGGCATATGGCCATGGCTGGGAGGCCAAGCTCATAGGAGAGGTGCTTGTACTAGGGTGTGTAACTGAAAGGTTATGATTGATTATCCGCATACTAAGTATGATGATTCAGGGTTATCCCTAACGGATGTATCGAATTTTGTGGTGAAAGTGTACCACCTTTGCAGAGTGTCAAACTATTCGAATAGCCGCGTCCGCGGTCATGGACAGTTGGAGTGGCCATACTGTTCCGTTGTCCGATGTTTTTAAAATGACTTATGAAATGAATGATGACTTTGACTTGACCACAACAGGGTTGTGATTATGAAAACTAAGTTCCCAACTTAAGTGATTTTAGAACTTTATTTTATCTTTCTTTGTCTCTGAACTCATCTTAGGTTTCAAACTTAACTTTGCAAATAAACTTTGAATTTAGCATTCCTACTAGAACTACCTTACTTGTTAGTGATAATTTGCGAGTACTTAAAGAGTACTCATGGATTTGTCCCTGGCTATTCCCGTGGCCAGACTATGAAGAAGACTACCAAGAGGAAGGATAACATGACGGCTACGACAACTAGGATCATCTCCCATCGTCAGCATTGCCTATGACACTAAAGATGGACCCCACCGCTACACTTATTATTCCACTACTTGTGTGTACTAAGACTGGATCATGAGATCCTTTATTTGTGTAAGACCTTATTATGGTTTGTAATGGATGATGTACTGTGATATCCAATCTGTTATGTCTCGCAAAAATGGTAATCCTGGGATTGCGGTGTATGGCATAACATGCATCTGGGATTAAAAATCCGGGTGTTGATAGATTGCCAAGTCCCTCTCGGGTCTTCCTTTTTGTCTGGATAGGCTTTGCTTTTCTGTACTTTGACGTGTGGTTGTTATACTAATGCTTTTGTGTATGCAGATGCCGACGGCTTGAGCTTTGATGCCCAATCTCTGCGCCGCGAGGATGCCTTGGCTGGTGCCATCGCCGCAGTCGAAGACCGTAGCGTATCCCTCCAGGAGACACTGGGGAAGGCCAAGGATGTGCTCAGTCGTATCTGTGAGGACTTAGCTCCCAAGGACGGACTAATTGACAACCTCGGCGACTTGGTAGAGTCTCTGGCTGGAGGAATCCCTGCTGATTTCAAGAACTCACAGCGCTCCATCGGCGCCACCATGGCACTTGCAATGGTGCAGGCCCATGGTGTGGAGATGGATCCTGCCGCTATCTCTGAGGCGATGCCTGTCGACGCTGGAGGCCAGCAGGTAGTGTTTGCTCCCTTTACTGGTAAATGCAAAAATTATGGTCCCTAGCTTATCGAGACACTCGCCAAGTACTCCGAGGAGCAGCGTCAGGCGAAGGATGCGAAGGCTGCGGCATCTGGGGGGTACTACTAGCAAGTCCGTGGCGTCGAAAACTACCACAGATGCGATGAAGCCCCCGAGGCCGAAGTCGAAGTCGAAGAAGCACGCTGCTCCGTAGTTTTTATATGTAATAGCTCTAGTGTTTGACCTTTCGTGTCTGTGAAACAATGCTTTTGTGGGGGTACCCTAGTCAAGACTTTGATATGTTTGAATGCATCTGAGCCTTTTCGTCAGTGTATCCTTGGCCTCTTATTTTGCTTTATTTTGGTTCGTGATAGGGTACCTCGAGTGGTCTTTCGAGTGGTCCTCGGGATCCGCCATCCGCTGGTGAAACCTTGGCGCAGTCGCGTTCAAGGGTGGATGGGTTGTCCCTGCTTTCGCGACTGCGCAATCGCGTTAAGCACCTAGAACATGAGTTGCCCATCCTCCGCGGTAACGCAGATGTATGGAAGTCAAGGGAGGAGAAAGCTACCGCCCGAGAGCAGTATCTATTGGAGGAGGTGACGTAGCTGGGCGATCAGTTCAAGTGTTAGCTTTCTACCCTCTTATCTTTTCTTGTAGTCAATCGCGGTAGTTCCTTGTCTTCATATTTTCCCTTTTTGCTTGGTGTAGTTGTCAGTGCTCGTCATCCACAGGATGAGAAAGACAAGATCGCCATTCAAATGAATGACCTGACCTAGGAACAGCTTCAGGCAAGTGGGTATTTATGGGTAGACCATGATCGTGCGATTGCACTTGCGACCCTGCAGGATCGTGCTTCTTGAGTGCTCCAATTTCTGAAGAAGGCGCAGTCATGCCTGAGGAATATCTACCAGACGATGTTTCCACTAGACGCCGTCCCTTCGGGCCTGTGGGCTCTCCTGGCTAAATTTCAGGATTTGAGTGCAGTTCTTGAGTGCGTGCGGCAGCAGTTAGTGGCTGGTGCCAAGGCTGCTTTGTCGCAGGTGCGACTGCATAGGCCTGATGTAGACATTGCAGCTGTTGCTGCTAGACCACCGACTCCACCGACAGGTTCGACCTGGAACATGGTTCCACATTACCAGGCGGTGGATCGTCCAACAGAATAAATTGTCGACTTCTTTGAGGAACAGACAAACGTTCTTCTGCTACAGCAGTAGTTTTACTTGTATCCTGCACATAAGTATACAAGTGTTGTAAAAGTTCGTATGGATATACTGGATGTAATTGATTTATATTGATATGTAAAAAGCTTGCTAGCTTATATGTTTTGCGAGTGTATTTGTACTCTATAGTTCCTTTTTGTTAGCCTGACTTATTTTATCTCAGCACCTTGCCAACCTGTCAGGTGTGTTGCAACTGGGTTGATGTTTTATCAAGGGTTCGATTGGTGTTGTGTCAGCTACTCGAGATATTGTGTCTTGTTCGTAGAATGAGGGTGTAAAGGGTGGCGTAGCCCCCGAGTGATAGGATTGCTAGAAAAATGAGGAAAACACAGAGTTTCGGGGCACTTAGCTTTATTTATTCGCAGAATAAGTACGAGTTACAATGTGTGGCTAAGTAGCCTGGCTAAATAGCCTTATTTGTAATGTAAAGAAAGAAAATGACTATGGGTAGAAGCACTGCAGCTGCGCGAAGTTCTAGGGGTTGGAGTATGCGACTCCTGTCTCGAAATATTTAAGGCGATAGGCGCCACCTGGGATTACTTCTGTAATCACGTATGGTCCCTCCCAAGGGGACTCGAGCTTGAGGTGTCCGTGCTGCTTCAGTCGCAGGACCAAGTCTCCTTCGACGAAGGATCTGGGGCGTAGCCTTCTACTCTGGTAGTTGCGCAGGTTCTGCTGGTAGATCGTCGATCTTTCTGCTGCGATGTCCCGTGCCTCGTCAAGGAGATCGACGGAGTCTTTGAGTGCGAGTGTGGACTCCTGTTCGATGTACGCGACCACCCGTGGGGCTTTAAAGCGTACTTCTGTGGGTAGTACTGCTTCAGCACCATGCACCATGAAGAACAGGGTATATCGCGTGGCACTGTTTGGGGTTGTATGCAGGCTCCAAAGTACGGACTAAAGCTGGTCTGGCTAACATCCGGCGGCTTGCTCGAGTGGCCGGAGGAGTCGCTTCTTGATTCTAGCGCAAACGAGGCCGTTTGCCTTTTCGACTTGACCGTTGGTCTGTGGATGAGCTACGAAGGCATAGCTTATGTTGATTCCCAGGTTTTCGCAGAAACCCTGGAACTCCTTAGAGGTGAAGTTTGTTCTATTGTCCGTGATGATGCTGTGTGGAACTCCGAAGCGATAGAGAATGGACTCGAAGAACTTGACGGCACTGGCCCCTGACTGGTTTGTCACCAGCATGGCCTCTATCCACTTGGTGAATTTGTCGACTGCGACCAGGAGGTAGACGTAGCCCCCGCACGAGGATTTTGGGAGCTTGCCGACCATGTCGAGTCCCCATTGCGCAAAGGGCCAAGCCAATGGTATTGGCCGGAGTTCTGCGCGAGGTGCGTGCGGTTTGTCCACGAGTCGCTGGCAAGCATTGCAGCGCTAGACAATGTCCTTGGCGTCGCGCATGGCCGTGGGCCAGTAGAATCCAGCTCGTAGAGCTTTGGCGACGAGGGCGCGACTGCCAGCATGGTGCCCGCAAGTCCCTTCATGGATGTCGAGGAGGACGGCCCTTCCATCCGCGTTGGAGACACACCGTTGGAGTACTCCTATGATGCTGCGCTTGTATAGTTCGCCGTTGATGACGGCGAATGCCTTGGATCGCCGCGCAATGTGTCACACGTCTGTCGGGTCACCAGACAGCCTCTTGCTGAGAAGATATGTGATGGAGGGTTGAGTCCAAGATGGCTCAATCATCATTACCCCCATTGGTCACTCGAGTCCTATGTCAAGCTCCAGGTCGTCGAGTGCTATTGGCTCATTGGGTGGCGTAGCCCCGGAGTCCATTGTTGTGCTTGTTTTCTTCTCTGTGGCCTTCGGCTTGATGGAGAGTTCACAAATACGCTCGAGAAATACCCCAGGTGGTATGGGGGCGCATGTGGAGCCAATGTTGGCGAGTGCATCTTCCTCTTCATTGCTTTCGCGACCTACATGCCGCAGTTCGCAACCGTCGAAGTCCCCTTCGAGTGTGTCGTAGAAGTCGCGGTAGGAGATCATGTTGTCGTTCAGTGCATCGCACTCGTTCATCGTTTGGTTGACCACCAGTTTGGAGTCGCCGTAGATGATGAGCCTCTTAGCGCCGTAGGCTTTCGCCATCCGCATCCTGTGCAGCAGGGCCTCGTATTCAGCTTCATTGTTAGAGGCAGTGAACTGCATTCCCAGAATTTATTTCAGCTTGTCTCCCTAGGGTGATGTCAGTATGACACCTGCGCCGGCCCTGTCCTTTCTTTTGGATCCATCGAAGTGCATTGTCTAGAGGTAGAACATATCTGGCTTTTCGGGGAGCTGGTTCTCCATCCAGTGCACGAGGAAGTCAGGGAGGACTTGCGACTTGATCGCGTCGTGCTTTTCGTATGTAATGTCTCGTGGAGACAGCTCGATTCCCCAAAGCGCAACTCGTCCGGTGGCATCGGGATTGTTGAGGATATGCCCAAGAGGGGCGTCGTTGACCACCACGATTGGGTCCTCCTGGAAGTAGTGGGGCAGTCGCCTGGCTATCATAAAGACGTTGTATGCCAGCTTCTGGTAGTGCGGGTACTGCTTCTTTGTTGGCGTGAGCACCTCGCCGAGGTAGTAGATTGGGCGCTGCACCCCGTGGACCTTGTTTTCCTCGGCACTTTCCACCACGAGCACCGTGCTGACCACCTGGTTGGTGGCAGAGATGTAGAGCAACGGTGGTTCTTTTTCGCGTGGAGTCACCAGTACTGGCGAGGTGGATAGTAGACGCTTGAGGTCTTCGAATGCTTCTTGTGCTTCGTCGGTCCACTCGAACTTGTCAGTTTTGCAGAGAAGTTGGTAGAAAGGCAGTGCCTTTTCGCCCATTCGACCGATGAATCGACTGAGCGCCGCGATTCGCCCAGCCAGTTGTTGGACGCCTCTTACATTCTTCGGCTTCTCCATGGCCAGTATGGCTTTTATTTTCTTCGGGTTCACCTCAATCCCCCTCGCGGAGATGAGATACCCGAGTAGTTGCCCAGATGGTACGCCACAGGTGCATTTGTCCGAACTGAGCTTGATCCGGTAGCGGTCAAGGTTGGCGAAGGTCTCGCGTAAATTATCGATTAGCGAGGCTTCCTCTTTGGTTTTGATGACGATGTCGTCAACGTAGACTTGGATGTTGCGACCAAGTTGATTCTTGTGGCAAGCCTGCATGCACCGCTGATAGGTGGCTCTTGTGTTTTTGAGCCTGAAGGGCATTGTGTTGTAGTAGAACACACCGAAAGGCGTTGTAAACACCGTTTTCTCTTGATATTCCTCCTTCATTCGAATCTGATTATAGCCTGAGTAGGCGTCAAGGAAGCAGAGACACTCACATCCTGTGGTAGAGTCGATGATTTGGTCGATTTGCGGCAGCGGGAAGTGATCCTTTGGGCGGTGCTTATTCCGGAAGGTGAAGTCCACGCACATCCGCAGGATATCCATGTCTTTTTTAGGTACCAACACCGTGTTGGCGAGCCAAGTGCTTTCCTTGATCTCGCGTATGAATTTGGCGTCGAGGAGTCTGTTGATCTCCATTCCGACCACCTTTGCTCTTGGTTCAGATAGTCGCCGAATTGTCTGTTTGACTGGCCTTGCGTCTAGGTTGACTTTGAGTGCGTGCTCGGCGAATTCCCTCGGAACCCCTAGCATGTCCGCTGGACACCAGGTGAAGATTTTCGAGTTCTCACAGAGGAATTCGACAAGCGCGAGTTCCTATGCGGAACTCAAGTTGTTGGCGATGAGGGCCATCTTGGTCGGGTCCGTTTGGTGGACCTGGACTTTCTTCGTGTGCATCGACGAGTCGAAGGACATGTCGGGTGAACTTGGCCGGGTCAGGGAAGGCAGACTGTTGTCTATTGACTCCTTCAATCTTGCGAGTTCCTCCTGCATGCCGAAGGACTGAGAGATTCTGTTGAATTCCCTGTCGCAGCTGTGGGACCTCTCGAAGTTGCCGTTGATTATAGTTACGCTGTTTGGGCCTGGCATCTTCATCTGTAGGTAGGCGTAGTGTGGTACTGGCATGAACCTTGCGAACGCAATGCGTCCGAGGATGTAGTGATATTGTGAGGGCCAGTCGACGACCTCGAAGTCGATGCGCTCTCTCCGGAAGTTTTGCGGCGTGCCGAAGATGACGTCGAGGTTAATTTTTCCCAGGGGATATACGCCTTTCCCTGGGACAATGCCATGGAACGTCATATCTGAAACTTCTAGACATGTCAGAGGGATCCTCATTGTGCGCAAGGTACTCGCAAACATTAGGTTAATGCCGCTGCCGCCATCCATGAAGACGCGGCTCATGCCCCCAATATGCGCCTCGAGTACGAGGGGACAGTGGCCTGGACGAGGGACTTGGCGTGGGTGGTCACGCCGGTCGAAGGTGATGCAGGAGTCGCTTCCACTGAGGTACTCAGTGGTGGAAGGTGGAGAGTTGATCGCCAAGTTGACTTGGTGAGTGATGGCCTTCTGCACTCGATTTGAGGGACGCCCCTTTTGGATCATCCCCATGTTGGCCACAGGTCGTGGGTACGGTTCGCCGGCGTGATTCTGGACTGGTGCGGCCATGGGTGGTGGTATTCCTGGCAGTGGTGGAGGAGCTCCATGTGCCACGGCGCCTGGGGTGACTCCGTAGCCCTTGTTGACTGCGTCGCGATTCATCCGAGCCAAACCCTCGTGGAGCTTGAGAAACTTGCGGTAGTCCTTGAGAAGGTGGCTGGATTTTTTCTTGCTCGTGTTTGTCGATGTAGAACCGCACATTGCATGACCCGGACAGTTTGTCCTCTATGGTTGTTACGCGTGCCTCTTCGCGAGTGCGGCGCTGCCACACCTGCGTGGTTTTCCCGGAGTCGCGGTATCCACCGCTGTGGTAGCCACTGTTGCGGTTGTCGTTGCATTTGTCGGCATAGCCGGCGGCGACCATGTTGACATCATTGTGGTCATCGTAGACGCGCATTCGCTGCTTGCCTCGACGGTCGCATCTGCACCCGAGGTTGTCGTCGTCGTCGGAGCAGGTGCGGTTTTTTCACCGAATCCTCTCCATCGGCCCACCGATTCGCAATTTCTATCAGGTGGTCGATTGTTTTGGGCTTCGAGCGGCCCAGCTCCTCCCTGAGCTCTATGCGGCGAATGCCGCTGTTGAATGCATCGATTGCGCGATCGTCCAAGATGTTTTCTGTGGAGTTCTTGATGATGGACCACCTCTGGATGTACGAGCGTAGCGATTTGCCCGCCCTTTGCTGGAAGCTCCTCAGTTCTTGGATTGATGTGAGCCTCTTGTAAGTGCCCTTGAAGTTGTGTACAAAGCTGTAGACCAGCGCTTCCCAGCTGCGAATGGATCCGCACGGGAGATTGTTGAGCCATGCACGGGCGGCGCCCTGCAGCTATAGCTGCAGGCATTGCATGGTCGTGCTTCGACTCCCTCCATGTAGCCTGACGGAGGAGATGTGGTCCTCCAACCAGATCTTTGGGTCTTGTAGATCGTCGAACTTTGGGTTTTCCGTCGGGAGTTTGAATCCTTTAGGCATTCGCCTCTGGCTGATGGCTCTGCTGAAGCATCTAGCGCCGCAGAGTTCAGTCTCGTCCTCTTCTGAGTCAGTCGAACGAGCGCGTCTTGCCCTTGATTTGTCGATTTTGTGCTGCGTGAGGTCATTACGCGCATCGTAGTCACGATCGTGCTGCCGTGAGCGGCGACGCCGAGACAGATCATGACTGTCATCGCTGGACGAGGGTGAGGAATAGTGTTTTGCAGAGCCTTGCCTTTCTTTGGCTCCGGTGTCGGCTCCTTGTCGAGAGCGGCCTCGACTAGCCCCAAGACTGCGATCGTAGATCGGTGCATGGCGGGTCGGGGATCTCCAGCTGGCGGCTGGTTGTTGAGGAGGTACATGGTGGCCGCTGTTACCACAACTTGCGGTGTCTTTGGGACCATGTTGCCCCGCATGTTGACTGTCATAGAGCTGAAGTCGAGGACTTTTGCATCTTTTATGCGTTCTTGCTTGGTGTGATGGGCCATTCGAGATCGCCTCTTGTTGGCGACGTACTCGTTGCCTTTGGAGGAGGATCCTCCGTGAGAGGAGAGCTCGGCCCATCGGAGACTCGACTCATCCGCCGCCTTTTTATGCGCCTCGAGTTGCACGATTGCATGTAGCTGGCATCTGTACTACTCCTTTAGTAGCCAATAGTAGCCCATCAGCATTTCCTGCGGCGTGCCGGGGGGGGCAGAGGGTTGCCTCGCAGAGTGATGTCTACGCACTTCTATTCTTGTAGACAGTTGTTGGGCCTCCAAGTGTAGAGGTTTGTAGAACAGCAGCAAGTTTTCCCTTAAGTGGATCACCCAAGGTTTATCGAACTCAGGGAGGAAGTGGTCAAAGGTATTCCCTCTCAAGCAACCCTGCAATCAAGATACAAGAAGTCTCTTGTGTCCCCAACACACCCAATACACTTGTCAGGTGTATAGGTGCACTAGTTCGGCGAAGAGATAGTAAAATAAAAGTGGTATGGATAAAAGACAACGATGCTAGAAAATAACTTGATGGCGTGTGATTGGAGGTGGGAAAAGACTAAAGGCAAACTGAAATAAAGATGGAAGCAAGCAAACATGTAATAGATCTAGTAGCAAACGGTGTATCAATGCTTAGAAACAAGGCCTAGGGATCATACTTTCACTAGTGAACACTCTCATATAAATAAATTATCTTCATGATACTACGCTGAACTACTCTCCGGTTGGACACTCTAATCGATGGTAGGGCTATAACAACACACCTCAAAGTTCATCTTTCCCATCTAGAAAACCCCACGCTGTCACCTTGAGCACTAGATGGTTCCAACAAACACCACAATTTCATAAAGACATCCAACTCCCAATATAACTCATAACAAGTATTTGTAATCTCTAGCCTAAGTGTCGCCATGGTGAGCACGCTGTCACTTTCACACACATGGGGAGAGCAGAGATTCATTAAAGCACTTGAGTAGCAGAATAGATCTATAGATTACAAGCTCATGATCACAATATGATCATGCATAGAGAGAGATGAACACATAGCTACCGGTAGAACCCTTAGCCTCGAGAGAGAACTACTCCCTCCTCATCATGGGAATCAGCAAAGGTGATGGAGATGGCTCCGGGGGCACTTCCCCGTCTCGGCAGGGTGCCGGAACAGAGACTTTCTGTCCCCCGAATCTCCCCTTCGGTGGCGGCAGCGCTGCGGAACTTTTCGTGGTTGGAGGCTTGATTATCTAGGGTTTATGCCTCGGGAGGCTTCTTATAGGCCAGAGGGCAAGGTCGGTGGGTGGCTAGGGGGCTCACACCATGCCCTGGCGCGGCCTAGGGGGGGCATGCGCCATGGGGTGGTGTGGCCACCCTGTGGCCCCTCTCCAACTCTCCTTCTGGCTCCGTGAGTCTTCCGGGAAAATATCAACTTTGGCTTTTGTCCGGTCCAATTCCGAGAATATTGATTTTCTGACTTCCTTGGAACCAAAAACAGCAGAAAACATGCAACTGGCACTGTGGCTCTTGTTAATAGGTTAGTCCAAGAAACCATATGAAAAGTACTCCAAAGTGTGGACAAAACACAAGAAAGTAGATAAAACCAAGCATGGAACATCAAAATTTATAGATACATTTGCAATGTATCAACATCCCCAAGCTTAACTCCTGCTCGTCCTCGAGTATGTAAGTGATAAAAATAAAGAATAATTTTTGAGGTGACATGCACCATCAAAGACTTGATCAAAGTATTTGTAAAACATTGAAAGCTAGGATCAAAGTACTTCAACATAGCATGAAAGATAAAGTTCTAGCAATTAAGACATAGCAACTATGTTGCAACATGAAAAGGCACAAACAAAAGATTCATGAATAACAATGCTTTCCAAGACGTTTGTTTGTTTCACATAAAGAAAACATAGCATAATGGCATTCGGCTTGTCCCTCATAGAGTAGCAAATATAATTGCATAGGACACCTTCAAAGTTCATAAGAGTGACTAGATACAAATAGTTTAAAACAAGAAATATCAAAGCTATTGCATCAATCAACAAGTCTTGGGACAATGCACATAGAACTAAGAATGGCCACTATGCTCTCTCAATAGGTGCAGAAAGGTAGAAGGTGGAGACTCAATATAATGGTGGAAGAAAGGCCTTCATAAAAGGAAGTAGGGATTCAAGTCTCATAAAGAGCTTCCAAAAATTATGGTACTTATAGCTTTCAGCTCTCATTGCCCCTATCAGAAGCATCTTGAAGGTGATTAAGGTTAAAGTGACACAACTAACAGGATATGCCTGACAAGTTATAAGCCGAAATCTCATGCCCCTTACTTACGAAGACCGAACCTCATGCTACTCAACTTTAGTCACAAGTAAGCTCTTGTCATTGTAAGTACATATGTATCATAAAGAACCACCAACGGGGTACCCCTTGCACATGATACATGAGTTATCCCATAATCAAAATGACAAGGCCAGCAGACAATGAGCATCTCAGCGATCTTTTTATTTGCTATTTGTATAGGTTTTTATTGAGGATGCTTCATCGAGTGCTCATTATGGTGATGCTGCAACTTTCCACCATGATTAGGCATGTCTTAGGCTAGCGGCCCAGGCGTTTCTCTAACACACATACAAACTCCACGATCTTACAACTTCCACTTTTATTTCACACCGCCGGGATCCATAAGCAAAAGAACATGATATCAACGGGGTACAAAGTACAAGTGCAATGTTGAAAGCGTTCCCCATGAAACATGGTTCTGCTAATTTCAACTTATAAAGCGCAAGCATATACGCAACAAAGAAGGACCCAATGGTTCAAATTTATTAGATGCAAAAAGTAAAGTGTGCCATCAAGTTCGTGAGAGCTTTAATCACTAGTTTTCTCATAACAAGTTTAATGTGGAAGGTAAACAAAAGCATGAATATACTTGGAATAGCATAAGCTAGTAGGTAGGTATGGTGGACTCTTTGTAAAAACTTGGTTTAGGGAGTTGGATGCATGAGTGGAACTCACACTTGGTTGTGGAGGCTAGCAAAAGACTTGGAGCGACAAACTAAGAGAGCAATAATGGCCATAATCATGCAGAGCGACAAAACATCATTGATCAAAGCATAAAGTGATACTACAAGTTGAAAACTAAAGGATCATAAAGGATATGGTGACTTGGGATAGTCATAACATGGTCTGAGCATGTGCCAAGTCAACCCAAATAAAGAATCAAAGGAGAATACCACTATACTATGCTTTAATATGCTAAAACTACGCATGATTCATACAAGGCACATTAAGCAATCTCAATTGTTTATAACAAGTCATGCTACAGAAAAGAATACTAAGCATAAAGCCAAAACAATATCAAGCATGGCATGACAAAGCATGGGCCACAGTCCAAAATGAGCTCTTTTTACCACATAAGCATGAACTTTCCTACTCTTTTCCAAACCAAACCAAACTATTTGCAAACCAATGTATGAAAGAGGGGGTCCAACCAATTTATTCAGAAAAGTAAGCAAACCAAAGCAAATGAAAAACCAAAACTAAAACAAAAAAGAGGACGCTCCAAGAACAACACAACTGTGCATGAAACAATAAAAATGAAGTGTTTGGAAGAAACCTGGGATTTTTATTGATGAAGAGGGGGATGCCTTGGGCATCCCCAAGCTTTGACGCTTGTACTTTTTGGATATTTCTTGGGGTGACACGTGTGGCATCCTCAAGCTTGAGCTTTAGTCCATTCTTCATCTCATTACTCATTCGTTCCATACACCTGAAAATTTTCCTTCATACAAAACTTCAAACAATCTTTATTAGCAACATTAGTGCACTCAAGATAATAGATCTTTAGGTTCAGTTCTAACACCAATAAAACTTCCATTAAAACACTAGATACTGTAGCACTTCCCTCAAAAAGCTCAATTCCCCAAAAGAACTCAAAAAGGAACCAACAAGAAGCAAATGCAAATAATGGCAGAAATCTGTCAAAACAGACCAGCAAGTAAAGACGAATTTTTTCGAAGACCTTATGTTGCTCAAATAAAAAGTGTTGAACTAAAGAAAGTTAGCTAACAACCTGGGGCAGAAGCACAAAAATTCACGCCTTAAAATGACGTACAGAGATTTTACACGAATTTTTACGGTGAAGCACAGAAATCTGTTGCGGGACAGCAACTTTCTCAATCATTACTTCTCTCTCATTAGAGGTTACTCTTGGCACAAAAAGCAAATAAAAAGGATAAGGAGAGGTTATTACAGAGGTAATAACTTCCAAGAGTCAACTAAAACTTTTGGGTTATCTCCCAATAAGTACTTTTCTTTAACGCCTTTAAGTTAGGCATGATAGTTTGAGAAGATGCTCACATAAGAAATATGAATTGAAGTAAAAGAGAGCATCAAGAAGCAAATTCAGAGCACATTTAAGTCTAACCCACTTCCTATGCATAGTAATCTTGTAAAGAAACAAGTCATGAAAGCACAAAGCAACAAGCATAGGAAAGCAAAACAAGTGCAACTTCAAAACTTTCAACATAAAGAGTGGAAACTTAATATTATTGAGATGCATAAAACCATGTTTCCCTCTCTCATAATAACTTTCAGTAGCATCATGAATGAAATTAACAATATAACTATCACATGAAACATTCTTATCATGAGCCACATGCATAAAAGAATTAATACTCCCCACATAAACATAGTCATTCTTATTAATTGTAGTGGGAGCAAATTCAATAAAATAGCTATCATTATTATTCTCATCACCATAATCATCAAATATAGGAGGCATATTGTAATCATAATTAATTTCCTCCTCAATAGTAGGTGGACTGAAAATATCATATCCATCATTGTAATCATCATATATTGGAGGTTTTGTATCATCATAAGCAATAGAATAGCTATCTTCCAAAGCTGGGGAACTAAAAAGATCATTTTCATAAAAACTAGCTTCCCCAAGCTTTGAATTTTCCATAGCATTAGCAATAATGGTGTCCAAAGAATTAATACTAACAACATTGCTATTAGCATGCAAATAAAGTTCCATAGGTTTTTTAATTTTCTCTTCAAACACTTCATGTCCTAACTCAAGATAAATACTATAAAGCTCTCTAATTTTGTTGTTGTTTTCCATTAAGCCTAACAAGTGAAAACAAGAAACAAAAAGAAAAAATTGCAGAATCTAAAGGAAATAACTTCGAGCACTCACACCAGAGGATGTGAGTACCTTTTACCTTACCTCCCCGGCAACGGCGCCAGAAAATAGGAGTTTGCCATGGGAGGTTCTTCTTCTTTAATCCTCTGGTGTGAATACCTTTTACCTTTCCTCCCCGGCAACGGCGCCAGAAAATAGCTTGATGTCTACGCACTTCTATTGTTGTAGACAGTTGTTGGGCCTCCAAGTGCAGAGGTTTGTAGAACAGCAACAAGTTTTCCCTTAAGTGGACCACCCAAGGTTTATCGAACTCAGGGAGGAAGTAGTCAAAGGTATTCCCTCTCAAGCAACCCTGCAATCAAGATACAAGAAGTCTCTTGTGTCCCCAACACACCCAATACACTTGTCAGGTGTATAGGTGCACTAGTTCAGCGAAGAGATAGTAAAATACAAGTGGTATGGATAAAAGACAACGATGCTAGAAAATAACTTGATGGCGTGTGATTGACGTGGGAAAAGACTAAAGGAAAACTGAAATAAAGATGGAAGCAAGCAAACATGTAACAGATCTAATTGCAAACAGTGTATCAATGCTTAGAAACAAGGCCTAGGGATCATACTTTCACTAGTGAACACTCTCATATAAATATATTCTTCTTTATGATACTACTCTTAACTACTCTCCGGTTGGACACTCTAATCGATGGTAGGGATATAACAAGACACCTCAAAGCAAGTCTTTCCCATCTTGAAAACCCCACACTGTCACCTTGAGCACTAGATGGTTCCAACAAACACCACAATTTCATAAAACATCTAACTCCAAATTTAACTCATAACAAGTATTTGTAATCTCTAGCCTAAGTGCCACCATGGTGAGCATGCTGTCACTTTCACACACATGGGGAGAGCAGAGATTCATTAAAGCACTTGAGTAGCAGAATAGATCTATAGATTACAAGCTCATGATCACAATAATCATGCATAGAGAGAGATGAACACATAGCTACCGGTAGAACCCTTAGCCTTGAGAGAGAACTACTCCCTCCTCATCATGGGAATCAATAGCGGTGATGGAGATGGTGGTGGAGATCGATGGAGATGGCTCCGGGGTCACTTCCCTGTCCCGGCAGGGTGTCGGAACAAAGACTTTCTGTCCCCCGAATCTCCCCTTCGATGGCGGCAGTGCTGCGGAACTTTTCGTGGCTGGAGGCTTGATTATCTAGGGTTTATGCCTCGGGAGGCTGCTTATAGGACAGAGGGCAAGGTCGATGGGTGGCCAGGGGGCCCACACCATGCCCTGGCGCAGCCTGGGGGGACCCGCGCCATGGAGGGGTGTGGCCACCCTGTGGCCCCTCTCCGACTCTCCTTCTGGCTTCGTGAGTCTTCTGGGAAAATATCAACTTTGGCTTTTGTCCGGTCCAATTCCGAGAATATTGATTTTCTGACTTTCCTGGAACCAAAAACAGCAGAAAACAGGCAACTAGCACTGTGGCTCTTGTTAATAGGTTAGTACAAGAAATCATATGAAAAGTACTCCAAAGTGTGGACAAAACACAAGAAAGTAGATAAATCCAAGCATGGAACATCAAAAATTATAGATACATTTGCAATGTATCACAGAGCTTCTCGGCAATGGGCCCATTTGTTGTCGTTGAGTCTGATCACGACACGTTCACCAGTGTGTTCGTTCACTATGGTTGGTGGTTCGACTGCCCCTCCATTGTTGACGGCCGCGCCATTTCCACCGTTGATGGGGCCGCCATTAGGTGGTCCGCCATTAGGTATGCCACCGTTGGGCGGATCAAATCCGTTGCCACCGTTTTTGTGATTGGCGCTGGTGTCGCCAGCGTTGATGACGACGCACATGAAGTGGTTGGCGAAGCTGTTGCTTCCACAACTTTCGGATCTGGAGCCGTAGAATCCATCTTCCGTTGCTAGGTAACCCAGATTGGATCCGCGACTGCTGTCGATGTCCGTGCTCTCAGCTGCTGCTGAGGTGTTAAGCTCGTTGATGGTGCCGATTGGTGGCGGGAACCACCATGCTGGAGCAATCGCGGGTGTCGTTGGCTGGTTAGGCATGCGAAGCGTGCCCATCTGACCAACTTGGAAGCGGAAGCTCCCGATCGCCAGGATGATTCCCTCGCCCACGGACTCGAAAGTCGGGCGAGTGGCTGGCGTGTGGACGGTGAATTCGAACACGCCGAAGAGATGGCGAATCTCCGCTGTTGCGGAGTTGTAGATCGCAGTTGATAGGGCCGAAGAAGCCGCGACATCAGAACTCCCAATTCCCATAGATAACGCCAATTGACGAGGGTTTAACTCATCAATGCCCATTGTTATGGACTTGGGTTTTGGAGAAGAAGGGAGTACTGGAGGCATCAGTCGGCTAGCAAACAAGCACACATGACGCAAGATTTACCTAGGTTCAGGCCTCGTAGAGGTCCCTACTCCTGCTTGTCTGCTCTTGGAATTAACAAAGGAATCGAAGATTACAGGGGCGTGCAGATGCAATCTGGCGAGAGTTGTGGAAACTAGGGTTGCGTGTGTCCTCCTCGCCGCCCCTCCTAGCCTTTATATAGATAGGCTAGGTATCTAGTAGCAGGTCGAGTCGGTTACAGGTTAGGGTTTTCCCTTTAAACTTTCTATCTTTAGCTTCTTCTTGTCTCGCAAGCAATCGAGAGTCCATGGGCCGCTCGAGTTCTCTATTTGGGCCTTGACAACGTCGTGGGATTTCGCTGTATCCAGGCCGTATATACCAAACTCGAGTACCTGTAGGGTATACCCATGTCAGCTCCTATTTTTACTAGACCCGCAAGAGACACTGTCTATGAAATCCTGTGGGTTTTTCTCTGGATAGATTTTGTCCATCCTCATTCCGAAGTCGATGTCTTCGTTGCTTTCTTTGGGTTCATTATTTGCAGGACTTGAGACATGTGGTGGCGTTACTTGGACATTTGATCCAAAGGTGAGACCGTCGTATAGATCGGCCAGATCCCCTAGATCTGCTGAGTTTCTAGAGTTTTCTTCACCGTTTACCGGCTGGGGTGCGGCTTCTTTAGATGAGCCAACAGAAGTCTCATGAACCGCATGGGTGCTGCTGTTGGAGCCGATAGACCCGATAAAAGTGGGGTCGGTAGGGCATATTCTTTAGGTTCCTCCACGCGAAAGTGGAAACTTTCAACGATGAGATCAGGTCCGCCGTTGAAGTCGGCGTGGACCAAGACAAGGGTGGGTGAGCGTGGTGCCACTACCATTGGGATTGTTGCTTGATGGAAAGGGGGATGCCAAATCCATGGCTCCAGCATCCAGATTTCCCATAGACGACGCTAATTGACAGGGGGTAACCTCGGCAATGTCCATGGTTACGGACTTAGGGTTTCGTGGAAAAGATAACGACGGGGATTTCGTCGGCTCATTAGACAAACAAGGGATTCGAAGTCTTCTAATTGATTATGGTCAAATCGATTATAGATCGCTCAAGACTTTTTTTGGTGCCACTCCGTTGGCTCCTCCCAGCCTATTTATAATAGGCTGGGTCCTAAGGCCATATACAGATATGTTACAATCTTACAATTACAACACTAATGCAATGCCGATTTCTATTACCTTATCTAGCAAGCTATACTTGTCGTCAGATGCTTCTTGGGCCTTCTTCTTGGGCTTCGTGGGGTATGAGCCATCATATAAATGGGGTAACTAGTCATAAGAACCTGAGTAGTCATACCCATGTCATGGATAAAATAACTTATTGGCCCTTTAGTGTGAAATTTTTTCTGCAAAGAGATGATATATCTGTTGGAACCTTTTGAAATTGATCCTGCCATAACCAAATAAATTTATGAAAATCCTTTTCATGGAAAACCAAAAGAGGATCCTATGTCACACTTAAGGAAATGTAATGAAAGAGTAAATCTTTGAAAATAAGTAACACCAATAATAATATAATTAAGGCTACACTTTTTTCCTACCCACTTGCTAGAAAAGCATTAGATTGGATATTAAAATCCAACTGGAATTTTAGTTCTTGGTTTAATATTAAAGCTGCATTTGTTGAAAGGTTTGGCTCCCCTGAAATCATAAGTCTTCTTAGGGAAATAATCTTGTCTTTTAAGCAAAACAAAGATGAACAACTAATTAAATCTTGGGAAATAATTAGAGGACTTGCTTACGGAACGGAACGTTGGCTTGGAGATTGGATGTTAATACATATTTCTATAGGGGGTTAACCATCACCTCTAAGTCTTATTTGGATAAAGAACATGGAATTTTCTTCATGAATATTACCACTACAAATGCTTATATGTCTTACTAGATGGTTTACTTCTATAAGTTAAAATCATGGAAACTTTGGGAAAGGCTAAAGTACCTGAAGTGGTGTTTGATGATCTATATAAAAATTTAACTTACAAAATAGAGAGAAGAAAGTAGAGGAAGATAAAATGCTTAATGAAGAAAACAAACCTCTACTAGATCTTGATAGATGTAGCTTGCATGAACTCATTAATATGTTGCAAAAGTTTTCTAATAATCCTTCTGTTAATGTTCATCAAGAAGGATTTGGTTCATACATAGCAAACTATGTCAAGAAAAGATAGCAAGACACAACAATGAAGCTATGATGCCACCAAATCTTGGGGATGTTTGGCTCCCCAAGATATTAATCACAATTGTCAAACAAACTCACCATGCTATGTTAGATCTAGGATCTAGTGTCACAATTTTTTCAAAACAATTATATGACTTGCTTGAAGTTAAAACCATGGAAAAAATGCTCAATAGATCTTTTATTTGCTAATGATTCTACCAAACATGCTTTGGGTAAAGTAAATGATATCATGGTTGAATTGCATGTGACTTTTGTTCCTGTTGATTTTGTTATCATGGACATGAGGGGTAAGACCTCTAGTCCTATAATATTGGGAAGACCCTTTTTGAGAACTACAGAGGCCGTCATAGATGCAAAGGAAGGGAATCTGAATTTTTAGTTCCCTCATAAGAAGTGTATGGAAATATTCCCAAGGAAGAAGGAGGTAGCACCAAGGTACAAACTACCACATAATCTCCACGTATCTTAACTCAAGTAAGTAAAGCCTAGCTATATGGCTATAAAGAAATCGCATTGTCGAAGGAAACCCGGTTAGTTTATCTTTTGGATTTTGTTTATGCATTATTTATGTAGAAAGGGCGTTATATTTTAGTTTACCTATAGCAATTTTCAATAAAGTACTAAGTTTAACCCATTTAGATGATATTAAGTTGATAAAACATATGGATTAGCAAAATTCCAGCATGAACACTGTTTAGTAGAAAAATTCTCTGATTTTTTTCTGTAACTCTGATTTCGCTCAAATATATCGTGTAGTTACAACTTTTAATACTCTATATGCAAAACAAATGTCTAAAAATCCTGACATGCTTAAGGGGGCGAAATAATTACATTCTGTGACTGTTGGTTTTATGGGCAGATTCTGTCAACTTTTGTTTAATGCATGCTTTTGAGTTTCAAATTGATTGTTTTTGAGTATTTTTGAGATTTAGGTAATTTATACAACATAATAAACCTACTAGAAAAATAAAATAGTTTTTAAAAGGTTTTATGGAAGCTAGCATCATATCTTTGTACCCACTAATGTCACCCCATAGAAAAAATGAGAGAACAAGTTTTGTGTTGAAGTTTTTGATAGGGAATGGAGGAACACCACACCATGAGCTATCCAATAATGGTGAAGACCATGAGCTTGGATATTCCCAAGTCACCCCACTAGACCTATTACACTCGTGTTTTGAAAATCTCTAATTTTTTTGAGCAACATATGATAGTCGCATAAACTTGGAGCATCTTTGTCTAGTTTTATATTCACCTTGCATGCTATCTTTGGAATAGTTGACTAAATGATTACTATGATGAAATATCTACTTAAATAATAAGTTTGGATTCTAAGAAAAGGGAAGTAAAATTTGAAATACAAGTATGCATAAGTGTTACATGTTTCATATGCTTTAATGAATGATAGTTTGTAAGTTCCTTATTTTGTGATGTATTTATCCACATGCATAGATGGTTAACTTTTTGTTTGCTTGTCTAATTAATAAATGATTAACACTATGGACACCTATGCATGTTTGTGGATGGTCAACATTCGTTTTGCTAGCCCAAAATGATCACACATACGAAGACTTGTATATCC
This sequence comes from Avena eriantha, assembly GCA_910589775.1. NCBI lineage: Eukaryota > Viridiplantae > Streptophyta > Magnoliopsida > Poales > Poaceae > Avena > Avena eriantha. The sequence goes on along the minus strand of OU342740.1, from coordinate 330,348,237 downwards.
AAATCCCTTGAACCAATCTATTACAACAGTATCCACAATACCTACCTATGTGGAATTTTCTACTCCAAGTATAATATATATGCTACGCCTTTGAATGTTTCAAAATCATCCCGTTTGTGTAGATTAAAGCTCATGGGAAAGTAAGATGTGGGGGTAAGACCATTAATCCATTGTTATTGAAATTATGTAAGTTATGTGATTGACAAACTTATGAGTTGATTGTTAGCAGAACCATGTTGTCACGGGGAACACTTTCAAACATTGCACTATTATTGTTGATGTCATGTTATTTTGGCTGTGGATACCTATCGGTGTGAAATAAAGAGGGAAATGAACAAGTCTTTTGAGTATGCATATGTGTCAGAGAGAATCCCGGGCCGTTAACTTAAGCCATGCTATGCATCATGATGGAAATTTACGGCATTAACATTTCATGAATCATTCTAATAAAAATCTATGCAAATGGTAAATAAATAGAATTGTTGAGGGGTTCATTTGTCTATTTATCTTGTCATCCGAATATGGATAGACCCTTCTCACAAAAGGGTGAATCCTCATACAAAGGGATGAGCGGTACCTTGGTTGAATCTCTCGTTTGGAACTGTATGCATATGTGGACGAACACTTGCGATCATAAAGTTGAGTAGCATGAGGACTGGGTACTTGTGGTCAATGGGCATGAGACATTCAAATTGTAAGGGTTTAATCATATAAACAATACTTGATTTCACTTTAAATTACTTGGAGACCCATTCTTATGATTACCATTGACATGAGCTACATATCCCAAACTTTGTTTTATTATAACCTTTTCATTTTTAAGAGCAAGCACATATTTTCCCTGCTTACTTTCTGTTATTTCAAGTGTCCAAGAAAGAAAAGAAATTAAAGGGAGTTTCTAAGACCGAATAAGATGCCTACATGCTTAATTTTCCATAGTACTTGTATTTGTTTTTATACAAAATGGCTTATTATTAAGCATAGATGTAGAGCATAAGAGATATCACTTTACAACTCATTTGTTTGTTTCTATTCTTTAAAGAATGAGCCATTTAACTTTATGTAGCAATAATTATTATGAATGATATCTAACATAGCAACAAACTCCAAAGTCCATGTTTAGTTTTATCACCTTTATGCTCGTGGACGAGGATAGGTTAAGCTTGGGGATGTTGAATCACGTAATATGCATACATGGATTTTGTATTTTATTGATACATATTCCCACATATTAACAACTTATATAATGTTATATCCCTGATTTATATTGATTTTTTGGGATTTACCAATGATCCCCTTTATTTTGGTTATAACTCTATAGAACAGGAATTCCCTGTTTTATGTATTTTTATATTTTAGGGACCTAAACAAAGTCAAACGGAGCTAGGATTTTTTGACCGCCATTTTTTCACGAAGAGAAGGACCTAGAGAACTTGGACCTCACCAGGGGAGCCTAGAGGACCAAAAGAGGGCAGCTGGCGCGGGGCCCACCCTAGGTTGTGGCAGCATGCCTCTTTCCCTCCTCAAGCATCATCATCCGTCTGTCTTCATCTCCATATCACCGTCTTGACCAAAAATGCCTACATAAAGGTCCCAAGACACGTACCTGGAGGAGAGCATGGTAGAAACACCAAAACAAAGATAAAACCAACAAAGAATGGAGGGGAAACTCCGTTGTAGCCTCCGCCAGAGGGATCTCTACCTTCTCCAACATCCCCACCATCATCACCATGATGAAGAGGGAGTATTCCACCTCTGGACTATAGGTTTGTGGCAGGATCTTGCTCTATTTCTCTCTTGTTTTATCATTGATCTAGTACCATATGAGCTGCGCAACATGATTATGGTCATATATGTAAGTCCTATGTGGTAGATTTTTATTCTATGAGTTGATATTTGAGATTGAAATTCATTTATGTGTAAGATGTTTGAGTAGATGCATATCATGTACCTTGCTCTTAAGTGCTTGTTTTGATCCAACTTGTATGAGATAACATGCATAGAGAACATGTGTATTAGTTGGAGTAACATGGTGGTAGTGATTGAATAGTGACACCAAATTTAAGATCTACTATGGTTTTTACCTATATTTTGCTATCTCGCTAGGAATTAGGTGAATTCATGTGCTATAATTATCTAGTGACAACTAAGATAATCTTGTTTGTTCAAGGTAGAATACTTGTTATTCAGACATCGTGTCAAAATATCTAAGGCTATGCTCTATTAATTTTTAATTCTAGATTGCTTGGACTTTTCCCTTTTCATAGGAGCATAAATGAGTTGTGTTACGTCATCTCAATGATAGGACATGATGCACATATGAATGCTAATGATACACATAATAAAGTTTCATCAATATTATATTGCTTATGAATTGTTTTATATCCACTGCACCTTATGAGAGAATAGAAAAGTTAACCATGAATCCTAGTCCAATTTTAATAATAAGAAACAATCCAACCCCATTGCCATCATCAATATTTCCCACATTAATTAAATACAAAAATACCAAAAAATACTTTTACTATTAGCAAACATAAACCAAAACCCAAAAAATACCTTTCTAGTATTGTTATTTCTTTGCTTGCCAAGTCATAGATTATTTTACTATTATTTATTTACAAATTTATTTCAAGTTTAAAAATATGAAACCCTGTGCTTAACAACCTCACAATGAAATTGGGGACACAAGGCAATTACTTTGTTTTGTAAGTTTATTGAAAAGGAAAAACAAAAGATAGTCTAAGCCAATTCTCTAAGAGTTCCATATAAACCCTAGAGTCACCCTTTTGGGGAAAAGATGCTTGCTACAACACTCTGCACTTGAAGTCCCAATGAGTTGGTACACACAGAGTTGTTGCGATCAACCATCATGTAATCATGTAAGCTCTCCATGATATATAGTTCACTGCCAACATCTACTACACCGAGCTTAACATCTACTTCCCCCAGAGCTCTTTTCTATTTATGATGTGCATGTACACATCAAACAGTTTGTCGTCAAGAACACTTAGAATGCACCCGACAAAGGCAATATTGGCTTCCTCAAACTTGTTCTGATCCTCTTCAGATATAGTTCCTTCAGGTAAGTCTTTACGAGCCTCGAATACTTTTAGAGCTCATAGCCAGAGCTTGGCCTTGTACTGCCACCTATTAAAGTGCACTCGGTAAACTTATCCAACTTTAGTGCATCGACCAAATGTCCCATCTTTAACTCAAGAAATTGCCTATAATAAGGTTATTGGATTGTTGGATTATTAGTCAATATTTTCATGATTAATTCCAGAATACGAAACATGACAATAACATTTTCGATCACGTGAAACTCTAACATGCTAGATGCATTAATCAACATGAATAGTAGCTGAGTATACACAATAACAACCATATTATAACAACAATCTAATCATGGTGTACATACTGATCAGTTGCTGATGAAGTAGCCATTGTTGTAGTGGTGACGTTGTTGATGGAAATGTTCGTGAAGACCGGCCGAAGGAGACAACGATGAAGATGGCGGTACACAACATCACCCGACTTGGACGGTAGATGACTCGTGAGGAAGAAGCGAGCAATCACACTGAGCACTTCCCAAAAACCTTATTCACCCTATTTCGTATAAAATCGCAAAGGGAAGTGGTTCGAGAGAACTGCTCTCTCATTTTCTAGTGCATGCTGACGCTCGGGATGAAGTGGATTACGGTGGCAACGCAAGCAGAGAGATGGTAAACCCCTAGATTTATTTTTTGTGTGTTGTGTGGTGGAAGACACACATGCTTATATACAGCAGATCGGAAAATTCTGTACAGGACACAACATGGGCCAAGTCCACATCACGCATGTTTGGGTTGGTTGTAGTAGTCCACGACCTAGGAATGACCCGAACCGAATAACTATTGATACTTCTATCAAAACCGCAATAGTTCTCCCGAGCAACAAAAAGATAAGCACGGATCATGACTCATTCCATAAACCGCAGCACGCGTGTCGTGACGAGACGAGAGGACGAGCATGTGTGTACCACTCCTATTCTCACTCACTTACAAAGTGGTGAGATATTCCGCCTTATAAGATCGTGTAACTCTTCTCTAACTTTTCATCTGGGAATAAACTTTAGCTCCACTCCTATTGTCACACACCTGTGAGATACCACCAACTTGGACTGCTTCACGTATGAATTTCCACACATATGGGCTTTGAGATTTAGGCAAATCTAAAATCACACATGGACCAATTAATTTAGCCCATTATTTCTAACACTTTGTTTAGGTATTTTCGGTGTCTTCTTTGGGGTTGGCGAGGGGAGGCAATATTCTGAATTCCGTATAATGTCCTCCCATCCTATCCTTACTCTGGGGGGCCCTAGCGTGGAGTTGCGTGTCTGGTTGTTCTCCTAGATCTAGTCACTTTTTATTTTCGTTGGTGTAGTGACATGTTTGCCTCTTTCAATTAAGGGTCTCGTCTTTTGGTGACGGTTACGGTTCTGCGGCGTTGGTCCATTGGGGTCTTTGTACGATGGCTTTCCGTTTGCTTAGTACAACAAGATTGCTACGACAAGATTTCCCGAGTACGGTGATGGAGGAACGAGGATGCGGCGCACCTTCGGCTTGCGCTAGTGTTTGTATTCGTTGCTAGGCGGTCTAAGAAACTATTTATAATTTTTATTATTTTTATCCTTTTGTACTACTATTGTTGATCATTAATATATCCGTGGAACTTGTTGGCAGAAAATAACCTGGCCGTCACCTAGATCCAATCTCCATTCCCCTCCTCCTCTGACCACCTTTCCAGTGCCGTGGGCAACAGGGAGAGGATTTATGTCTCTCATCTAGTATAGCAAGAATTTATTCATTTGGTTTGGGTGTCGCGGCCAGTCAGCGAGGGCAATATTGTCTTAAATAAAAGTTCTCCAACTAGAATCTCGACTCAATGAGGCTTGGTTTGGCATTGTCGAGGATCATCGTAGTTTTTGTCCCCGTCGAGAGAGGGATTTGTTCTTGTTATTGTTCGTTGGCGTGGCTCCATCGGCTTTGGCACCGGCGTCGACAAGCGTTGTCTTCAACAATCCCGTCTTTCGAGCATTTGTGCGCAAGATCGTCGGCCTAGTGATGCTAGCACGGATGTCCACCTATTTCATGGCGGTGACCCCGCCGATATGCTTGCCGCTATTGCCAACATGCATTTATCCGGTTTGATAAGCCTATGTATTTTGCGGTGAAATTATTTCCAATAGAGATGTCGATTACACGTCTAGGCTGGACAAATGGGAAGACACTAGACGTGGGTAACCGGGGGCGTAACTATTTGGAGTAGATTAAATAGTGCATTAGCCGGGATTTGAATTTGAGACCTCCTGACTCTGATACCATATTAAATTGATGCACTAGTCAACTGAGCCAAAAGTCTGAACTGATGGAAAGGGCTAGGTATTAACACTCCCCCTCACGTCTAGGCTATTTTAGTCCTTAGTGTAGGTTCGGTGCAGGCCGCAGGATTTTTTTTTAAAACTGCGTGAGTATGGTCTTAAAGTTTAAGACCTATTTCTTTGTTGTACTAGCCATTTGAACCAAAAGTGCAAACGGATGGATAGAGCTAGGCCAGACTATATATTTTAACAAAATAATCGTGCAGATAGTGTACTTGGGAGTTCAGAGGTAAGAGATGAGCAGATGACTTTTTTTTTACATGAGCAGATGACATTTCAATAAAACTAGTTTTGTCTGAACAAATGTATGGCTAGGGCACTAGTACAACCACGGAACCAGCACTCGGCGGAAGTAACTATGGCGGCAAAAACAGCCCATCACTGTTCCATCAAACATCAAGCAAGCCATCACAGGTTCACTCCCTTGATCCCTTCACATATTTGCCACCAGAGAGACGTCAATCCTGCACCAAAGGTAGAGACATTTGTGTCAACAAATGAGATCCACTAGACACAACTCTCATCTGTGTATATGATGATGCCCTCAATTAACTTCGGGTTGGAATATTGTCGATCGCCGTGAGAAGATCGAGGTTGCAATATGCACGGTAGAAAATTGAACGATTTCTTACAGCAAACTAACGATGCTCAAAATGTTATGCATCATGAAGACGCACGGATCCGTGAATGCTAACGAAGTTTACCTGAGGCAAGAACGGCCAAGAACAGGGACGCAGCGGCGGTGCCAGGCGCCGCGGCGCTCGACCGCGCCGAGTCCGACGAGGAGTCGCAGTTGGAGGTGGAGTTCCAGTCGCCGCAGAGGCACAGGTCGGCGTGGCTCCCTTCGTCGTGCCCGCACACCCCGCCCGTGGCCCGGCACGCGCCGCAGAACCCCCGGTTGGCCTCCGGCAGCTCCCACGCCACCCTGATGCCGTACGCCCACCCGCCGGCCCCCTCCGCCGCGCGCACCGGCGCGAGGCTGTACGCGCTGCTGTACCCCTCGCACTGCAGCCGGCTCACGTTCACCGCCCGGATGGCGCCCCACGACACCGCGCAGCACTCGGGCGGCACGGCCGTCCCGTACGCCGCGCCCGACGGCCTCCGCCGCCCGTCGTAGTAGTCGTCCCACGCGGGGCAGCCGTAGTAGTCGCCGCAACCCATCCCGGACACGTTCCGGCACGGCAGGTGGCGGTCGGGGAAGCCCTGGAAGAGGGGCGAGCTGGCGCGGCAGCCGAGGAGGAGGAACACGTTGTCCGGGTCCGGGGCCAGGAACGGCGCGCGCCAGGGCTCGACGACGAACCCGTTGCCGCGCCCGCCCGGGGAGCGGTCGATGGCGCGGCAGTCGGACATGGCCGGGTCGTGCAGGGTGAGGCCGCGGTAGGCGTAGTCGATGTCGAGGACGCGGTAGGAGCCCGAAGGGAGGTGCAGCATGAGCACGCGGTCGATGCAGAAGAGCAGGTCGCGGAACCCCGCGTGGCCGCACCCCGGGCGCAGCGCGAACGGGTAGTCCACCGTGATGTTGCCGCAGAAGGACCGGCACGTCGTGATCGACACGTTGGCGCCGGCGGCCGGCCGCGCCATGGCGCATGCGCACAGAGCGAGCAGGGCGGCTAGGAGCGGACGCGGTAGTGCCATTGCCTTGTTACAAGAAGTGAGGAAGTATGTGAAAGCTTATACAACGGATCTAGAGTGGCAACAACGCTTGCATTGTAATTAATGGAGTGCTGCGAGAGATGAGCTGAGGAGACAAAGCAACCCGGATCGATTCCTTGCTTGCTTTTGATGAAGAGCTGGGAGGCATCATTTGCTTTTCTTTTCGGGCCTTTGGCTTTTGCTTTCTTTTGATTTTTATGCCATTAGTCTTCATGGCCACTGCTTTCAAATTTGTGCTCTCTTTTACATCCTGTAAGACAAGTGAACGTTGCAACAATTTAGCCTCACCAAAATCAAAATAATCTTAATCCCGAACGCCTTGAAGAATTTTTATATCCGGTTTTGCTAACTAAATCTCAATCGACTCTCGAAGTATTGTGCCGGATTCATGCTGCATGTGAATTGCACATGAGTTGTAACTAAAATTTCCTAGTCGCACATATGTTGCAACTGAGAAAAGAACGACGGAATAATATGATTTGGATCATGACTCATATTGGGTATATGAGTTGCAATCAAGGTTTGGGTGACGTCACTGTTGAAGTATGATCCAAATTAAATTAAGGACGCTAACTTTTGATTTGCGAAGCGAGACCCGTTGCCGGGAGGCTTGAGCTGGTGATAGTTCTGATGGTGAATGTTTTGTCCTTTTTGCTGCTTGTGTTTCTCGTGATGACGAATGGATACTTGATACTGCATATTCATTTCATATTTGTTGTAATAAAGATTGGTTCAGTTCATATGAGTCTGTGCAGACTGGAGATTTTGTGTATATGGAGAGTAATAACCCATGTCATATCATCGACGTTGGATTTGTAAAGATTGAGACACATGATGGCGTGACACATACGTTGATTGAGGTGAAGCACATACCAAGCATGACCAAAAATTTGACCTCTCTGAGTACCATGGATGTTGATGTACACAAGTACGTCGGTGGTCATAGATTGTTAAAGGTATCAAAAGGTTCTCTTATTCATATAATAGATTGTATGAGTTCTGCTAAATTATATGTTCTTACAGGTAGCACTTTGCCTGATATTGTTGTTGCTATTACTTCTAATGATTCTGATGATTGTGATAAAACTAATCTATGGCATATGCGTCTTGGGCATACGAGTGAACATGGCATGGTAGAATTGGTAAAGAGAGAGCTAATTGATGGTTGCAACTTGAGTAACTTGAATAAGAGTTAAATTCAATGTTTTCGTTCATACCATCAAAAACATATTAGATTATGTGCATGCTAATGTATAGGAACTTTTCGTAAGATTTCTATTGGTGGTGCTAATTATATGCTTACTATTATTGATGACTATTCAAGAGAAATGTGGCCACATTTCTGAAATATAAATATGATGTTTTTGATGTCTTTAATAAGTAGAAATTAATAGTGAAAAAGCAAACTGAAAGGAATGTAAAAGTACTACGTACTCATAATGGTACGGAATTTTGTTCTAATGAGTTTGAAGAGTTTTGTAGTAACGATGGTATGATCAGACACCACATTATCCCTTACACTCCTTAGTAGAACGGCGTGGCTGAGCATATAAACAGAATCATCATCTCGAGGGCTCACTGTATGTTGTCCAATGCAGGTATGGGCATGCGTTTTTGGGCTAAAGCAGCCAACACAACATGCTACGTCATCAATAAGTCACCTTCTATTCCACTTGAGAAGAAAACTCCCATTGAAGTATGGTTAGGTTCGCATGCTGATTATTCCGAATTGAGAGTTTTTGGTTGCACTACATATGCTCACGTTGATAATGGAAAGTTAGAGAGTAGAACTGTTAAGCGGATATTACTTGGTTATGGTTCAGGAGTTAAAGCATATAAATTATGCAATCCTGAAACTAAAAAGGTTCTGTTGAGTAGGAATTTTATTTTCAATGAATCCGTTATTTATCATGATAGCTTGCCATCAGATCCCTCTCTTGTTGTTGTTGGAGAGGAGGGAGTTAGTATGCAGGTGGAGCACCTACAGAAAATTGTTGATAATAATGTTGCGGTTGATGATACTCATGAGAAAAACATTGATGATCATGTTGTTTAGCACTCACTTACTGTTTTGCAGCAATCATATAAGTCTATTACTGCTAATAGACTGAGGCGTACCATAGTTCCACCTCCTCGTTTAATTGGAGAGTGTAATCTGGCTTATTATGCTTTGAGTTGTGCTGAACAGGTGGAGCATGACTCTGAACCTGCTACATATAATGAAGTTGTTGCATCCGTTGACCGTGAGAAGTGGATTTCTGCTATGCAATAAGAGATGCAATCGCTTAAAAAGAATGACACATGGGATATACAAAAGAAGGTTGCCCGCTGTAAGTGGATATACAAAAAGAAGAAATGTTTGTCTCCTAATGAGCTTCCAAGGTTTAAGGCAAGTTTAGTAGCAAAAGGTTTTAGCCCGATTCCAGGTATTGACTATAATGATGTTTTCTCTCCAGTTATGAAGCATAGTTCTATTCATGCTTTCTTTGGTATTGTTGCTATGCATCTTGAGCTTGAGCAGCTAGATGTGAAGACTGCTTTTCTGCATGGTGAACTGAGGAGGATATTTACATGGACCAACCTGAAGGATTCATAGTTCCTGTAAAAGAGGATTTTGTATGCAAATTGAAGAGATCGCTTTATGGTTTGAAGCAACCTCCAAGACAGTGGTGCAAAAGGTTTGATTCATTTATGATCTCAAAAGGTTTTAAGAGGTCTTAGTTTGATAGCTGTGTTTACATAAAATTTGTTAATGGATCACCTATATACTTGCTATTATATGTTGATGATATGTTTATTACTGCCAAGAGTGTGAAAGAAATCACTACTTTGAAGGCACACATAAGTAGTGAATTTGAGATGAAAGATCTTGGTGCTGCTAAGAAAATCCTAGGTATGGAAATTAAACGGGACATAAAATCTAGGTTGTTATTTCTTAGTCAGCAGAGTTACGTTGAGAAAGTTCTCCAACATTTTAATATGCATAATGCAAAGTGTGTTAGTAATCCTATTGCTTATCACTTTAAATTGTCAGCATTGCAATGTACTAGTTCCGATGAAGATTTTGAGTACATGTCACAAGTTCCTTATTCTAGTGTTGTTGGTTCTATGATGTATGCCATGATTTGTTCTCGTCCTGATTTATCATATGCTATGAGTTTGGTGAGCCGTTACATGGCAATCCTGGTAAAGAACATTGGAAAGTTGTTCGGTGGATTTTTAGGTACCTCCGTGGCACATCGAATGCTTACTTCAAGTTTGGCAAGACTGGTGAGGGACTCGCAGACTATGTAGATTCAGATTTTTCCACCGACTTGGATAAGAGGAGATCCCTCACAGGTTATGTGTTCACGGTAGGTGGATGTGCCGTGACTTGGAAGGCAACGCTACAACCAGTCATTGCTCAATCTACAACCGATACAGAATATATGGCTATTACTGAAGCTTGCAAAGAGTCTGTTTGGTGAAAAGGTTTGTATGCTAAGTTTTGTCAGGAATTATTTTGCATTAATTTGTTATGTGACAGTCAAAGTGCCATATACCTTACTAAGGATCTAATGTTCCATGAGAGAACTAAGCACATTGATGTCAAGTACCATTATGTTCGTGATGTTGTTGCACAAGGTAAACTAAAGGTATGCAAGATAAGAACTCATGATAATCCCGCTGATATGATGACAAAGCATGTTCATGTTGCTAAGTTTGAGATATGCTCAAGCTTAGTTGGTATAATTGTTTAGCTCAAGTGGTTGTTGGCGCCAAAAGTGTTTTGTTCGTTTGTTCCGGGAGATGATTGTTATTGATGCTACAAGAAGGAATTTGTCTCAATGTAGAGTTTGTTGAAGTATGATCCAAATTCAATTAAAGAGGCTAACTTTAGACTCCCTTCGCTTCGGCCCAAGCCGGTACGGATTGTTGAAGACCTAGGTTTCCACTGTTATATATACCTCTTGTAAGTCGTCAGCTGGGATAAGTAGCATATGTGAAAATCCTCGGCGTTGTGTAAACACTCATTGTTATAGTGAAGTTTCGCTGGCTGGTGCCCACGGTATTTCCTCTCTTTGTTGGAGAGGTTTTTCCACATTAAATTTGTGTCCCCTTGCTGCAATTTGCTTTTCATTCTTTGTTATTTGCTTGTCGCGATTCTAATAGTGACCTTATCAATATAGTTCTAGGCATGAATTTTTATATTTCACCCTTTAATACATATTTTTCCAATGTGCGCACCCTTTCTCATGGTGGTGCTTGTTGCTGCCCGTGTAGTAGCTCAACATTTTTTCAAGAAATGAGCTTCAAGTAAATAAGGTGTTGTAGGATTAAAATATACAAGAAAACCTAAACTATTTAAAATGGACACAAGGAGAAAATACCCTGCCACACAAGTTTGCACATGGCCCCCCATCTATTTTTCCTCCTTCCTTATCTCTTCCAACCCATCTCCCTCATCCTCGCGTCCACGTCGCTGCTCTACAACCGCTATGCCACACCTCATGTCTCTCTGGTAGCCACCGAACCAGGCCGCCCTCCACTATACTGGCGAATGCCACCTCCTCCCCTCCTTCTCCCCTTTCCCCTTCCCCCATGGCTCTCCCCCAACTTACACCAGCTTCTTATGCTCCCGCTGCCATGGTGTCATTTCCTCGAACCAATCTTTCTCTCTGCTTTATAAATAAAGCAACCATCCACAATGAGTTACAAGGTTCAACAAACATGAAACAAAGTTTGCTGGGGCCACAACACAACTCAAGAGGAAAAATCACAAAGGCTCATTCGCCATGCGAGACAACACCCAAAAAGATGTAGGGCATCGGTGCAGAAAACAAAAAATTTCCTACGATGGAACCCCAGAAGCTAGCCTAGGATCTATCTATGTAGAAATGCGGTAACGACCAATACGTAGAGAATACATACCCTTGTAGACCGTATGCGGTTAACGTTCCGTGGGGAACATGGTTGATGTAGTCGTACTCGAAGCCGACCTCAAGGTCGCGAAGCTCCTCGCAGGTCACCCCTTGCTCCTTCTTGATCTTCATCATCTTCATCGTGCAACAGCTCCGGCTCACGACATTTAAGCGCCCCAAATGTTGCGCCTCGTGTCTTCGTACACATCCGGTGCACGATGAGACCTCCGGCTCCCCGATCCCGCCGGGAGTGCGGAAGTTGATATCCGGCTAGGAATCCCTGCAGTGCAACGGCGTACTATAGGTGTGCCTCGATCGCACAGCCCAGACTTGGGGCCATGGTCACAAGGTATAGAGAGAGGGAGGGAGAAAGTTAACCAAAGGACTTCTCAAGTTGTGTGTTTAATCCCACCCATGGGCACCCCTTTATATAGGCGGAGGGGGTGTGCCCTCCCCATTGGGTTAGCCATGTGGGACTAATAATAAAGGAAAAACTCAGAAAAATTCTTCCTGGCCGAATGGGCCGAATCTGGGCAGCCCAAACATCCAACAGGCTATCAACCGCCCACAACAATAGTGAGCAGCAGCTAACAGCACAGCGCCTGGCCGGGTGGGACTTGCGCAGCCCACTCCACGCCCGCTGGCTGCCCGCGGCGGCGGCCTGGTGAGGCGAGCCTGGGTGGGCTGGCCACCCCGCCGGCATGCTGGCCCCCGCGGCCCAGCTCGCCCCGCCCCGCCTGGGTGGGCCGGCTCGCCCCGACAGCCCAGCTCCCTGGCGCCCGTGTGGGCCAGGTCGATCAGGCCCCGGTGCGGTGGCTTGCTGCTTGCCGCCCAGTGCGGAGGCCATTATCCGCCGCCCACTTGGGCTGGCTCTTTTTCTTTTTCCATTTCTTTTTCTGCAGTTTTATTTCTAGATCTTTTCCCTCTGGGATTCGGCCTAATATAAAAGTTGCTTTTATAAATCTTAACTTAAATATTATTTAGAATATATTAATTCATAATTAACATATAATAAATATATATTTAAATTCCCATTTATCCGAAAACACTTTTCGGGGCTTTTCCTTTATTCTTTCTCCGAACAAATTCTGATCTCTCTGTGGAACTATTCCGGCGTTCTCTCTTTCTCTACTGTGATTCCATCTTACGAATGATCTCTCTCATCGTACCTTAAGTGTATCCTCTCACGGCTCGGGAATGCTCTAGACATGATCTGTATCAATGATCAATAGAGGGACCAGGGATGTCCATGTAACCCCTATGCATTCCTGATGACAATGTCGTTTGAACCGTCTAAATGTAGCATCACCTTCCTTTTGTTTCTCGATACAATTTGTCCGAGATCCGATCATTGGTATCCCATACCTTGTTCAATCTCGTTCACAACAAGTTATGTTTTCTTGTTACCGTGATATTACATCCCGTGACCTAGTCACATGTTGCAACATTTATAGATGTAATCTCACCAAGTCGGCCGTATGTATCTTTACCCGTCATGTGGGCAAACAAATCCCGGTCTTGCACTCACATGTCATCTACTGTTTCTTCAGAATACCCAACATACACCTTTATGGCCACCGCATTACCAGATGACGTTTGATGCAGTCTAAGCAGCCTAGGGAAACAGTGAGTAATATGAGCTCATGGTCTAAGGAGAAGGAGTCTAGGTATAGCTGTTGCAACAATGAACTATATGACTTGATCGTGTTGCAATCCTTCGAGGAATGTCCAACCACATCATTCTCCAATGATATGATCTCGTTGTCAGTCGGCATAAATGCCCATGATCTTAAAACCCAGATCATCTTCGTGACCAACGAACTAGTATGAATAGAGACTACTAGGGCCTTGGTTGTTTCATACCACACTTGTACTAATGTTTCTACTTGGCACAGTTATAGCACAATATGAAACTATTATAAACTAATTGAGATATGACAATAAAAACCTATTTATTATTTGCCTCTAGGGAATATCTCCTTCAAAAGAGGGGGAAGCACTAAGTGCTCAGATGGACTAGGAGGGAAGCCGTCATACCACCTCCAGGACAAGCCGAAATTTTTCATCCAACCATGACTTATCCTACTGTCTACAGAGAAGGTACCAGAGCTGCAAACATGTCAAGAATTTGAACACCGAGTCATAAGCACATCGAGGTAGAATATTCTAAATAAACATATTATTGCGAATGGTTCAAAGCGATCAAGATAACACGGAAAACACTAGCTAAAAGAGGTGGCAGCCCTTCCCTACACGGTCTGCCCGAGCTTCTACAAATTCACCGAGATCATGGGTCGTCAGTCCGGGCCCAATGCATCTCTAATACAGTTCAAAAGAAACCGGGTTGCAGGATACGTGAACAGTATGTGTGTGCCGATTCAGGAACCCCACATAATGGACACAACCCGTCCCCCGTTTCGTGTCTTTTAGCCACTTCTACCCCGAAAGGTAAGCGATGGCGTAGTAGTTGCCGTAAAAAGATCTTCGTCTTTAGGGGTAGGGGCACCTTCTAGAGGGGTTTAGTCCATGGTAGTCTTGGTCCTCTAAACAGGGCACGATATGCAGAGCTGACCGTGAAGGACCTTGATGGTTTCAACCGCCATGACACCCTATCGGGGGTGTCCGAGAGAGTATCAGCCAAAACTGTCCTAAGCTCCCTCCATGCTTTGTTTTCATCAGGACGAAAGTTCGGCGGAATGAGATGTTCCATGTTCCCTCTTGGGCACCAACAGCAACCTTGAGCGATGGCTCAGAGTAGGTGGCAAACATGCTAGGCTACACCTCTCGAAGGGGCGTTCCCGTAGCCAGGAGTCTAGCCAAAAAATGGTACCTTCTCCGTTCCCAATGGAGAAAGTAACCCCTAGCCGAACCCCATGGTGACATTTTAAATCCTATAAAAGTAAAGCACATACCACAAGCAAGTACACTAGGACTATCAAAGTAACGCACACACTCCTACATGTGTAATACACGCATGGTAACACCAAAAATAGATGCACATTAACACAAGAAGTACATGTGCTAGTTTGAAGAGTACACCTCACTTCAAGAATAAAATTTGTCAAGTCTTAGTTTTGATGAACTTGATGCAAGGAACACAACATTAAACACTGTTCATATTTCATACTAATAGTTCTAAGGGAGCATCCAGATCTCAGGCGTCTGAGAACTTATTATGTCCTAGTCGGTTGATGCCATTCTACTATTTGTGCTAATTCTTAGTTGCAACCTAGTTGCAACTTATAAAATTTGTACTAATTCCCAGTTACAACCTAGTTACAACTCATTAAATTCTTAGTTACAATCTAGTAGTAACCTATATGTAACTCACACATTGCAAAAATCGTGAGGTAAATCTAATGATGAAAGAGGTGCACTGAGATATAAGAAGTTTTCGAGCGCCTCAGAACGAGCAAATCCATAGTTATAGTAATATTATGTTCTGAATATTTTTTTGAGAGGTTATATTTTGAACTTTGAGTCTCGCAAGAAAAACTCATGTACAACATTTCACTCATCCTTTAAGTAAAACTATAACTAATCCTTGCAACACTTATTAAACATGACATGGAAAAAGTGTGAAGTGAGATCACCTATTTCCTTTAGTCAGATTACGTAGCCTTCGAAAGAAATGTTCCACGTCTCGCGTCATCCCAACAGGGTGACCAAGATGCCCCTACCCTAGTTTTGCCTTCAACCTAAAATCTTCCCTTCCATACCTATCGTTGCCCGACGAAGCCTATGGGGTGCTGGCGGGACCTCCTCTACCCGCACATAGGAGCGGCCTCGCGTGACCACTCCCAGCAGTGCGGCTAGGCTAAGACGACGAATTCGAATATTGGCTATGCGAGAGTTCTAGGCGGGCGTGGAGGTCATCAGGGCGGCTCTGTAGTAGATCTTGGTGGCAGGGACATCTGACGAGGCAACTCTCCTTAGCTAGGTGGCGTGCTTGTTGGGTTTCGCATAAGGAATTAAAAAATCCAGTATTACGAACATACCAAGATCAACTATGCAAGAACACGAGATATAGATCTAATAGAATAGATTAAGATCAAGATCCAGATGAACTCATCAATATATGCAGCGGAAGATACTCAGTGTAGTTTATTGATGATGATCATGTCGATCCCCACAACTAGGCGTATCTCTCCAAGTCGTGATAAGAAGCTCCACTCGATGGAGAATCGAAGGTAAGGTACGATCCCTCCACAAGTTGCATGCATACAACCTCTCAATCCGTGCAGCATCTCGCCGTCCAAAGCATCGTTCCTACGGTGAAAATCTCGTAGCCTCTAGCCTGCGTATTATGGAGAAGCTCCGTGAGGGAGAGAGATAGAGAAGCAAGAACCCATACAGGGGGAGTCGTGTTGTGTGTCTAGAGGAGAGCCCCAAGGGGTGTATATAGAAGGATGTGAGGGCTTGGGCACCCCAGGGTTCGGAAGGAGATATACCCTAGAGGCAAATAATAAATAAATTTTCATTGTCATGTCTCAATTAGTTTATAATAGTTTTATACTATGCTATAACTGTATTAATATGAAACATTAATACACGGGTGGTATGTAAACAAACCAAGTCTCTAGTTGCCTCTAGCAAACTAGTTCATTGGTTATGAGGATGATCTAGGGTTTTGAGATCATGGGCATTTATGCCAATTGACAATGAGGCCACGTCATTAGTTGAATGATGTGATAGACAAACAACCCAACCAGTTGTATCTTAATGAGATCTAGTTACAAGGTTCACCATTAATGATAAACTAAGGAAACCTTGCAACCTGATCCTTAGACTGTGAGATAATGCAAATCACTGTTCTGGAGGGAGCTTAGATGGTTATCAAGTATCACACCATGACTGGGTGATCAAAAAGGTGTTACTCAGGTTTCCCAAAGGGGTGCATAAAGGAGTAAATATCAAGCCTAGGATTTTCCAATCCATGTAACAGATAGATACATATGTGGCCATCTCGGTGACGTTGCATTAACGAAGCTTGTAAGCGTGTGACTGGGTCACGGAATGCAACGACACGGAAATGAGAAAACAAGTACATCAGTAACGAGATCGAACGAAGGTATGGAGATACCATAGATAAAATCTCATATGAACTAGGTATCAAGTGGCAAAGGGAATGGGAAAGGACTGTTTACGGTTCAAACGGCATTATCATCGTGGAATGCACAAGGGTCATTATGGGCATCCCGGTCCCGCTATTGATCATTGATGGAGATCATGTCTATGCCATTACCGAGCCGTGTGGAAATATACTTAAGGGTACGATGAGCTAGAGATCCTCTGTAAGTTGGAATCACCATATGAAAGAGAAAAGAAAACCGGAAAAGTTCCATGAGAGAACCGGAATCGTTCCGGGAAAGTTCCGAATTTGTTCGGAGGAAAACGAAAGGGAACCGAAAGGTGTTTCGGGTCAAATCGGATTTTGTAATTTGTATTTACATGTTAATTAATTTAATTAATATTAAATATAATATTAAAATCTAATTTGAAGGGGTATTCCACTAATGGGCCAAACTTCCTAGGGAAAAAGGGCCCATGAGGGAAAACCAAAGGAGGGAAGGGCCAAGGCCTAGCCACCTCAAGGGGGCCCACCCAGCCAGCCTAGGGTTATGCACGGGGTGGGGCCCACCACTGGCCGGCTGGCCCATGGTGCCCTAAGGGCCCATGCGCCTCCCCCTCTCTCCCTTGATTAGTCCTACATGGGAAACCCAAAGGGGAGGGCACACCTCCCTTTCCCTATATAAAGGGGTGCCCATGGGTGGGATTATACACACAATTTGAGATGTTCTCTAAGGCATTTTCCTTAGAGAATTCCTCCCTCTCTCTCTACATAGTTGTATCCACGCGTTGGTACGATCCCAAGAAAGGACTGTTCGCACAAGAGACGATGCACATGCAGCACGCCGTTGCGCTACAGGGATTCCAAGCCATAGATATCAAGGAGCCAGAGGTCGTCATCGTACACCGTATGTGTACGAAACCATGAGGGGCCTCAATTGAGGCACCTTGGATGTCGTGAGTCGGAGCTGCTGCACGATGAAGAAGGAGCAAGGGGTGACCTGCCAGGAGCTTCGTGACCTTGAGGTCGGCAGCGAGTTCGACTACTTCAACCACGTTCCCTGATATGTCCAAAACGTATCTACTTTCCCGAACACTTTTGCTATTGTTTCTCCTCTAAACTTGTGTGATTTGGATGCAACTAATGCGGACTGACGCTGTTTTCAGCAGAATTGCCTTGCTGTCTACTTTTTATGCAGAAAATCAGCTATCAGGAAAAATCCCGGAAAATATGCCAAAAATCCTATTTCACCTGAAGACTCTAGGATCCAGAATACGAGAAGGAGAAGAGCCCTGGGGTGGCCACACCACCTGGTGGAGCGGGCCAGGCCAGGCCGCGCCAGGGGGTGGTGTGGACCCCCCAGGCACCCCCTCGGCCTCTCTCTTCGCCTATAAGGAGCCTTCTGACCTAAGAACTTTGGGGGGTTCGACGTTTTTCCAGAAGGAGTTCCGCTCCGCCACCACCACGAGATTCCACGAAACAGCACCAGAAACTCCGTTCTGGCACCCTGTCGGGACGGGGAATTAGAGGAGATCATCGCCATCATCATCACCATCGCTTCTCCATCGACCGTCCATGTTTCCCCCATCTATGAGTGAGTAATCCCCCGCTGTAGGCTATGGGGATGGTAGGGATTGGATGAGATCATTCATGTAATGGCATCATATTGTTAGGGCATGGTGCCTATTATCTTTTATTAGTGCTTTATGAATTTGTTGAGACTTGTTGTGCTTAATGCTTGTCACTAGGGCCCGAGTGCCATGATTTCAGATCTGAACTTATTATTGATTCAATATGATAGTATTGTTTCTGGTCTTATCTACAAGTTGTATACACACGTTGTTGTCCGGAACCAATGGCCCCGAAGTGACAGAAATCGGGATAACCGGAGGGTATGGCTTTGATGTGAGGATCACATGTGTTCACGGAGTGTTAATGCTTTGCTCCGGTGCTCTATTAAAAGGAGCACCTTAATTGCCAGTAGTTCCCTAGAGGCCCCGCTGCAAACGGGCTGGCAGGACAAAAGATGTTGTGCAAGTTCTCATTGCGAGCACGTATGACTATATATGGAACACATGCCTAGGATTGTCTAGTACTTGGGTGCTTTATCTTATTTATCTGCAATTGCCCTATGTTCTGATTGCTATGTGAATTGTCTTGTCCATGCAATGCCCGTCCATCCATCCCTATGCCTACCGCACTCGAATCCCACTGTTTACTACTTTTTGTTACTACTGTCTTTGTTTTGCTACTGCTGTTACTTTACTATTCCTACTACAAAACTGTTGCTACTGATGAACTGCTGTGAGCAAGATTGTTTCCAAGTGCAGCTGAATTGATAACTCAGTTTTTAAGGCTTATAAATATTCTTTGGCTCCCCTTGTGTCGAATCAATAAATTGGGCTTTACTTCCCTCGAAAATACTGCGATACACCCCCTATACTTGTGGGTCATCATTCCCCTTGGAACGTCAACCGTGTACATTCTACAAGGGTATGTATTCAATACGCTCGGTCGTTACCGCACTACTACATAGATAGATCTTGGGCAGTTTAGGAGGTTCCAACGTAGGGATTTT
Source organism: Avena eriantha (assembly GCA_910589775.1). Lineage (NCBI taxonomy): Eukaryota > Viridiplantae > Streptophyta > Magnoliopsida > Poales > Poaceae > Avena > Avena eriantha. The sequence continues at coordinate 330,328,609 of OU342740.1, read as the reverse complement.
TTTGTTTTCTGCTGTGGAACCCTTCAGTGGTATTAGAGTTGATCTATGAGTAGGAGTGTTGTACGGCCAGTACGCACAAGTATTGGGCGGGCATTGATCCCTTAGTTGTTACCCTCTAACGTGTACTTGTTTATATCGTGGTATTATTTGATAAAGCGACCCAGACCGACCTTACGCGTATTCGTACATGAGACTGGTTCCATGCTCGACATACGGTTTGTTTCGTATAAGTGGCTAACGGGTGTTTGTCTCTCATTCGATAGTTGATATAGGATTTACAACAGAGGGCCCCGAAAGGGGTGTAGTAGAGACAACTGTTGGATCCATCTTGTGGTTGGAAAGTTCGTTGTTTAGAAACGGTTCTATTGCGAAAGCTCTAACAACCACGTAAACTTGCAATAGATAAAGTAGAGATGTCTAACTTTATTTTGTAGGAGGGCATGTTATTTGATATGGTCATGGTCGTTACGAAGGTAAAGTAGTTTAATTTTCTGTTACTAAGTAGTATAGTAATAGTCATCGTTCCGATGGACGACCAGGTGCTGGCGTCATGGACTTGGCGTCAAACCAGGGGCAAGATGGAGATCATGCTGGAGCGCTCGATGGAGATCAAGGCGCAAGAAGAAGGACCATATCATATCACAATACACATGTGATGTTGATACCTGCTTTATATCTTGTTATATGCTAGTATTAGATACTCAATGGTAGCAAATAAGATAATCCCTAAATAATTCCAATTGATAGTGTTCTCCTTGTGTGTGCACCACCAAGAAAGTTTGCTGTTATGAAGCCGGACATGACGATCGGGGGCTAGACATATCTACATTCGCATACAGTGTGTCTAAGCCATGATGCACAGCGAATACACACAAGTTAGATTTGGCGAGCCTAGCATGTGTAGACATGGCCTCGAAACACAAGAGATCAAGCATGAGTCACATGGATGATGTGATTGACATTGGGGAATGTCTACCTTTGATACCGTTGGGTTCTCAACATAGAAAACAAAAAATTTCCTACGATGGGAACTATACGGCAAGATCTATCTACTAGATAGAAGCAACGGTTGGATATACATCCATGGAGAACTTACCCTTGAAGACAACAAATCTTTGTTAACGAGTTGGAACTCGTGGATGATGTAGTCGAATGCTTGCCGACCTCAAGATTGTGTGGAAGTCCTAGCGCCGCAAATCAGTAGCGCATCCATCCTCGCACACACGTTCAGGCCACCGAACAACCTCCACCTCCTTGCTCCAGGGAATTAGCGGAAGTAGCAATTCCTTCCAGACGAAAAGCCATCGGGGAACATGTATCTCGCTAATCTGAGACCACGAGGAATATATCTATAGGGGGAGATAGATCCTTCACGAGGAGGTGTGCTTTGTGAGGAGGAGAGGGGGGCTTTTATAGGGAGATGGGGGAGCCCCCTCCCATGTCCGACACCATGGGGAGGTTCCCCTACCTCTTCCCTCATTCATGTGGTGAAGCTCCACTCACATAAATCTAGCCTCCACTCAAAATTCCACTCACATGCATTAAATTTCCACCAAATTTAATGAAACTCTCATTTAATCAAACTCTTTTATTTATTTTATTCAATGTTTTGTTAATTACTTTAATTAAAAACGTTCACATAAAACCCCTTGCAACATTTCAATATCACATGTAGAACCAGTTTCTGCAATTTCTCCCGAAACAATTCTGGTTTTCATCGAAATGATTCCAGTGCTTTGCAATTCTTTCGTTTGAAACATATATGCTCCAAATGGTGTTTATGTTGGGAATATGCCCTAGAGGCAATCATGTATGATATTATTCCTGTGTATTCATAAGGTTATGGTCCATGTATGAACTACTGATATGTATCATTGAATATGTGATTCGATTGTGGAACTACATATTCATGTTGTTCATACTAATTGTCCTTGGTCATTGAGCTTCTGCCGGACACACAACTTGGACCAATGTGAAAGTCGGCAGATGACTAGGTTCCACTTGTCATGGGAATGGAGATGCTATTTCGACTTACACGGATTCGGCTAAAGAGTTTAGCGAGTTGGACTGACCCATATTGAGATGCAACGAACAAGTCGTCATTTGCATGTCTCGATCAATGTAATCCTTAGACCTGAGGTTATTGCACAATCTGAGTTGAGGATCACTGTAACATCCCAAAACTTTAATCCAAGCTTATCAAGATCCAAATCATCAAAATTAGGGTTAAGAAAAACTTTTCCATTTCAAAATATGAAAGCATTCATGTGTATGTGCATTTAAATTAGGAGTTTATTTGAATAACCATGGTTCTGTGATTCATTGCTTGTAAAATGATTCTTAGGTGAAATAAACATCATCTAAATCATTCCCAAACTTTTCCCAAAGAAAAACAACTCAAAATGAATAAAAGGAGTAAATGGTCATTTTGGTCATTTTAATCCACTACACTACTTTGAGTGTTCCTAGCACTCATTTCCCAACATAAATAATTTTGGATCTTTGCGCCCCTTGCTAGAACACATAATGAGGTACCAAGGCCCACTTTGTGATCTGCTAAAAACATTCAAATCCTAATTTTAAATGACAGTTTAAAATTGAATTCAATGCATATGCCTAGATCACCCCTATTTCAAAAACCATCCAAATGAACTCCATTTTCAAAACCCTTGCAACCAGAGACTACCTAGTACTAGTGGAGATCACTCAAAAATTTGAACCCAAAATTCAAATTTTTGCTTCTTGCGGCCATTGTGTCGAACAAGTGGCAGGCACAAATCTTGCAAATCTTAGAACACTATAGTGAGCAGTAGTTTTGGTCACCATTTGGGCCTAACTTAGTCCCCTGGTTCCCCCAGCCAGAACCCCGACCCTAACCCTCTCTCCCTCTCCACTGTCTGCTCCAGTAACTCGCCGCCCGAAGCTTTGCCCAGATCGACCACGGACCGCTCGCCTCAGCCCGTCCTGCGCTCTCCTTCGCTTGCCGGGAGACAAGCGCCATCATACCACTTAGCCTCGACCAGCCCCCGACCAAAAATGATCGGAGAACAAGCCTCAATTGCTCCCACCCTTGCCGCTGTCCGCCATGCCGATCACCCTGGAGCGTCGCGGCCGCTAGAGCCGCAAAGACCACGCCTAGCTCTAGCATTGCGTGTCAGCAGCCGCAACAGGCCCAACAACCGCCCAGACATCGTCGTTCGCTGCCTCGCGACCAACAGACCGGAGGAACAGCGTCGAACACCGCCGTCTGCACGCAATTCATCGCACGCTCCCGACTAGTAGAGACTTCGCCTTGCCGCGCCTTTAAGCCTCAGAGGACCGTCGGGGAACAGAGCTTCCAACGCCGCCCTCGCCCATGCCGAGAGAGCCTCGCAACGTCATCACCGATGACCTCACCGTCGCCCGTTCTGTCCCCTCATCGACCCTATATAAAGCGGCCACCCCAGCCCCATTTCTCCATACTCCCACACTCCTCACCTCTCACTGAATCTTACCCACCGCTCGCTGAAGCCGCTCGAGCTCTATCTTGCCAGAATTGAAGCCGAAGCCGCCGCAGCAGGAAGAGAAGGGCGTTTGCGATTTAGAGCACCCCAAGCTCCGCCGCAACCGCGCCTTGCCTCGTCGTCATCTACCAGCCCATTTGCCTGCCTCGCCAACCTTGCTGGAGCCCTGGTATGCCCCCAATTGACCCCCACCGCCGCGTCTAGGTCACGTTCTCGTCGGAGTGATCCGTCGTCGACGATGACTCACCACCGTTGGATCATATTTCGATCGTGTGGCCCAAGATGCTAGATACCGTTTCGGTGAAGTTGTGCCGCTGACCGGTGGAGCCCGCCTGTCAGGCAGCCTGCTGCGCGTGCTGTGCGTAGCTGGGCCGGCCCAGTTAGTTCCCACGCGTGTGAAAGTTTCAAATTTAGTTTTTTCTATTTAGAGTTAATCTAGTTTCTGTCCACTAGTTTAAAAATCAATTCTGGGAGTTTGACAAATCCAAATTGCATGAAACCAATTTTGCGTGAAAGGTATTGAAATTATCTATCCAAGCCCATTGGATTTAATTCAATTAGAGTTAGAGATCTCTCCTAGTAAAAATAATAAAGCAGAAGCATTTGCACCTTGCAACATTTTTATAAAATCAACCAAGATAGATTTTGAGTTGTCCCCAATTCTCAAAAATCACATTTCATCATACCTATCTGAATATGTAATAATATTAAGGTTTACATGCAGTGACTTTGGACTAGTACCAAAATAATGTTATATAGGCATTTCTAGTCATTTTAAATCATTAAATAATGAACTTAAACCCAAGTAATTATGATCCAACCCTTAAATCACACTCCCACATGTTATAATATGTGGTGATGACATGTGTCCACATGATCCCATATTTGAAGTGGTGAATATTAAATCTTAGTTAATTTTTCAATGAGTAGAAATTACTTTTCTAAAATAGAAAGGATGAAACTATTGAATTAAACTTGTGATGCTTATGATGATAATAGATCATCATCTATATTCCCTAGAGTGCTAATTAGACTAGTTAAGTATTGTTTGGTGATTGTGTACTCTGTATGTATTTATAGACGATAGTACCGACCAAGTCTACGAGGAGGAGGAGTTCTACCAAGAAGAAGAAGAAGAAGAAAACTTCAACCACTGCACTACCCAAGGGAAGCTAGCACTATCCAAATTAACCCTTGCAAGTTGTACTTGCAAGCCACCATTCACAATGCAAGCTAACCCTTGCAAGCTAGATAACCTAAGCACATGCATTAGGCATGCTTTGGTTATACCACTTTGATTATTTTACTTACCCCAAGTATTACTTTCCAAGCTTTACTTCCTTTACTTACCCAAAGTTCTTTACTTGTTTAGAAGGTAGCATAAAGAGTATAAAACTTGGCCTATATATAATCCTTTAGATGTCATTCTATGGCATGAGATTAATCCCATCTTTTCCCCCTTAGTGAACACTCTTAACTTAGTAGATTAAAGCTAGATCAAAACTTGAGTCACTTTAGATGGGAACACTTGATGAAAATGAATTATGAAAACCTTGGAATGATGAGTCATTTTATTGAGATGTTTTGACATGTGTTGAGAAACACAAATGGTTTATGATGATGAAAATGTTGAGGCATGAGCCTTAACCCTTTTATAAAACTGATGGTTGGATTCGGATGCGATACCATTCCAAATTTACCGTACAACCACAATACCTGAATTGGGTAAGGCTTAGCCGGAAGTTTATATGCATTAGTATTAGTTCCCTCACGGGAGACGTTTGAGCTGAGGCTACCTCTCAATGTTGTCCACCTATGCAGTGCCCAAGATGACTGATGGTCATGGTTGGGAGGCCATGCTCATAGGAGAGGTGCTTATACTAGGGTGTGTAAACGGAAGGTTATGTTTGATTATCTGCATACTAAGTATGATGATTCAGGGTTATCCCTGACAGATGTATCGAATCTTGTGGTGAAAGTGTACCACCTCTGCAGAGTGTCAAACTATTCGAATAGCCGTGTCCGCGGTTATGGACAGTTGGAATGGCCATACTGTTTCGTTGTCAGATGTTTTCAAAATGACTTATGAAATGAAGGATGAATCTTGACTTGACCACAACAGAGTTGTGTTTATGACAATAGCTTCCCAACTTAAGTGATTCTAGAACTTTATTTTATCTTTCTTTGCTTCTGAACTCAGCTTAGGTTTCAAACTTAGATTTATAATCAAACTTAGATTTAGCACTTTAACTTGGAACTATACTACTTGTTAGTGGTAGTTTGCAAGTACTTAAAGAGTACTCATGCCTTTTGTCCCTGGCTATTCTCATGGCCAGACTATGAAGGAGATTACCAAGATGATGGCTAGCAGGACGGCTAAGATAACTAGGACTATCTACCTTCGTCAGGATTGCCTGTGCCCCTGAAGATGGACTCCACCGCTACACTTATCTTTTATTTCCGCTGCTTGTTGTATTAAGACTGGATCATGATATCATTATTTGTGTAAGACCTTATGTATGGTTTGTAATGGATGATGTACTGTGATATCCAATCCGTTATTTCTCGCAAAAATGGTAATCCTGGGATTGCGAGGTATGGCATAACCGGCATCTGGGATTAAAAATCTGGGTGTTGACAAGTTGGTATCAGAGCCATCCTGACCATAGGAGACCCTAGTTAGAATGGACGTCCAAACAAAAACTTAGTTTCAAAACAAAAGTGAGTATTTATGAAAAACTATTTCCTCTCTTATCCTTTGGAATTCATTATTTCTCTCAAAAATTCATATGCCTCAAAATTCTTACATTACTACTTAAAAATTTGACACACTTGATCACTTCACCAACTTCCTCATCCTAAACTCTTGTAGATGGAGTCTCAGTTCAGCAAGTTCTACCAGTTGGGAAATGGAGGTTAGCTGATCTTCGAGAGGGATCTGGATTCACTGTCGGAGTTACTGGGCGCCCACATCCGGAGTTTCTTGGAGCTCAACTTCCAGGACCCCCAGGAGGAGACTTACAGTGGCTAGTCACCGCGGATCTTCGAGGAAGCATCGAAGCACCAACGTCTGGGAGAATCCAGTTCTCCATGAGAGAGAACAACTGGCTAGATGGATTAGCCAGGGCAATGCATGAAGCTCTCGCCCGTCTATGTGCCCTCAGGGTCAACCAAATCTAAGGAATCCATTTTGCCCACTATGCAAGACGTGACTTCATGGGAATGCCGATGGAGATGCCAAGTCATCCAGCACTGAAGCGCCAAGTGGAGAACCTCGACTTCCTGTTGTATGATCGTCAGAAGGAGCTGGACAATGCTAGAGAGTTAGCCAACCAGAACCGTGCCGTTGCCGATCAGAAGGCCCAGACTTTCGCACTGCTCGTCCAGGATCGCCAGTCTCTTCGCCGCCAGCGTGCAAAGAAGGATCGCACCATCGCCCGTCTTCGCAAGAAGGTGGCCGACCTCGAGAAGACTGTCAAGGAGCAGGAAGCTCAGCTTGCAGCAAAGGAGGAAGAAGAGGAGGGTGAAGACATCCAGGGAGACATGGATTCCTACCTTAGCAATGATGATGACTTTTTGGAGGAAGATGCTGTGGACTTCTACATTGACGATGATGACTCCGACTTTATCGACGATGAGTAGATGCACTAGAGCACTGTCGCAGCATGAGATGTATCGGTCCCAATGTATCGTAGCTTGCAGAATGGTTCTTCAAACCATCTGTTTTCCTTTGTTTGTTGTGGTGTGTGTTGTATCGTGTGTTGCTTGCATGAATGAAATTAAGTTAGTGGCAAAACCTGAGTTAAACTCAAAGTTTTAGCTTGAAAACCAAAACCCTAAACCTTAGAAAATTCCCTCTTACCCCTGTATCTATCTCAATCTTCAGATGACTCGTGGAAACCAAGGAGGGAGCAAATCGTTGCAAGACCCAGTGCTGCAGATTATGCAGATGTTAGTTGCAGACCATGAAGCAAGCAGGGCAGAGCTCCAAGCCAACTTAGCAACATTATAGCAGATAGCTCAGATGGCCCAAAACAACCAAGGACATGGAAATCAGGATCATCAAGGATCCAAGCTGAAGAACTTCCAGAATACAAATCCCCCAATCTTTAGCACGTCAGAAAACCCATTAGATGCTGATGACTGGTTGCGAACAATGGAAAACAACTTAGAAGTTGCAGGAGTTGATGAAAACGAGAAAGTTCTCTTCGCCACTCACTATCTGGCGGGAGATGCAAGAGCTTGGTGGACTAGTATCCGCAATATGAACCATGGTCAAGTGATCACATGGGAAGCATTCAAGGTCAAGTGCAGTCGCACCCACGTGCAGCAAGGTCTAGTCAACAGGATGAGAGATGAATTCTGCGAATTGAAGCAAGGTAGAATGACTGTGGTGGAGTACCATGACAGATTCCTGTCACTTGCCAGATATGCACCTGATGAGATCAACACGGAGGCCAAGAAGAAGGAGAGATTCCTAAACGGACTGCATGATGAGATGCAAACTGTTCTCGTCAACATCCGTTTCGAGGATCTCGAAGAGCTAGTCGACTCTGCCATTCAGATGGACGGGAAGATTAACCAGGCAAACGATAACTGCAAGCGTCATATGATGCAGCAATCTGGATCCAGCAGTCACCAGAAGTACCGTCCCAACCCCTCATCAGGATATGCACCAAGGAACAATCGACCCCCAATGTCTCGCCCAAGCTACGCCAACCGTAGTGGAGGCAATGTGAAGTCCGGAGGAAACAATCACAACTCCGGCAATGCCAACAATTTCAACCGTGCACCTCCCAAGAGCAACAACAACAACAACACTGCACCCAGAACTGCAGCAATGTTGTGCCTGTCACAGTCAAGGACAAGTCCCAGATCACTTGTTTAGAGTGTGGAGTGAAGGGTCACTACTCCAATGAGTGTCCTAAGAAGACTACCGCCAATGCCAATGTGAATGCCCCAGCTCAACAACAGCGTCGTGTTCAACAAGGAAGAAGATTTGCCCCAGGGAATCCTCACAACCGCAATGGTCGTCTCTTCCACATGAACGCAGAAGAAGCTCAGGAAGCGCCAGATGTAGTGATGGGTATGTTTTCTGTCAACTCAGTTTTAGCAAGAGTGTTGTTTGATTCTGGAGCATCGCATTCATTTGTCACCAAAGAATTTGCATGCACTAGTAAGATTCACCCAACCAACCTAAAGCATGTCATGATAGTTCAAATCCCCGGTTCAACAACCAAAGCTAGAAAAATTTGCAAAGCTGTGCCTATCAGAATACATGGGATAGATTTTTATGCCAACCTAATTGTACTCGGAACCAAAATATTGGAAGAAGTACTAGGTATGGACTGGATGTCAAGGCATAAAGGACTGATAGAGTGTGCTAAGAAAGCCATCACCATGACCAGTAGTTCTGGAGTAACAGTAGAGCATATCTCTGAAACCTTACCTCATCAATTCAAGTGCAACAAGAGCCTAGCCCTACCCACCATTGACCAAGTCAGAGTAGTCTGTGAATACCCCGACGTATTCCCAGATGAATTGCCAGGTATGCCCCGGATAGGGATATTGATTTCATTATCAAACTAATCCCTAGAACCGGACCCATAGCCCAGAGACCCTATAGCATGAACCCCTCAGAGTTAGTGGAACTGAAGAAGCAGTTGGATGCCATGTTAGAAAAAGGCTTGATTCAACCAAGCGCATCGCCATGGAGATCACCAGTGTTATTTGTCGACAAGAAAGATGGAGGCAATCATTTGTGCACAGATTACAGAAAGTTGAATGACGTCACCATCAAGAACAAGTACCCCTTGCCGAAGATAGAGGATCTATTTGACCAGTTGACTGGAGCCCAGGTTTTCTCAAAGATTGATCTTAGGACTGGTTATCACCAACTTAAGATTCGTGCAATGGATATTCCGAAGACCGCCTTTACTACTCGCTATGGTTTATACGAGTATATGGTTATGTCTTTTGGATTAACCAATGCCCCTGCTTATTTCATGAATCTCATGAATAAGATCTTTATGAATTTCCTAGATAAGTTTGTAGTTGTGTTTATCGACGACATTCTTATCTACTCCAAGTCATAAGAAGAGCATGAGGAACACCTGAGAATCATCATAGAAACCCTGAGAGAGCATCAGTTATATGCCAAGTTCAGCAAGTGTGAGTTTTGGCTGAAAGAAGTAGGATTCCTAGGACATATTGTGTCTGCCAGAGGAGTCTCTGTTGATCCTGCCAAGATCAAAGATGTCGAAGAATGGGAAGCCCCAACCACTCAAATCCAAGTCTGTGAATTTCTCAGATTAGCGGGATACTACCGCAAGTTTGTAGAAGGATTCTCGAGCATCGCCTGACCCATGACCCAATTGCTGAAGAAGGACAAGAAGTTTGACTGGACAGACAAATGTGAAGCTAGTTTTCAGGAGCTGAAGAAGAGATTGATATCCGCCCCAATATTGATCACGCAAAACATCAAGAAGCCGTTTCATGTATATTGTAATGCATCCAAGATTGGTCTAGGATGTGTGTTGATGCAAGAAGGCAAAGTCATCGCGTATCTGTCTCGACAATTGAAGCAGCATGAACAGAACTATCTGACCCATGATCATGAGCTAGCAGTTGTGGTTCTAGCATTGAAGACATGGCGTCATTATCTGATGGGTAATCGCTATGAGATTTACTCAGATCACAAGAGCTTAAAGTATATTTTCACTCAGAAGGAGCTGAATATGAGGCAAAAGAGATGGATAGAGTTAATCAAGGATTATGACCTTGACATTCACTATCACCCCGGCATAGCCAATGTGGTAGCGGATGCTCTTAGCAGATTGCCGTGTAGGCTAAACACAATGATCAAGGAGAAGCAACCAAGTTTGTATGAAGAGTTGGAGAAGTTTAGAACTGAACTAGTTAGCAAAGGATTCTTAGCTAGCACTGAACTTCAACCCACATTGATCAGCCAAATCAAGGAAGCCTAGAAAGGAAAGGAAAGTATCGACAGAATCAAACATCGTATTGGTACAGGAAAAGTACCTAGATTCACTAAAGACGAATAAGGAGTAATGTGGTACAAAGGACGTATTTGTGTGCCAGCAGATTCGGAGCTGAAGCAAGTTATCATGAATGAAGCTCATGATACTCTCTATTCTATCCACCCCGGAGGAACGAAGATGTATCAGGATTTGAAAGAGCAATTTTGGTGGCACAAGATGAAGAGAGAAATCGGAAGCTACATCGCCAAGTGGACATCTGTCAAAGAGTGAAAGCAGAGCATCAGAGACCCGCAGGACTGTTGTAACCATTGTAGATTCTAGAATGGAAATGGGATTCCGTAGGAATGGACTTTATCACCGGTTTGCCTATTTCCAGTAGGGGAATGACTCAATCTGGGTCATAGTTGATAGACAGTCCAGGGTAGCCCACTTTATACCTGTCAAGACTACCTACCAGAGTGTAAAGCTAGCAGAGCTGTATATTGCTAGGATTGTTAGTCTGCATGGAACCCCCAAGACCATAGTATTAGATCGAGGAACCCAGTTTACCTCGAGATTTTGGCAGAAAGTTCAAGAAGGATTGGGAACCAAGTTGAATTTCAGCACCGCATATCACCCGCAAACTGATGGATATACTGAGGGAGTCAACCAGATCTTAGAGGATATGCTTAGAGCTTGTGTGTTAGAATACAGATCATAATGGGAAGACTGTCTGCCTTTCGCGGAATTCTCATATAACAACAGTTATCAAGCTAGTTTGCAAATGGCACCATTTGAATTCTTATACGGAAGAAAGTGTCGTACCCCTTTGAATTGGTCGCAAGTAGGAGAGAGTCAAATCTTTGGACCCGACATTCTCCGAGAAGCAGAAGAGAAGGTTCACAAAGTCTGTGAGCACCTCAAGACCGCCCAATCCAGACAAAAGAGTCATGCTGACAAAAGAAGGAGAGACCTGACTTTCAATGTCAGAGATTTTGTATATCTCAAGGTTTCACCATTGAAGGAAACCAATGCTTTAGTCTGAAAGGAAAGTTAGCCCCCAGATATATTGGGCCATTCAAGATTCTAAATCGTCGTGGAGAAGTATCATATCAACTGGAACTACCTGAAGAGATGTCAGCCATCCACAATGTGTTCCATATCTCGTTACTTTGCAAATGCTTGGAAGTGCCCGAGAAGACTGAAGTTTTCAAGAACATCGATCACAGAGCTGTACAAATCAACAATGACCTGACCTATCAGGAAGTGCCCATCCGTATCTTAGAAGAAGCCTACAGAACCACCAGGACCAGGAGCATCAAGTTTCTCAAGATTCAATGGAGCAACCATATCGAGGAGGAAGCTACTTGGGAGCGCGAAGATTACATTAGGACAAACTTCCCAGATCTCTTTAGTTCCTAGTTTTCTTTGTAAATCTCGACGAGATTTTGTTTCAGGGGGGAAGGTTTGTAACATCCCAAAACTTTAATACAAGTTTATCAAGATCCAAATCATCAAAATTAGGGTTAACAAAAACTTTTCCATTTCAAAATATAAAAGCATTCATGTGTATGTGCATTTAAATTAGGAGTTGATTTGAATTGCCATGGTTCTATGATTCATTGCTTGTAAAATGATTCTTAGGTGAAATAAACATCATCTAAATCATTCCCAAACTTTTCCCAAAGAAAAACAACTCAAAATGAATAAAAGGAGTAAATGGTCATTTTGGTCATTTTAATCCACTACACTACTTTGAGTCTTCCTAGCACTCATTTCCCAACAGAAATAATTCTGGATCTTTGCACCCCTTGCTAGTACACATAATGAGGTACCAAGGCCCACTTTGTGATCTGCTAAAAACTTTCAAATCCTAATTTTAAATGACAGTTTAAAATTGAATTCAATGCATATGCCTAGATCACCCCTATTTCAAAAACCATCCAAATGAACTCCATTTTCAAAACCCTTGCAACTAGAGACTACCTAGTACTAGTGGAGATCACTCAAAAATTTTGAACCAAAAATTCAAATTTTTTGCTTCTTGCGGCCATTGTGTCGAACAGGTGGCAGGCACAAATCTAGCAAATCTTAGAACACTATAGTGAGCAGTAGTTTTGGTCACCATTTGGGCCTAACTTGGTCCCTTGGTTCCCCCAGCTAGAACCTCGGCCCTAACCCTCTCTCCCTCTCCACTGTCTGCTCCAGTAACTCACCGCCCGAAGCTTTGCCCAGGTCGACCACGGACCGCTCGCCTCAGCCCGTCCCGCGCTCTCCTTCGCTTGCTGGGAGACAAGCGCCATCATACCGCTTAGCCTCGACCAGCCCCCGACCAAAAATGAGCGGAGGACAAGCCTCAGTTGCTCGTGCCCTTGCCGCTGTCCGCCATGCCGATCACCCTCGAGCGCCGCGCCCGCTAGAGCCACACAGACCGCTCCTAGCTCTAGCATTGCGTGTCACCAGTGGCAGCAGGCCCAACAACCGCCCAGACATCGTTGTTCGCCGCCTCGCGACCAACGGACCGGAGGAACAACGTCGAACACCGCCGTCTACGCATAGTTCATCGCACGCTCCCGACCAGTAGAGACTTCGCCTTGCCGCACCTTTAAGCCTCAGAGTACCTCCAGGGAGCAGAGCTTCCAACGCCGCCCTCGCCCATGCCGAGAGAGCCCCGCAGCATCGTCACCGATGACCTCACCGTCGCCCGTTCTGTCCCCTCATCGACCCTATATAAAGCCTACACCCCAGCCCCATTTCTCCACACTCCCACACTCCTCACCTGTCAATGAATCTTACCCACCGCTCGCCGAAGCCGCTCGAGCTCTGTCTCGCTGGAATTGAAGCCAAAGCCGCCGCAGTAGGAAGATAAGGGCGTTTGCGATTTAGAGCACCCCAAGCTCCGCCGCAACCACGCCTCGCCTCGCCATCGTCTACCAGCCCGTTTGACCGCCTTGCCGACCTTGCTGGAGCCCTGGTATGCCCCCAATCGACCCCCACCGCCGCGTCTAGGTCACGTTCTCGCCGGAGTGATCCGTCGTCGACGATGACTCACCACCGTTGGATCATCTTTAGATCGTGTGGCCCAGGATGCTAGATACCGTTTCGGTGAAGTTGTGCCGTTGACCGGTTGAGCCCGCCTATCAGGCAGCCCACTGCGCGCACTGTGCATAGCTGGGTCGGCCTAGTTAGTTCCCACGCGTGTGAAAGTTTCAAATTTAGTTTTTTCTATTTAGAGTTAATCTAGTTTCTGTCCACTAGTTTAAAAATCAATTCTGGGAGTTTGACAAATCCAAATTGCATGAAACCAATTTTGCCTGAAAGGTATTGAAATTATCTATCCAAGCCCGTTGGATTTAATTCAATTAGAGTTAGAGATCTTTCCTAGTAAAAATAATAAAACAAAAGCATTTGCACCTTGCAACATTTTTATAAAATCAACCAAGATAGATTTTGAGTTGTTCCCAACTCTCAAAAATCACATTTCATCATACCTATCTGAATATGTAATAATATTAAGGTTTACATGCAGTGACTTTGGACTAGTACCAAAATAATGCTATATAGGCATTTCTAGTCATTTTAAATCATTAAATAATGAACTTAAACCAAAGTAATTATGATCCAACTCTTAAATCACATTCCCACATGTTAGAATATGTGGTGATGACATGTGTCCACATGATCCCATATTTGAAGTGGTGAATATTAAATCTTAGTTAATTTTTCAATGAGTAGAAATTACTTTTCTAAAATAAAAAGGATGAAACTATTGAATTAAACTTGTGATGCTTATGATGATAATAGATCATCATCTATATGCCCTAGAGTGCTAATTAGACTAGTTAAGTATTGTTTGGTGATTGTGTACTCCGTATGTATTTATAGACGATAGTACTGATGTCTACGCACTTCTATTCTTGTAGACAGTTGTTGGACCTCCAAGTGCAGAGGTTTGTAGAACAGCAGCAAGTTTTCCCTTAAGTGGATCACCCAAGGTTTATCGAACTCAGGGAGGAAGTGGTCAAAGGTATCCCCTCTCAAGCAACCCTGCAATCAAGATACAAGAAGTCTCTTGTGTCCCCAACACACCCAATACACTTGTCAAGTGTATAGGTGCACTTGTTCGGCGAAGAGATAGTGAAATACAAGTGGTATAGACAATTATAAGTGGTAACGGTGATAGAAAATAGATTGATGGCGTGGAATTAGAAGTCTCTTGTGTCCCCAACACACCCAATACACTTGTCAAGATGGAAGCAAGCGAACATGTAATATATCTAATTGCAAACGGTGTATCAATGCTTAGAAACAAGGCCTAGGGATCATACTTTCACTAGTGAACACTCTCATATAAATATATTCTTCTTTATGATACTACTCTTAACTACTCTCCGGTTGGACACTCTAATCGATGGTAGGGCTATAACATCACACCTCAAAGTAAGTCTTTCCCATCTAGAAAACCCCACAATGTCACCTTGAGCACTAGATGGTTCCAACAAACACAACAATTTCATAAAGACATCCAACTCCAAATATAACTCATAACAAGTATTTGTAATCTCTAGCCTAAGTGTCGCCATGGTGAGCACGCTGTCACTTTCACACACATGGGGAGAGCAGAGATTCATTAAAGCACTTGAGTAGCAGAATAGATCTATAGATTACAAGCTCATGATCACAATATGATCATGCATAGAGAGAGAGATGAACACATAGCTACCGGTAGAACCCTTAGCCTCGAGAGAGAACTACTCCTCCTCATCATGGGAATCAGCAATGGTGATGGAGATGGTGGTGGAGATCGATGGAGATGGCTCCGGGGGCACTTCTCTGTCCCGGCAGGGTGCCAGAACAGAGACTTTCTGTCCCCCAAATCTCCCCTTCGGTGGCGACGGTGCTGCGGAACTTTTTGTGGCTGGAGGCTTGATGATTTAGGTTTATGTCTCGGGAGGCTTCTTATAGGCCAGAGAGCAAGGTTGGTGGGTGGCCAGGGGGCCCACACCATGCCCTGGCGCGGCCTGGGGGGACCCGCGCCATGGGGTGGTGTGGCCACCCTGTGGCCCCTCTCCGACTCTCCTTCTGGCTCTGTGAGTCTTCCGAGAAAATATCAACTTTGGCTTTTGTCCGGTCCAATTCCGAAAATATTGATTTTCCGACTTTCCTGGAACCAAAAACAACAGAAAACAGGCAACTGGCACTGTGGCACTTGTTAATAGGTTAGTCCAAGAAATCATATGAAAAGTACTCCAAAGTGTGGACAAAACATAAGAAAGTAGATAAAACCAAGCATGGAACATCAAAAATTATAGATACGTTTGCAATGTATCAAGTACCGACCAAGTCTACGAGGAGGAGGAGTTATACCAAGAAGAAGAATAAGAAAACTTCAACCACTACACTACCCAAGGCAAGCTAGCACTATCCAAGTTAACCCTTGCAAGTTGTACTTGCAAGCCACCATTTACAATGCAAGCTAACCCTTGCAAGCTAGATAACCTAAGCACATGCATTAGGCATGCTTTGGTTATACCACTTTGATTATTTTACTTACCCCAAGTATTACTTTCCAACCTTTACTTCCTTTACTTACCCAAAGTTCTTTACTTGTTTAGAAGGTAGCATAAAGAGTATAAAACTTGGCCTATATAGAATCCTTTAGATGTCATTCTATGGCATGAGATTGATCCCATCTTTTCCCCCTTAGTGAACACTCTTAACTTAGTAGATTAAAGCTAGATCAAAACTTGAGTCACTTTAGATGGGAACACTTGGTGAAAATGAATTATGAAAACCTTGGAATGATGAGTCATTCTATTGAGATGTTTTGACATGTGTTGAGAAACACAAATGGTTTATGATGATGAAAATGTTGAGGCATGAGCCTTAACCCTTTTATAAAACTGATGGTTGGATTCGGATGCGATATCATTCCAAATTTACCGTACAACCACAATACCTGAATTGGGTAAGGCTTAGCCGGAAGTTTATATGCATTAGTATTAGTTCCCTCCTGGGAGAGGTTTGAGCTGAGGCTACCTCTCAATGTTGTCCACCTATGCAGTGCCCAAGATGAATAATGGTCATGGTTGGGAGGCCATGCTCATAGGAGAGGTGCTTATACTAGGGTGTTTAAAGGGAAGGTTATGTTTGTTTATCTGCATACTAAGTATGATGATTCAGGGTTATCCCTGACAGATGTATCGAATCTTGTGGTGAAAGTGTACCACCTCTGCAGAGTGTCAAACTATTCGAATAGCTGCGTCTGCGGTTATGGACAGTTGGAATGGCCATACTGTTTCGTTGTCAGATGTTTTCAAAATGACTTATGAAATGAAGGATGAATCTTGACTTGACCACAACATAGTTGTGTTTATGATAATAGCTTCCCAACTTAAGTGATTCTAGAACTTTATTTTATCTTTCTTTGCTTCTGAACTCAGCTTAGGTTTCAAACTTAGCTTTATAGTTAAACTTAGATTTAGCACTTTAACTTGGAACTATACTACTTGTTAGTGGTAGTTTGCGAGTACTTAAAGAGTACTCATGGCTTTTGTCCCTGGCTATTCTCATGGCCAGACTATGAAGGAGATTACCAAGATGATGGCCAGCAGGACGGCTATGATAACTAGGACTATCTGCCTTCGTCAGCATTGCCTGTGCCCCTGAAGATGGACTCCACTGCTACGCTTATCTTTTATTTCTGTTGCTTGTTGTATTAAGACTAGATCATGAGATCCTTATTTGTGTAAGACCTTATGTATGGTTTGTAATAGATGATGTACTGTGATATCCAATCCGTTATGTCTCACAAAAATGGTAATCCTAGGATTGCGAGGTATGGCATAACGGGCATCTGGGATTAAAAATCCGGGTGTTGACAATCACCGATTTAGGTTCTGTCAAACGATGTTCCGTCAATGGGCAGTTATAAAGGCAGAGTTCGGGTCGACTGTGAATCAAGCTGCGTGATGTGAATTACCAAGATGGGATTTTGCCCCTCCATCTGGAGTGATATTCTCTGGGCCCTCTCAGAAGATATGATTCGGAAAGCATGGCCATGCGTGTCTCAGTTAAGTGTTAACCTAGGCAACCGACTAAGAGTTAGTCGTAGGAATCACTTATCTCGGATCGAGAAAGAGAGTCGGACTATTTAAGGGATGATGATCATTCGCCTATAGTCCGACAAGGTATATCGTGAGGCAAAAGGGACTCAGACGAAAGTCGCATTGGAAAGTTATGTCGTCATGACTTATTGGTACTTGGGAGTTGGCACGTTCTGCTAGGAGGCGCTACCAACTGATCAATCACGAGTGAGACTCGGAATCGTGTCTGGGTTACCATGAGCCTATCGGGTCACACACTTAAGAGCGGGAGCAGTTTGGGTTAGACCCAAATAGGAAATCTATTTGGGTTGGACCCAAATAGAGACATGGACTTAGTCAGCAAGTGAGACTTGCAGTGGCTAATATGGGGCTTTTAGTGAATGGGCCACAAGTGAGTTGAGCCCACTTTCACTCCCTATATAAGCTGGGACACATGTGCTTAGAGCACAAGGTTAGGTCACTCCATGTGTTGGAAACCCTAGCCCCAGTCCGTCTTGTCGCTGCCGTACCGGACCTAGCAGTCCATCGCCGACGCTCCTCCTCGTACGTGTGGATACCGACGAAGGTGCTGTACGTTCAGCACTTTGATGATCGTGAAGAAAGAACGGATCGTGGATCGTGGAACCGGAACGGATCGCGAGGACTGCACTGCATCAAGCGACGTGCTTCATGAATTCCGCAACTACACGTCTAGTGGTAATCCTCGTGGCCTTCTACCTGAGCTGGATCTTGGGATCACCGCGTAGGGAAAAAGTTTTGTTTATCTCTACGTGGCCCAACAGTGGTATCAGAGCGTTAGCTTCTGGTTTTAGGCTCGAGATTGCACATATGTGATATGCGGTTGGAGTTAGATTGGATGTAATTGCAGTTTTGGTGGTCGATCTATGAGATAGATTGGTTTTGTACAAAGTTGATTGGATCAACTATACTCGGGGGAATGGATGATCTAGTTTCCGTGATCTAACTGCTAAGGTCATGAAACGACATACCCCTACCGGTCGGCTTCTGCCATCGGGGTAGACTATGACACGTAAACCCGGATGTAGTGATCGAAGATCAAAGAGTTTGGTGGAATCGGAATCCGAATCGGATTTGGGTAAAATTATTTTATCTGATGACGAAATACATGTCCGGAATGCAGATGAGATCTGCGTTTTTCGAAAAACAAATCGGCGGCCACTGCCCGCACCCGCGTGGGGCGCTACCCCTTCGATCCCCGCCCGCTATTCGGCTAGCGGGACCGCCGGCTTTGCCCTGTCGTAGCGCCTTAGATGTTGTTGCGAGTTTCACAATGCCGGTAGATATCGTATCTATGCATAACCTGTTTTTGCAGGATGATGTTGTGAAAGGTATGGCTGATGTGCATGTGATGTGCGTAATCCATACGTGATATGCGTATCACGGTTTTTGTCAGCCGGCTGGAGCCTAGGTGCTATCATCTTATTGTATAACGGCCTGCGTGTCGGATTCTCTGTGTAATTTGCATTACAAGCTAGTGTAGCTGTTTGGAGAATCCGGAAGGCATGCAAGTCGGTGTACAAGTCGGCTACATGGTGTAAGACGGCATGTGACAAGAGTTGACACGAGTCGGATTATAGACTTTATGGAGATGGAGATCGCCATGAAGAGAGCCATACCATTTCACATTATAATTGCTTTATTTTGTGTTATTGTTATGTCTCTGTTTTACCTCTATTAGATAGTTGGTAGAAAATAATCCCTCAAAGAAGGTCTAGTCGGTTTCCTCGCCAGTGCTGCACTATCACAAGTCGGACATTTTTGGTAGTGGGCTCATAAAATTGAGGTGCTATCAATTCTTTCCGACTAGGTGGGTTCGAGTCGGACTCTTACAGCGGAAGCACTTGGTAATCTAGACGGGTCTATCACAACAGTTGTGGGACTTGGGGTAAAGTCAGATGGGAGCCGAGGCATGTGATGCCCCCCATCCAACAGGAGTCGTATGAGATACGATTGACAAGGAGTTGTCTACCTAGATCACTTGACGGCTAGCGGTGATGCTAAAGCTCACTAGTCGACTTGCTTATTTAGGGTCCTGAATCACTAAGTAACCATCGGAGGGGTGTTGGTTCTAGTGGGAGCATAAATATTAAAGTGTTTAATATGCTTGCTCTTTATAGGTACATGTCTTAAGTGTTTTTGCATATTTTCTGTTGTAGATCAATGGCACCTAGCAGTCTTCCTCAGATTCCCGGTTTTGCTTTGAGAACCATCTTAGAGAAAGATAAGTTGAATGGAACTAATTTCACCAACTGGTATCGTAATCTGAGAATTGTTCTCAAACAAGAAAAAGGGACCGTGTCCTAGACAACCCACTTCCAGCTGAGCCGGATGAGAATGCGACTGTCGCAGCCACCAATTCCTACCATCGGATTTGTGATGAATCCACGGAGATAAGCTGTCTTATGCTTGCTCACATGGAACTGGACTTGCAGCAGCAGTTCGAGAATGTTGAGGCCTACGATATGATCGAAAGCCTCAAAAGTGTGTTCCAGGCTCAGGCAAATACTGAGAGGTACCAAGTCTCTCAGGCTTTGTTGAGCTGCAAGCTTAAGGATGGGGATCCACTGAGTCCGCATGTGATCAAGATGGTTGGTTGCGTGCAGCCTCTAGAAAGGCTTCGCTGCCCCATTAGCGAAGAGTTCGCTACGGACATAATTCTGAACTCTCTTCCTAGTGTGTATGGCTAGTTCATATCGAATTACCACATGCATGGTATGGATAAGAAGCTCACCGAATTACATGGGATGCTCAAGCAGGCTGAGGCGGATCTCAAGAAAGGTGCCAGTCAAGTGTTGATGGTACAAAACAAGGCTAAGTTCAAGAAGAAGGCAAAGTCGGCAGGACCCAGTCCAAAGCAATTCCTCAGGGACTAAGCCATCTCCTACAGTCGGATCCACTTGCTTCTACTATAAGTCGGATAGCCACTGGAAGGGGAATTGCAGCAATTATTTGGCTGATAAAGCCAAGAGCGGAGGTGTGACTTCCAGCTCAGGTACGCTTGTTTGCAATGTTATAGACATTTATCTTGCTAATGCACCTGGTAGTTAGGGTTTTCGTCCCGAGGGCATCTTATAGGCGGAAGGAGAGGTCGAGGGGGTGTTGGGGTCGCCAGACCACCTCCTGGCGAGGGCCAGGCCTGGTCGCGCGGCCAGGTGGTGTGGCCGGCCCCCAGCCCTTCTCCGTCTCGTATTCTAGCATCTGATGACTTCCGGAAAAATAGGCACTTTGGCTTTTGTCCCGTCCAATTCCGAGAATATTCATTTTCTGACTTTCCTGGAACCAAAAACAGTAGAAAACAGGCAGTTGGCACTGTGGCTCTTGTTAATAGGTTAGTCCAAGAAATCATATGAAAAGTACTCCAAAGTGTGGACAAAACACAAGAAAGTGAATAAAACCAAGCATGGAACATCAAAAATTATAGATACATTTGCAATGTATCAACATCCCCAAGCTTAACTCCTGCTCGTCCTCAAGTAGGTAAGTGATAAAAAGAAAGAATAATTTTTGAGGTGACATGCACCATCAAAGACTTGATCAAAGTATTTGTAAAACATTCAGAGCTGGGATCATAGTACTTTAATCATAACATGAAAGACAAAGTTCTAGCAATAAGACAAAGAAACTATGATGCAACATGAAAAGGCACAAACAAAAGATTCATGAATAACAATGCTTTGCAAGACTTTTTTTGTTTCACATAAAGAAAACATAGCATAATAGTATTCAGCTTGTCCCTCATAGAGTAACAAATATAAATGCATAGGACACCTTCAAAGTTCATAAGAGTGACTAGATACAAATAGTTTAAAACAAGCAATATCAAGGTATGCATCAATCAACTAGTCTTGGGACAATGCACATAGAACTAAGAATGGCCACTATGCTCTCAAAGTAGGTGCATAAAGGTAGAAGGTGGAGACTCAATATAATGGTGGAAGAAAGGCCTTTATAAAAGGAAGTAGGGATTCAAGTCTCATAAAGAGCTTCCAAAAATTATGGTACTTATAGCTTTCAGCTCTCATTGCCCCTATCATAAGCATCTTGAAGTGATTAAGGTTAAAGTGAACAAACTATGGTGTACATGCTTGACGAAGTATAAGTTAGAAATCTCATGTCCCTTGTATACGAGGGACGCTCCTCATGCTACTCAAGTTTAGTCACCGGTAAGTTCTTGTCATTGTAAGTACATGTGTATCATAGAGAACCGCCAACGGGGTACCCCTTCCCCGATGATACGGAAGTATCCCCATATCAAAATGACAAGGAAAGCAGGCAACGAGCATCTCAGCAATCTTCTTATTTACCATGGGAATATGGTGCTTTTTTCTCTCTTTCCTCTTTTCATAATCTCTTTTCTTTTTCTTTTTCTCTTTTTTCTCAATATAGGACTATTTTTTTTATAAGAATAATACTTCATAGACAACTCATTATGGTTACGCTGCCGGTTTCCACAATGTCAGCATGGATTAGACCAGCGGCCCAGGCGTTTCTCTAACACATATACATAACTCCATGGACTTACAAGCTCCCCTTTCATTTCACACCGACGACATCCATAGACAAAAGAGCATGATATCAACTAGGTACAAGTATCAAGTGCAATGTTGAAAGCGTTCCCCATGACAACATGGTTCTGCTAATTCCCAACAAATAAGTACAAGCATATACAACATAGACGACACAATGGTTCAAGTTTATTAAGGGCAAGAAAAGTAAAGTGTGCCATCAAGTTCGTGAGAGCTTTAATCACTAGTTTTCTCATAACAAGTTTAATTTGGAAGGTAAACAAAAGCATGAATATACTTGGAATAGCATAAGCTAGTAGGTAGGTATGGTGGACTCTTTGGAGTAACTTGGTTTAAGGAGTTGGATGCATGAGTGGAACTCATACTTGGTTGTGGAGGCTAGCAACAGACTGGGAGCGACAAACTAAGAGAGCAATAATGGCCATAATCATGCAGAGCGACAAAACATCATTGATCAAAGCATAAAGTGATACTACAAGTTGAAAACTAAAGGATCATAAAATCTTATGGTGACTTGAGATAGTCATAACATGGTGTGAGCATGCGCCAATTCAACCCAAATAAAGCATCAAAGGAGAATACCACTATACCATGCTTTAATATGCTAAAACAACGCATGATTCATCCAAGGCACATTAAGCAATCTCAATTGTTTATAACAAGTCATGCTATAGCAAAGAATACTAAGCATAAAGCCAAAACATTATCAAGCATGGCATGACAGAGCATAGGCCACAGTCAAAAACAAGCTCTTTTTACCACATAAGTATGAACTTTCCTACTCTTTTCCAATCCAAACCAAACTATTTGAAAACCAATGTATGAAAGAGGGGGTCCAACCAATTTATTCAGCAAACTAAGAAAAGCAAGCAAACGAAAAACCAAAACGAAAACGAAAAATAAGACGCTCCAAGAATAACACAACTGTGCATGAAACAATAAATATGAAGCGTTTGGAAGAAACCTGGGATTTTTATTGATGAAGAGGGGGATGCCTTGGGCATCCCCAAGCTTTGACGCTTGTACTTCTTGGATATTTCTTGGGGTTACACGTGTGACATCCCCAAGCTTGAGCTTTAGTCCATCCTTCATCTCATTACTCATTCCTTCCATACACCTGAAATTTTTCCTTCATACAAAACTTCACACAATCTTTATTAGCAACATTAGTGCACTCAAGATAATAGGTGTTTAGGTTCAGTTCCAACACCAATAAAACTTACATTAAAACACTAGCTACTGTAGCACTTCCCTCAAAAAGCTCAATTCCCCAAAAGAACTCAAAATGGAACCAACAAGAAGGAAATGCAGAAAATGGCAGAAATCTGTCAAAACAGACCAGCAGGTAAAGCCGAATTTTTTCAAAGTCCTTCTATTGCTCAAATTAAAAAGTGTTGAACTAACGAAAGTTAAATAACAACCTGGGTCAGAAGCACAAAAATTAACGCCTCAAAAGGACGTTCAGAGAGATTACACGAATTTTTACGGTGAAGCACATAAATCTGTTTCGGGACAACAACTTTCCCAATCATTACTTCTCTCTCATTAGAGGTTACTCTTGGCACAAAAAACAAATAAAAAGGATAAGGAGCGATTATTACAGAGGTTATAACTTCCAAGACTTATATAAAACTTTTGGGTTATCTCCCAATAAGTACTTTTCTTTAACGCCTTTAAGTTAGGTATAAGTAGCAAGAAAAAGAATCAAGTGTTCTCAAATGAAGAAGTATTAAGACCAAATTTTGTTTTCATAGGAGAAGCAAAAGAAATCTTCTCTCTCTTCTTAGGGAAGTGTTCTATACCTTTATTGAGTGGGAGTTGATATTTAATGGTGCCTTCTTTCATATCAATAATGGCACCAACAGTTCTAAAAAAAGGTCTTCCCAAAGTAATAGGACAAGAAGCATTGCATTCAACATCCAAAACATAGAAATCAACGGGGACATAAGCATTGTTAACCGTAATAAGAACATCATTAAGACTCCCCATGAGTTTTTTTAGCATTATCATCAAGTGGGACATTCAAATAACAATCTTCAACTGGAGGCAAATCAAGCATATCATAAATCCTTCTAGGCATAATAGAAACACTAGTATGAAGATCACATAAAGCTTTGAAATCAAAGTCATTCACTTTCATATTAATGATGGGTTCCCAACCATCTTCTTGTTTTATAGGAATAGAAGCTTTATGTTTCATCTTTTCTTCTTTAATCTTTATGATTGCATCAGTAATGTGTTTTGTAAAGGCCATATTCATAGCACTAGCATTAGGACTTTTAGCAAGATTTTGTAGTAACTTAATTACTACATAGATATTGCAACCATCAAGATCAAAATCAAATTTATCATCTAAAGTAGTAGAACTATTACTAGCCTCAACACTAGTGGTGGTAATAGTAGAAACACTAATGTTTCTAGCAATTTCATCTTCTCTTTCCCACTTAGCATGTAATTCAGCTAATAGTCTAACATTTTCATCAATTCTTACTTGTATAGCATTAGTAGCTGCAAAGGGATTATCATTAGTTTCAGGCTTAGCAACCATTTTATTCAAAGAGGATTGAGCTTCAGCAAGTGATGCTATATTTCTTTCAGCATTAGAGAGTCTTTCCTCAATAGTTTTGTTGAAAGCAGTTTGTTTACTAATAAAGTCCTTAAGCATAACTTCAAGTTCAGAGGGAGCACTACTATTATTGTTGTAGGAACTTCCATAAGAATTACCATTGTTGGGAGGATATGGCTTATAATTGTTGTTACCAAAATTACTCCTATAATCATTATTGCCAAAATTATTATTTCTTATGAAGTTCACATCAACTTGCTCTTCTTGAGCAACCAAAGAGGCTAAAAGAACATTATTTGGATCAATATGGGCTTTCCCATTAACAAGCATAGACATAATAATATCAATCTTATCACTCAAGGAGGAGGTTTCCTCAACAGAATTTACCTTCCTACCTTGTGGAGCTCTCTCAGTATGCCATTCAGAATAATTAACCATCATATTGTCCAGAAGTTTTGTTGCAGCACCCAAAGTAATGGTCATAAAGGTACCTCCAGCAGCAGAATCTAATAGGTTCCTTGAAGAATAGTTCAATCCTGCATAAAAAGTTTGGATGATCATCCAAGCAGTCAGTCCATGAGTGGGACAATGCTTTACCAAAGATTTAATTCTTTCCCAAGCTTGAGCAACATGCTCGTTATCAGATTGTTTAAACTTCATTATTTCACTTCTCATAGATATAATCTTAGCAGGAGGATCTTATTTTCCAATGAAAGCATCTTTTCACTTAGTCCAAGAATCTATACTATTCCAAGTTAAGGAATTCAACCATTCTTTAGCTTTTCCTCTCAAAGAGAAAGGAAACAATTCTAGCTTAATAATATCACCATCTATATCCCTATGCTTTTGCATCTTACAAAGTTCAACAAAGTTATTTAGATGGGCAGCAACATCTTCATTTCCAATACCAGAAAATTGTTCTCTCATAACAAGATTGAGTAAAGCAGGTTTTATCTCAAAGAAAGTATCTTCAGGCACAGGTGGAGCAATAGGTGTGCTCATAAAATCATTGTTGTTGGTGCTGGTGAAGTCACACAACTTAGTTGTTCCAAGAGTAGTCATTTTTATTGTTTTCAAATAAGAAAGCAAACTAGTAAAACTAATTTTGTGTGTGTTTTTGATAAAGAAACAAGCAAACAAAGCAAAAGAAACTAAGAAAAACAAAAATAACAAAGTAAAGAGATTGGTTATGAGGGACTCCCCTTGTGAAGATGTCCTTGACTCCCCGGCAACGGCGCCAGAAAAGTGCTTGATGGCTCAGTGTTGATGTAGAGCTCGTTGGGAACCCCAAGAGGAAGGTATGATGAACACATCAGCAAGTTTCCCTCAGTTATGAAACCAAGGTTTAATCGAACCAGTAGGAGCAAGGAAACACCCCAAAGGTGTTGCTAGCTGAGCCTTGGCAGGGCGCACTACCGGTGCTAGTAGTAACGTGGAGACCTGCACAACACAACCACAAAACTTTGTCCCCAACTTGCGATGAGGTTGTCAATCTCACTGTGTTTGCTGAAAACAAAGGATTAAACATATCAAATGGAAGGAAGTAATAGTTTGCAAAAAGTAAACACAAAGCAGTAAACAGTTTGTAGATTGTATGTAAAGAAAAGGACCGGGATCCATAGTTCACTAGAGGTGGCTCTCCTTAATATAGATAACATGCTAGGTGAACAAATTACAGCGGGGCAATTGACAAACACCGAGAAAGCAATACATGCATATACTAATCATATTGACTCCTTTGAGACTTGATTGGGCATTACAACATTATACATAGACCGCCATCCAACTGCATCTATGACTAATAATCCACCTTCAGGTTATCATCCGAACCCCCTCCAGTATTAAGTTGCAAGCAACAGATTTTTGCTTTACGAATTGCGTGTAAGTAAACAATACGATTGTTCTATGAACAAAGGATTGTTGTTTTCTCCCTAGTAGCAACAGCACATCTAGTACCTTAGAGATTTCTGTCACTTCCCCAGATTACTAGAGGCATGAACCCACTATCGAGCATAAATACTAACTCTTGGAGTTGCTAGAATCTACTTGGCCAAGGTAGCTACTAACAACGGAAATCATGCAAGATCACAAATAACAAAGACATGATAGAATCAATAATCAATCTGAAATAGCATCTCAATATCCATCGGATCCTCGCAAACACAACATACAGAATTACAAATAGATGATCCTGATCATGAACGGAGCTCACAAGATCTAAACATGAAAGCACAAAGGAGGAGAACCAGCCATCTAGCTACTACATGGATCCGTAGTCCAAGGATGAACTACTCACACATCACACCGGAGGCTTGTATGGTGATGAAGAAGGCCTCAAGGGTGAATTCCCCTCTCCGGCAGGGTGCCGGGAAGAGCTTCAGATCCGTCCCGATCTAGGGATGGAGATGACGGCGGCTACGGACTATTTCGTGGATTTTTGCTCGGGTACTTAGGGTTTTCGTCCCGAGGGCATATTATAGGCAGAAGGAGAGGCCGAGGGGGTGCTGGGGTCGGCCAGACCACCCCCTGGCATGGGCCAGGCCTGGCCGCGCGACCAGGTGGTGTGGCCGGCCCCCAGCCCTTCTCCGTCTCGTATTCTAGCATCTGATGACTTCTAGAAAAATAGGCACTTTGGCTTTTGTCCCGTCCAATTCCGAGAATATTCATTTTATGACTTTCCTGGAACCAAAAACAGCAGAAAACAGGCAGCTGACACTATGGCTCTTGTTAATAGGTTAGTCCAAGAAATCATATGAAAAGTACTCCAAAGTATGGACAAAACACAAGAAAGTGGATAAAACCAAGCATGGAGCATCAAAAATTATAGATACATTTGCAATGTATCAACATCCCCAAGCTTAACTCCTGCTCGTCCTTGAGTAGGTAAGTGATAAAAAGAAAGAATAATTTTTGAGGTGACATGCACCATCAAAGACTTGATCAAAGTATTTGTAAAACATTCAAAGCCGGGGTCATAATACTTCAATCATAACATGAAAGACACAGTTCTAGCAATAAGACAAAGAAACTATGATGCAACATGAAAAGGCACAAACAAAAGATTCATGAATAACAATGCTTTGCAAGACGTTTGTTTGTTTCACATAAAGAAAACATAGCATAGTAGTATTCAGCTTGTCCCTCATAGAGTAACAAATATAAATGCATAGGACACCTTCAAATGGCTAGTCCCCTTGTCATAGTAGCACTCGGTATTAGACTTAGGGCCAGCTCGGGATTTTTTTTAGGTGCAGCAACAGATCTGCCGCCCTTCTTTCCCTTTTTCTTACCCTTCATGTCTTTCTTGAAACCGGTGGTCTTATTGATTATCAACACTTGATGTTCTTTCTTGATCTCCACCTCTGCAGTCCTAAGCATTGATAGAAGCTCGCGGAGAGACTTCTTCATGCCCTGCATATTGTAGTTCATCACGAAGCTCTTGTATCTAGGTGTGAGAGATTGGATAACATGACGTATGCCTAAGTCAATGGGAATCATTATTCCCAAGGACACAAGCCTATCGACGTACCCAGACATTTTGAGTAAGTGCTCGCTAACGGAGAAGTTCTCTTCCATCATGCAGCTAAAGAACTTTTCAGAAGCATTATAACTCTCTACGGCAGCATGGGTATCAAAATTTATTTTCAATTCGCCCATGGTATCAAAGGCATTGTCGTTTTCGAAACGCTTTCGAAGTTCTGGCTCTAGCCCATACAGTATGCCGCAATGAACTAATTTGTGGTCCTCCTGACGAGTCAGATGAACGTTCTTTTCCTCGTCAGGGGCATCAAGAGCTGGTGGGGGGGGGCAGCGGCACTTCTAGCACATACAACTTGTGTGCAGAATTGAGGATAATCCTCAAGTTCATGGCCCAGTCGATAAAGTTGGTACCATTTGTTGCAAGTTTCTCTTTCTCCATGAACACATTGAAATGAAAATCAGGTGGTGCCATCTACAACAGAATCTGTAAAGTTTAGACTAAGTTTATGATAGATCGAGTTCAACTAATCCAAATTACAAATGAAATCCTACTCAAAAACAACATCCCTCGTGTCTTTTTGGTGATTACATGAACCAAATCCACTACACCAAGTTCGATCATCACGTGAGTCGGTGTAGTTTCGAAGGCAAGCATCAATATGGGCATCATATCAATTATATGACTCATGCTTAACCTTTCGATATGTGTTCTGAGGCCATGTCTGTACATGATAGGCTCGCCAAGTAAGAACCTTAGTACTCGCATGTGTAAAACTGTCTTGCACCCAAAATATGATCGTGGATTCAAGTACACCCGATCATCACGTGATGTCTTGAAGTGGCGAAACATAAACGGTGCGTACTTAAGGAAGAACACATTTTTATCTTGATATCTAAATGAGGGATCATCTTATAATGCTACTAAAAGCGCCAAACTAGCAATATAAGCTGCGAACATCATATGTGTAAAGTGGGATGATATGGTCCATGCATTTGATCACCATCATATGCATCGTGGTATGATCTCTATCATTCCTTTGTGTGTAAGGCCAAGGTCTATGGAACTTATACGTTAAGTGTGTTGTAAGTGTATCTACCATACATCAACTTACAACATTACCATATCATGACACTAGCCCAGCAACAATCTAAACTAGACTCCTCTAATTTATCCATTGCAATTTTTACTTGGCTTATGGCTTTCGGAGATAGAACCGGTCTTACCTACGAACATGGAACCACAATGATGATAACTAAGTTATTAGCAACTCATTCTAAATCAGATATTGACTATAGTAGGAGAGACAGACACCCGCCAACCACTTATGCAAAACTAGTTGCATGTCAGTCGTGGAAATGGTCTCATGTGTGATGACATGTAAAGTTGGTCTAGGCCGCTTCATCCCACTATGCCACCAATATCCAAAATACATGAAAGAAGTAATAACATGATCATCATCGCCCACATATAAACATATGTGTACTACCTATGCAAAGCACCTACGCATAGATTAGGCTCTGATACCACTGTTGGGTTCGCAACATAGGAAACAAAAAAATTCCTATGATGGGAACTATACGCCCAGATCTATCTACTAGATACAAGCAACGGGTGGATATACATCCATGGAGAACTTACCCTCGAAGACAACAAAGCTTTGTTAACGTGTTGGAACTCGTGGATGATGTAGTCGAATGCTTGTCGATCTCAAGATCGTGTGGAAGTCCTAGCGCCACAAATCAGCAGCGCATCCGTCCTCACACACACGTTCAAGCCACCGAACAACCTCCACCTCCTCGCTCTAGCGAATCAGCGGAAGCAGCAACTCCTTCCAGACGAAAAGCCACCGGGAACATGTATCTTGTTAATCCGAGACCATTGGGAATATATCTAGAGGGGGAGAGAGATCCTTCATGAGGAGGTGTGCTTTGTGAGGAGGAGAGGAGGGCTTTTATAGGGAGAGGGTGGGCAACCCCCTCCCATGGCCGGCGCCATGGGGAGGTGCCCCCACCTCTTCCCTCATTCATGTGGTGAAGCTCCACTCACATAAATCTAGCCTCCACTCAAAATTCCACTCACATGCATTAAATTTCCACCAAATTTAATAAAACTCTCATTTAATAAAACTCTTTCATTTATTTTATTCAGAATTTTGTTAATTACTTTAATTAACAAACATTCACATAAAACCACTTGCAACATTTTAATATCACATGCAGAACCACTTTCTGCAATTTCACTAGAAACAATTCTGGTTTCCATCGAAATAATTCCAGCGCTTTGCAATTCTTCCGTCTAAAACATATATGCTCCAAATGGTGTTTGGCAACCCTTAAGTGTGTCACCCTACGGTTCACGAATAATGCAGACATGATTGAGACTCCTCTTTGATCAATAATCAGAAGCGGGACCTGGAGATCCATTCTGACTCCTGCACATTCAACGATGACTTCTATGATCATGGGAATCTTTAACGCTAGTAACTTAATCCATTTGTCTCACGATATATTACATGTCCGAGATTCGATCATCGGTATCGAAATACCTAGTTTGATCTTGTTACCAACATGCACTCTTTTCTCGTTCCCGTGATATAACATTCTAGTGATCACATCACTTGCTTGCAAGCTATTCTCAATGTGATATCACCGAGAGGGCCCAGAGTATATCTATCCGTCATCGGGATGGACAAATCCCACTCTTGATCCATGAGCCTCTACATAACACCTTTGTAGCACTTAACCCATCTTTACAGTCACCCTTTTATGGTGTGACGTTTGATGTTATCAAGATACTCCTCTGGTGTTAGTGATTAAGATGATCTCATGGTCTAAGGACTAGGATTACTTTGTATGATGTTATAGCAATATAAACTCAATGACTTTGATCGTAATGCTATACTTTGGATGAATGGTCATCACATCATTTCCCCAATGTTGTGACCTCGTTATTAACGATATCCAATGCCCATGACCAGGAAACTTTGATCATCTTGTTAATCAACGAGCTAGTTTAAAGAGAGGCATAACTAGGAACTTTCCATTTGTTTATTATACACACATGTATTAACGTTTCCATATTAATACAATTATAGCATGTAAAATAAACATCTATCATATAATTGGAATATACATAATAACAACTTTATTATTGCCTCTCAGGGCATATTCCCTTCAGATACTGCACTGATGGCCGTGATGATCGAGGGAGGTGCAGAGGATTGGGATCATGCGATCACTAAAATTGTCCAGGGGATGACAATTTTAGTGGGAGATCAATTTGGATTGAACTCATATTATGAACTTAGTCTAGATGTCTGTTTGCAAATACCTTAGTTGATCATGGCCTATCCCATTAAGGTCCCTTGTTACCATGGGAAATTTATTGCTTGATATGGAACTTAGTGAAAGGGTCCAACTTAATAGATTAATACCCACGCCTGAGGGATATCCTCGTAAAAGGTGATCTTCTCTTCTTGATACAATGACCATTAGGAGATAATCCGATGACTCCACAATGTTTGTGTGTTCTACGTAATCATCCAACAATCCATTCTCCATTCGATGGAGAGTTGGATTACAATCTTGTATTCTGCAAGATTGGGCACATAAAGTATGACCCGTTGGATGAGTTTTCTTCCATGATGGATGAAAAATAGAATATTTGGAGAAACACTTAGCAATGTTGCATTAGAGTTATGAACTCTCAGAAGGGCTTGATATCAACGGAGGTCATGAATGAAAAAGGGTATATGTTAGATATACAAAGTTATAAATGTAATTCTTGCAAAACTCGTTGTTGTTGGATACTTGTCCCGTTTTGTGAAAACATGATGGTATGCTTGAGAATTGTTGGAATTAAGGCAATCTGGCATGATGTCGGCAAGCAAAATAGTTTATGGCCGACATCACCCCTTTCCACAAAGGTTTATCATTTGGATTAGTGGACTTGAATATAATTTTGTAATCCTTGTTTGTGTGTCTTGCTTTTAGCAAGACGATTGTTCATATGAATAAGTTACAAGCCAGTTGTACTGTTCTTATGAATAATACCTTTATGGTCACATTATGATTATCACTGAGTTATTCTCATCACTATGTTAATGATAATAGTTTAAGCATTTATAAAGGATTAGAATGCTAAAAGATATCCAAAGTTTAATGATGACATGACACTATAGTTCAAGTCATTTTGGTTATTGCATGTTTTTCATTATAAATGAATATCGGGGTCTTAGATGCTTAATCTAGAGACTTTGCAAAACCATGCCACGCTGGGCAGAATGACTGAAGCTCCGCATTCCGGTAAAATGGTGATATGCAAAGAAATGTTGAACTTTACACATAATGATGTATCATATTTTCAATAAGATAGTGGAAATCATTATTCATACTTAATGTTGAATCTTATACATAGTGATGTATCATATTTTCAACAAATAGTGGAAATCATTACATACTTCATTGTGGATTTAAGCAAATATGAGTATTTACTTAATGAAACATAAGTTTGAAACTGTTTTGAATTGTTCAAAAGATTTCAAAGTGAAGGAGGATATTGAATTAAAAAGAATACAAAAGTCTCTTTGATTTGATTGACATGACTAAAGTATTTATTTTAATTTTAGCATAAAAGGACTCGTGAAAGATATTTCACAAACTATAATAATTGGTCAATTTCAAAGTGTTGAAATGTCTAAATATCATAATCATTATGTATTAGATAGATATGGTATAATATTATCTCTTATTAGGGTTATAGTTATCGTTTAGAGTTAGAGATCGAAATGAGCAAACACTCAGTTGACATACAAAGGAACATCTAAAGATTCGTGGAAACAACACCATAAGAGTTATGGCTAGTTCGAGTTTCTAGAGGTTTCGATAATTTGAAATCATGGTGAATAAACAAGTCTTTGTAGCCTATTCTTAGGAAACTATGAATACATGTTCCACAAGGGGTAAACCTGCTGTTGTCCAAAGTTGATGTGTCTTGATGAAGATACAAGTGGAAGAAAGTAAAAGATCAAAATAAGGTATTTGACCTTACCTCCTGATTGTTGAGTAGCGGAGCAAAATTTGTTTCGTGAAACCAAACTCCACAAGTAGAGGGAAACTAATGATAATGACCATTAAGTTTTAGTGAATGCTTTTACTAAAGAAAGTAGGATTCAATGATATATTCTGCAAATTTTGCGGAATTATATTATTGATTCAAATGTCATGTTTATGAACAAGACATACCTACAAATTACAAAGAAGCGTGATGGACCTAAGTGCGATAAATGACTAGGAGTCATAAAATACTATATTAAGTTACATTTAAGATTGCAAAGTAACATGTTACTTGATCTTATTAAGTAAAGAAATTTACTTGATATTTCTGCATGACTTCAAAGTCATTAGAAGGAAATGAAACTTAATGAAGACATAAATCTCGATTTGTCACAAAGTATGGACAATTTCAAGGAGTTGACTACAATTGTAGCAATGCTTAAGTCTATTGGATTAACACTAGCAATATATGGATATTGAAGTCTCGTAACTAGAATTCATAATATGATGGTGATCAAAGAATTTTGGAATGTCCAAGATTATCGAGAGGACCTGCTTTTGAGTGGGATCTAAGTAGCTTGGCCAAATCTTAATATGTAGTAGACATATTTTTAGTGGGAGCTAAGTGAAATTCCTGAATCTCATATATGGATACCATATTTGAGTGGGAGCGTGACATCATTCTGAAATATGTCGACGACATATGTGAATTATGTGATTGTTAATAACATTTAAGTAGATAAATTGGGATGAAGTGGAAGTTATTAAACAATGAGATCTATCGAGATAGATTGGTGAGTTTAATAAACATTGAATGTCGAATGCTTCTTGGACTTGAGTCTAAAGATGTTCAGAATGTCCTAAGCAAGATTCTGAAGAAGTTCAGAATGGAACAAGGTAAGAAAGAAGTTCTTACTATATGAAGCATTGTTTTGGTATTACAACGATGGTTAAAAGGGAAGAAGGAGATGTGTTGCATCTCATATGCCTCGGTCATAGGTTCTTCCATACAACCATATTGTATACTCGACATAATGTGACCTGAAATTCTGGTTGGAAGGACAAGTTCTTAACTATAAGAACATGTCTTGAAGTGATTCTTGAGTTAATCACTGAAATGGAAATAAGTATATACTTAAATGGCAAGAAGAAAAGTAAGTGGCATAGTTGCATTTCATGCACTAGGATTTACATATATATAGAAGTATAAAGGCTCCATCTGATGTGATGTATATTGTTATGGCGGGACTAGTTCATCTTTAACGTATAATGATGTGTCCTAGGGCACAGTGCCCATGAAAAACCCTCGAGGTTGATCTAAAGTCACTATAGGCTCCTGGAAACCGGCCATGTTCTGCTGCCATAACTGCCGTATATAAACAAAGGATTGCAAAGTGTGTTTCGAAGTTTAGATGACAATAGTGAAAACGACCGTCATTATAAACACTAGAAACAAAGTCTCACTTTGTCGCCAAACGAATACTTCAACCCATTATGAGATAATGGTATGAATGTCAAAGTTAGGAAGACATTAACGATTTGCAAAGACATAATGATCTAGTAAAATAGAACATAGACATGACGTTTTCCATAAGCATGCATGATCAATAAACACATATGTGATATGGTTTATGACGAGTAAAATGCGCGCTAGATTATTTGTACTCTAGTGAAGTGGGAGACTGAAGGAGATATGCCCTAGAGGCAAATAATAAATAGGTTTTTATTGTCATATCTCAATTAGTTCGTAATAGTTTCATATTGTGCTATAACTGTATTAATACGAAATGCTAATACACGTGTGGTATGTAAACAAACCAAGTCTCTAGTTGCCTCTAGCGAACTAGTTCATTGGTTAGGAGGATGATCAAGGGTTTCGAGATCATGGGCATTTATGCCAATTGACAATGATGTCACGTCATTAGTTGAATGATGTGATAGACAAACAACCCAACTAGTTGTATCTTAATGAGATCTAGTTACAAAGTTCACCATTAATGATAAACTAAGGAAACCTCGCAACCTGATCCTTAGATTGTGATATAATGCAAATCACCGTTCTGGAGGGAGCTTAGATGGTTATCAAGTATCACACCGTGACTGGGTGATCGAAAAGGTGCTACTCAGGTTTCCCAAAGGGGTGCATAGAAGAGTACATATCAAGACCAGGATTTTCCAATCCATGTAACAGATAGATACATATGTGGCCATCTCGGTGACATTGCATTAACGAAGCTTGCAAGCATGTGACTGGGTCACGGAATGCAACGACACGAAAACGAGAAAACAAGTTCATTGGTAACGAGATCGAACAAAGGTATGAAGATATCATAGATCAAATCTCGGATGAACTAGGTATCAAGTGGCAAAGGGAATGGGAAACGAGTGTTTACGGTTCAAACGACATTATCATCGTGGAATGCACAGGGGTCATTATGGGCATCCCGGTCCCGCTATTGATCATTGATGGAGATCATGTTTGTGCCATTCCCGAGCTGTGGGGAAATACACTTAAGGGTACGATGAGCTAGAGATCCTCTGTAAGTTGGAATCACCATTTGAAAGAGAAAAGGAAACCGGAAAAGTTCCATGAGAGAACCGGAATCGTTTCGGGAAAGTTCCAAAGTTGTTCGGAGGAAATCAAAAGGGAACCAAAAGGTGTTTCGGGTCAAATCGGATTTTGTAATTTGTATTTACATGTTAATTAATATTAAATATAATATTAAAATCTAATTTGAAGGGGTATTCCACTAATGGGCCAAACTTCCTACAGAAAAAGGGCCCATGAGGGAAAACCGAATGAGGGAAGGGCCAAGGGCCAAGGCCTAGCCGCCTCAAGGGGGACCACCTGGCCAGCCTAGGGCTTTGCGCGGGGTGGGGCCCACCACTGGCCGGCTGGCCCATTGTGCCCTAAGGGCCCATGTGCCTCCCCCTCTCTCCCTTGATTAGTCCCACATGGGAAACCCAAAGGGGAGGGCACACCTCCCTTGCCCTATATCAAGGGGTGCCCATGGGTGGGATTATACACACAATTTGAGATGTTCTCTAAGGCATTTTCCTTAGAGAATTACTCCCTCTATGTCTCTACATAATTGTCTTCACGCATTGGTACGGTCCCAAGAAAGGACTGTTCACGCAAGAGACGACGCACCTGCAGCATGCCGGGGCGCTGCATGGATTCCAAGCCGAGATCTACTTCTGCACTCCCGGCAGGGATCAAGGAGCCGGAGGTCATCATCATACACCATATGTGTACAAAACCATGAGGGGCCTCACTTGAGGCACCTTGGATGTCGTGAGCCGGAGTTGCTGCACGATGAAGAAGGAGCAAGGGGTGACCTACGAGGAGCTTCGCGACCTTGAGGTCGGCTACGAGTTCGACTACTTCAACCATGTTCCCCTCAGAACGTCAACCACGTACGGTCTACAAGGGTATATATTCAATACGCTCAGCCGTTACCGCATTACTACATAGATAGATCTTGGGCATTTTAGGAGGTTCCAACATAGGAAATTTTTTATTTTCTGCTACGGAACCCTTCAGGTTCCCCCTGGTGGCCGGCGGCCAAGGAGGGCCAGATCTGGCGCCTCCCTCCTCCTTTTATGTAGATATTGATCACCAAGATCAATTAGGATCATTGTTTTCCTCTTTTGCAAGATATGGTACCTCCTTATGAATTTGAGATCATCACATACCTTATTAATGTGAGATCATCTCACACCTTTAGTAGAAGATACAATCAGGACTTTCCTAATATGGAGATATGATCTGGTACTTTCCAAATCCCCACCAATTAACTCCTTAACTCATGGGATCCAAATATGGAAAGTCTGGTGCAGCCCACATTGGCCCATGCGCCATGCAGGTTGGGCGTAGGAGGCCCATGTGCCATACACATGTGGGCTTCCCCCTCTAGATCATCCCTCAGAACCCTTTCGATGGTTTTCTTTCTTTTTGGTTTCTTTCAAATAAAGACTGGTACATCTCATGTATGCAAAAAAAATATTTCAAAGCAAAATAGTGGGCTGCCCATGGTGGCCATGGCGCATATGGTTTCCATCGTCGGATCAAACAAAGAGAGCACACGGTATCTAGTGAACCAACATCAACTCGCATGCACCGTGCGCCGTGTGTTCATGTGTAGAAATACAAACAGGTGCATGTTGTCTACAGTGAACGGTAGCTACATGCATGCCGCATGGGTGAGTGTCCCCATATGCACAACCCGTTGGCCATCAACGAACGTGTCTTACATATTGTTTTGTTTCTCCCGCATGGCAATGGCTCGGTTCCCAAATTTTTCTTACAAGTACGAAGAAGCGGATCAATTCCATCCATTGCAATTACTTAAGTTACCTACATGCATGCTTGAACAAATTGTTAGACAAGCTGCTAGGTCAAGGCGACCTTTGAAAACTTACGAATACATATGTCACGCCCTACTGGCCATCCACAAGTACACCAACACAACAACAACAACAAAATGTTGGCGGATCATCGTTAGTTTTGTCCTGATATATGTTCGATTGTTGGCATCCCAACGGTAGCTACTCTGTGGAGACTATCACTGACGCTAGCGCTTGCTCCACAGACAGATTGATGTACTGCTATCCACGGGTTCCTTGCGAGCTCGTCCTCCCATGCCCGGAACTTGCACTTCTGAAACAACCGATTTACGAGCGGGAGGGGAAATTCATAAACAATCAATTTATGAGCGGGAAGGGAAATTCAGAAATCAATAAAATAACATAGATGGAGTTAGAAAGGAGAGAAAGTTTTGGCCTCACTAGTGAGCCAAGTTGTAGTTGCAGCGATGGACAGTAGCCAGAGATGACCGATCAGTAACTGACGGAAATCAATCTAAGAACCATACTAGACTTTGTAATCCAACTTCTGACCATGTTTACTCCTGGGAGACGGCAGAGCATGCACATGGGTGAATCCATGCAATAGTACCAACAAGTGCAGTCGCACACGGTCCACGGACACAGGACAGCTCAGTGTGAATCCTTGCAATAGTACCAACAAGTACATGTTGCACACCGTCCACGGACACGATACCCAAGCTACTGGGCTTGGAAACTCCGTTTATTGTATAGTACAACTGTAGTCAGTAACATTGCATCAAGGGAGCAAATAAACCACAAATATAACGGCGTGCAGGGTATGCTCCGCGGCCACAATTGGCAGGGAATCCGTGTTAATATTTCAAAACCTTTCAGAATAATCTCCGACATAATAACTATATAATAATGATTACAATGAACCTCGAATCATTATCGATGATTTCTGAACTACCTTCCCGAAATAGGTCATGTCACTGGAACTATTCCGATTTTTCTCAATAAATTCGAATACTATTTGGGCGTCTCTGGAACATCTTCCAAACGACTCTCTTAACCACAAATAACATTTTCACAACTTTATTGTTTGTCCTTAAGCATGTGACTGTTCGGGTTCGTTAATATGCACACATGATTACGGAAATTCTTTCGGATCAATAACCAAAAGTGGAACTGTGAGATCCAGGCACATGGCTTAATAGGATACTCATACCAACAAGTTGTGACTTCTTTTTGGAAGCTCATTTGAAAAGAACTCTAAGGTTAAGCATGCTTGGCCTAGAGCAATTCTAGGATGGGTGACCGACCGGGAAGTGGGTACCAGGTGCGCACGAGTGAGGACAAAGTGCACAGAAAAGACTAGTGTTGGTCTGTGTGGCCAATCTAGATATCCTATTAAGCTGCTAGGAGTGACACCCCGGGAGCCTAGTGGACGGGGTGTTATAAGTGGTATCAAAGCCGATCCTCACGGTTAAACGGGTGTGTGCGGGTTAGTGGCGGGACATGTGGAGCATGGCGCGTGTGGCCCAAAATGGACACGGCATGGCACATGTGCCGACACTAGACGTACAGATGCGTGCCAAGAGGGAACGTTCCTGGGGTGTGCTTGATCGATGAGGGTATCGATCTTCTAAAGGTTTGGTGTATGTGAGATCCAGGCACATGGCTTAATAG
This sequence comes from Avena eriantha, assembly GCA_910589775.1. NCBI lineage: Eukaryota > Viridiplantae > Streptophyta > Magnoliopsida > Poales > Poaceae > Avena > Avena eriantha. The sequence goes on along the minus strand of OU342740.1, from coordinate 330,289,354 downwards.
GATTGATAGGACACTCATACCAACAAGTTGCAACATCTTTTTTGGAAGCTCATTCGAAAAGAACTCTAAGGTTAAGCGTGCTTGGCCTAGAGTAATTCTAGGATGGCTAGCCGACCGGGAAGTGGGTATCGGGTGTGCACGAGTGAGGACAAAGTGCGCAGAAAAGACTAGTGTTGGTCTGTACGGCTAGTTTAGATATTCTATTAAGCTGTCAGGAGTGACACCCCTGGGGCCCAGTGGACGGGGTGTTACAGGAACCTTAATGCCAATGATGGTTCCTTTATATTACACGAATCATCGAGTGAACCCGATTCATTATACAAGTACTAATCCTTCTGCTTCACATATGTGTCAACACCGAGGAAAGATGTTGGTATCCTCGTGATACGACTCTTGATCACTATATCCCTTATCCTCTTTTGTGTTTCACTCTCATTTACTCATCTGTATTCCAATGTCCTTATGATCAATATCATAACTTGTTCGCGCAGATGATGGGTGACATTGTAATACTGAGTGGGTACAGAGTATATCTCTCTATTGTTAGGAGGAGCAGAATCCTAGTCTTAAACTATCCAAGTCCCTAGAAATACTTTCGTATTTATCCTAGAATTGCTGGTATAACCACCTTTTATAGAGGCATTAGAACAAGACCAAAGACAAGCCTTACGACATGAGGATACTTGATATTCTCATAGTATAAGGATTAACCAAAAGATAATGATGATGATTGACTATTAATATCAACGGTTACAACTCATAGTAAATCATCATGTGGATATGTTCCATACCCTTGTCTCTCTAGACAACGTACACTCATAGTTGGTCGTATACCCTTTACCTATGTTCAGGAAACTTGATCATCACTCAACGACATGAGCTAGTCCAAGAGAGTGGACTAGGAACATCTTGGTGCGTTCATATTTACTACACCTACATGTGATGCTTCCTTTGATTCTCACAATCAAGTGACATAATAGTTCTAACATAGTTCGATGAACATATATATTGAACACGGGATTATATAATAATCATTATTATTATTGCCTCTAGAGAATAATCCCAACAACGCTATGATGGGCTCGATCTAGGCCTACCATGTGACAGGAGGGCCCATGGTGGCTTGGAACGGTCCATGTCGAGGCGGATTTCCCTAGAGGAGAAGGAGTCAGTGAGCTAGCTGCAATGGTGCTCTTCTAGGCGTCCGTGCACGGCCGACCCATATTTGGGCCTGGCGGCCCCGAATCTGGTAGCATCCTAGATACTCAGTCGGCAGGGTGTTTGTTCTAGAGACTAATGTTGTTGCGCAGGGACAAGGATGCTGGGGCGCCAACCTTGGATGGAGAGGTTGCACGTCTGGCTCGGCGGCGGGCAACATTGCAGCGGTGGTGACCTCTCTTCTTAGCTACTTGGGCAGCGAGGAGAGGGCGGGAAGTGATCCTGGTGTTGTTATCTTTGTGGTGGCAGCCCCTGGTCTTGATCTGGAGACCTTGAGATGATGGCGGCAGTCCTTTCAGCAGCTGGCTTTGGCGACCCCTGGGTGGCATGGATGAGGTGCCAAGTGTTGGGGGATACCCTCGGGTAGGGTCACGCCGGGGTATAAAAGCCGAGTTAGCCGAGGTTCGACAAGGCCAAAGCAGATGCTGGCCGGGTCACCTCAAGGCAGGCCGAATCACGGGGTAATCCGGACCTGGGGGCGTTCGCCTAACTAGGTCTCATCCGACTTAAGCAGTAAGTCGGAAGTGCATGTTTTACCTGTATGCAGGAATGGGTGTGGCCAGATGAACCATCATCCGGGTCACAGCAAGCTTCTAGGAGAAGAAAGGAATCTCGCTGGTCAAAAGGAGCCCCCATACGCACTGCCTGAGCGAAGCGAGCAAGGACAGGACCACCGGGGCGTGGCCGACAAGCGTGACGATGCCCGTGTCGGCTGACGAGAGCGCCGTCAGAGGCTCACGTAGCTAAAGCATGTGTGACGCGGGGGAAAAAGCACCCCGGTCGGCTTGCCACTTTGGGAGGAGGCATATTCTTAGGAATATGCCTCCACGTATGCCCTAGGCAGAAACCGAGCCTCCCCTATA